>VZRE01010993.1:0-54015 GCA_013396775.1 Cephalopterus ornatus
TCTATAAACACTGATCTTTGTACTTTTATCAGGTACATAGATATTTGTCAAATACAGCTTATTATTTAGTGTGGTCTGTCTAAATTATAGAGGCTTTTGTGGTAGTGCCCTTGCATTCAGCATGCAAAGTTCTTCTTTATTTATATTTATATAAATATTTGTATATTTCTATGTCTATCTCAGTACCTCACCAGAGTAATACCTAACAAGTTTAGAATTGTGTTTAAGTGAATTGAAAGTGGTCAGAGAAATTTCTGTAAAAACATACCCATAACACATAAAAAGTATGTTTTTATTAATGCTTTCACATAAAGACTAACTAACATGAGTCGTAAAGGGCCTATTTGAAAAAAAAATCAAACAAAACCAAACAACACAAGTAATTAGATTTCAGTAAGACATTAAATGGTTGAACTAGTTTTTGGAAAATTCACAGTATATATTATAAATCTATGTCTTGTACATTACCCAGCTTCTTTGGGAATCCTCATACGGACAAAATAAGGGCGTAGATTTGCTCTTAACACTGAAGTCTAAAGCCGTGGTTCAACTGAGGATGACGAAGAAGTAGCTGAAGACATTATTTTGACTTTTGAAAAAGCAGTGGCAGACAAAAAGGCATATGAGGCCAAGGGCTAATTAAAAGATTCCGACCATATCAATAAGTTAATCTGCGAAGAAGTTGAATAGCTTCCCATGCATTTGTGTATTCATACCAATTAAGTTTTTTTACTGCTTATTACTGAAAGGTGTGGATTTTATTTGTTGTTTTGCCAAAAGCACACACACCCGAGACATAGATACTTCTGCTTGAATTAAAAAGTAATTTGGCTACCATTGCTTATCAACAGCTGAGTTTATCTGTACAGAATCCATCTGCTTGATGTTGCCTTTCTACACTGCAAGACAAGGCCAAGCTAAAAGCATGGGCTCCCTCTCCTGGTTGCTGCTGGAGCTCTGAGCCCTTTGCCTTCAGGCGCTCCGTGCAGTAGAATGGAGACAACACGAGTTGCAGCTTAATTCAATCAATTACACTTTGAGGCAAAAATGCTATCAAGTGGCTTTTAAAATAGACAGTCTAATCTTTAAAATGCAACAGAATTATAAAACTTGCATTTGAAACGCCTGGACACTCTGAAGTAATAGTTATGGTGAAAGTGCATCAGATAGACCAGAAAAGAAAACACTAGACAGAAACAAGTTTATACTTCTGTGATTTCAGGTACTAAAAGGGGAGAGGGAGAGAGAGGAGAAGTGAGGATGCAGATTAACCAACCCTATATCTTTTGTAAAACTCAACAGGAAACTAATATTCCATCTCTCACTTCTTTTTAGCCATCCCCAGACTCTGGGCCATAATTTATCTGAAGATCCACTGGTTTTTTTTCCAGATCTCAACTGGATAGGCTGTGACAAACTTGATCTAAAGTTGGTCCTTGAGCTGGAGGTTGATCAAGGTAACCTCTTTAAGTCCTTCCAGCATACATTGTTCAGTGTTTCCATCCTAAATGTGAGAGAAAGATTAAACTTCTGAAAAAGAATTTGTATAATATAGCCTTTAACCCCATGTTCATCTTGAAAGGCCTTTTAGGTTCCAAGGTAGAAAATGGCATACTGCTTATGTAAAAAAAGAGGCCTGGGTCCACTTTCTGCATTTGCATACTGGCAGGTCTTTGCAAAAGGAGCGGTGTGATACAGGTGCAGAGCACAAGACTGCAGATGAGGGACTTCCTCAGACATTAAGCAAAATGGATGCAATGTTCCCTGTATTGACTATTAGCTATTAACAAATCTGTGGAAAGCAACATACAGCTCATTTCAGAAGGAATCTTGGCCATCATCTCTTAGGCTGAGGACTCAGGTGATAGTCTCTGACATGCCTGTGCACTGAGGGAAGGTTGCACAGGCCATATGAAAGGGAGTGGTTTTAATATTCATTGTTCTGACCAACAGTTATCACAGAGCTGGTTGACACAATCGTTCACTGCAAGTAGATGAATGTGAACTCTCCTCCCTTCCCTAAAATACTGAACAGCAGCACATATTTTGTTTGAAAGAGAAGTTTAGAGTGTCAGAGGAAAGCAAGGCAACAAACAATATTCCAAGCAATCATCTAGGTGTTGATTCTCCCCCAGTACAGCTTGTCTCCTTCTATCAACAATGAAAGTAGCTTTGCAAGTCTGGTTTTTGAAGGCTAAACTTAACATTTATTCTTCTCTTCTCTTACTCCAGTGTCCAGTGTGATTTTCTCAGTTTTTAGGCCATGAATGAATATGGAGTTTGTTTTTTATCTCAGGAGTTTGAATTATGGGAAAAAGCAGTGAGATCAACTTGCCACAACAGATTCCCATCATTCTTCCATGGACATGTCAGATGACAGGTTTGTTTGGGCCTTTGCTGTGATTTTCATTAAGAGTAACTATTAAAAAAAGGGCTCTGCTTTTTCTACTAATATTCTGAAAAACTGCCTTTACAAATATGATACCAGAGTTATTATGAGATAAATTTCAAGATGGGCTTTTTTTTTGAGTTACTAAAGCCCAGCATGCAAAGGGCAATTCTGAAGGTTTTAAGAAACAGAGTGGCTGAATCAGTCACACGTTAGAGATGAACCCAGCTACGATGGAAGCAGATATGAGAAGGAAGGTTAAAAAACCACCTTGGTAGTTCTATGATGATAGCCCCAGTGAGAATACTGTGCCTGCAGTTAGTTCTCCCAGGTCACAATACCCTTGACTTACTAGACAGTTTTTCAGAAAACAGGAAAAAATCACAATCAGAAGCTACAGAGGTAACTTGGAGAAGCCTCATGTGATTATTTTCGCAAGTTGCCCCTCTGTTTACCAGGAGGAACTGTCATTGAAAATGTCATTTGTAGAAATGGCTTTGAAGTCAGTGTATGTTTTACAGGTTTCTTTGTTCAGTGATACTTGCTGAAAATGCTGAACCCGCAATGTAGTCCAAGGGATTAATGGTAGTACTGGCATGTGCCCCTAATGGAGCCTATCAGAAGAGTGAAGAAAGATGTGCATCTGATATTGCCATTTACTCATGCTGTTGTAACACCTGTCACAATAGCTCTTAGATTTACTTTGTAACATGATGTAAATTTACTTAAAATAATTTTAGTTGTAATAGCACATCTGTAATTTTTTTATCCTGTTGATATTTAAATGGGTGTGATAGTAGTAGTACACAGAAACTGGACAATATTCCTTCACATTTGTGAAACATCTGCATCTTAAGTATTTCAGCAGTCACCCAGATGTTGCCAGGACAACAGAATACAGATATAGTTAGTCTTCATATTATATATATATATGCATTTAACAAACTGGTGATTTTTCAAACTCACTGCTTTAATGAGTTAATAACCTAAATAACCTTAGAAGCACCTATATAAATACCATTTATTAGATAGCTGTGTGCAATTTAAACCATTAGGGCACCATTTTCCACTCTAAACTCTATGCAGGCAAATAAATGGAGCAAAAAACCTGCTTGGAAAGCATCCTCACATTAGAAACTCTCTGCCATATATATAGCTGGCTTTGAGACACAAGATAGACAATATTGGGACTTGAAGGATGAGGTTTCAAGACTTAGTTTTTCTGCTACCAGTAAAAAAAAAAAATGTAGTAATTGAGCTGGGATATAGTTATGAATGGTAGAGCTCATAAGTTCAGAGACTCATTCCCTATTCTCTTCCACACTTGTCTTCCCTTCCACAGTTGTCTTAACTCTGTAACTGTAGGTGTCGATCTTTCAGTCCATACTCTACTATGCTAATTTGGATTTCAGTCAGTGGAAATTCTGACTCACAAGGGCTACATTATGACACAGAACAGGGGTGTTTACATGCCTCTGTATTTCTGTATTGATATACCTGAGCTGGCTTTGAGCAGACACATCTTTCAGGACAACTGCAAAGCTGGGCTAGCTCATGTCATAGAATCACAGAATCATTTAGATTGGAAAACACTCTTAAGATCGTTGAGTCCAACCATTAACCTAAGACTGCCAAGTCCCACTAACCTTGTCTTTAAGCACAACATCCACAGATTGTTCAAATTGCCAAGTGGCTGCTTAGATAGTTCCACAGAGTGCAAATGTACTGGAAGAATCAAGCCCATTGCTTTCTGAAACCGAAAAAGGAGGCACAGCTTTAGCAATTGGATTTATTAGACTTTTTATTTTCTAGTACATTTTCAATACACCAGAGAACTCAATATGTTGTTGATATGAATGCCTGGGTTTTCAAGATGTGGTGTAAAAATATGAATATGATTACCCTAGTCTCAGTTTTATCTGAGTTTTAGCCTATTTGATCCTATCACAAAATGCAAAAGAAAAAAGTATTCCATATGCTGCCTAAAAAAATTCTGTGAGAAGCATGCATTGCTCATTGAAATACAGTATACATTCTGTGAAATCTAGGTTTTTTTCTAACTTCATTTTATATTAGGTGTATCTGCTTAGCAAAGATAAATTCTTTTGAAATAATTCCTTCTGCACATTATATTATTCTGCTGTAATCATAATGTGGTAGAATGTTTGCTGAAATGTACTCAATCCCAGCCTGTAGCTTGCGCCATTACAGTAATTAAGCAGGGGTTCCAAATTATGAGTAATAAGTTTTAGGCAAGGAGGTGGGTGAAATAACACCACTGTCTTGCCTTAGTAACTCCAAAAGGAAACTTTTTTTCAGAAGAGACACAAAGAGGTCACATTTGGAAGTTGAAAGGGTGCACTTCATCCTTTAGCCAAGACAAGGAGAACCAGCCAGCGTCTGAGAGATCTCTTAGTTAAATTATTTAAATAGAAATACAAATACAATGTTCTCTAAGTTGTAAGTAGCATGGATAAAGTTACTTATAGGCAAAGTGGCTTTATTATTGTTTCCAGATGTAAATTTTGAAACACAGAAAGGCAGTTAGCATTTGGGTTCATTAAAAGTGATACAGTTCAGGACTCATACAGTCTCATATGCTCTTGGATGAAGAAAGGGAAGACAGGAATGAGAACTTAGTGCAATCGAAGGCACTAGGCATGGATGGAGCCATACTGTGGAGCTCGGGTAGGATGTGTGTTACTTGAAAAGCAGCATCTGGACACATACACACACTAGCACAAATAATCAACAATTTTGTTCTATGGCCAAAAAGAAATTGGAAAAAAAAGTTCTCTCAATCTGATTTTTTTTTTTTACCTTGCTACATCGAAACTAACATACAGAGAATGATTTTCAAAGGAGGCAAAGGGAGACACAACTTCCCATTTCCCACAGGAATTCAGAGCCTGCTCCTCTGCTTGTAAGCAACTCTGAAGACAATTACTGTGAATAAAGTGAAGGTACCCACAAAAAATGTTGCATTTTTCCTCCTCTTGTTTGCTTCCACTGTGTGCTCAGCTTTGCCAGCTTGCTGTGCTGACATTAAGGATAAGTATAGTCCCTAGAGGGTTATTCTCATGTATCCCAGAGGGCCACACGACTCATGGTCTATGGTTATGGGCTCCTTCAGGGTTCAAAAAGTCTCTCAAGCACAGGATAAGGAACCCTGAAGCCTAAAGTCACACAGAGAGCAAGCCAGTGCAGGACAGAATACAAACTGATGCACCACTAGGCAGCCTCTGGAAATCAGCCTGCAGCAGATCCATTGGCAGTCGTGTGTGAGCAGTGGTGCTTACAGCCATTCCAAAGGTAGCATAGCCCTTGCCAGTATATTTTAGCTGCTTTTCCCTTTCTCAAGGGCCAACAAATTTAGTGAGAGGGTTTTGGTTTATTGTCACTCTTGCACAGTAGCATTTCTAATGGAGCTTCAGCTGCAAAGCATCTTCTACTGGTAATACTGATGAGTATAAACTCGAGAAAAGCTATCTTGACTTTTACATTTCAGGCCTAGTTCAGAGAGGTGGCATTTACAAAAGGAAACACAGACATGTTTAAACTTATGAACTGAATAAAACTGATAGAAAATCTATGATGTCATTGGGTAATAAAAATACTCAGAGGAGTATTTTAGTACAGAATGGCATAGTGAGATAGGTTTTATTCTATGAATTCCCTGAGGACACTGTTTATATCTTTCTCACTAAGGAGTATATTCTGTATGCATAATTCTTCTGTGACTGTACACTCTCAACTGCTGTAGTTTTCAGGGGGGTGCCACATGTGGAACTGAGTAACTCAAATTATAGGATTGTTATAAAAAGATCTCTATTGAAGTGTTTCAGCTTTTAAAGTTTGTCCCTTGTTTCTGCACATAAATTTCTATGAAGGCAGATTTTGTCTGTAAATAGATGCACTCAAATATGTAGGCAATACATACATACACATTACTTAACCAAAATAAAATTTTCATGAGTAGAATTTGTTTTGGCTTTTTTTTAATCCTGATAATGGGCCTGTTTTAAAAATATTTAATGAAAATGCACAAACTGTACTTCACACAAAACCCTCAGGAAGTACAATAATGCGCCACAGAACAAGAGAATGAAAATAATTGATTAATAATTCATAATATTTTAGTTGCTATAGCAATATCTCCTAATAAATTAATAGAACAAGCAACTCTGCAAAAAGCATAACACTCTCTCTCCTGAAATCATTCTTTTTTTGATGGTCTTCAGTGCAGGATTTCCACAAAGCAAGCCAGAGGTCGTGATGTATCTAACTCCATCCTTTTTTTTGTTAATGCAACTATTTATAGAAATCTTTAATTTCTTAATAAAAATACAATTTTATTTTTGACATTAATCTCTCTGAAGTTGGTGGAAAGGTTCATGACGAATTCTGTAAGACCTTACTGGTCCCTTAGTCACACAAATATTCATCTATTTTCTTCCATTAAAGCTGTGTTTAAGGATGCAGTTGTGGCACTTGCTGATGCAGAAGTTAGGCTCATAAAATATATGGTTATCAAGCTTCACCTTATGAAAATCTAGCCTACAATACAAAGGGATAGGGAAACTTAAAGGCATTTAATACTCTTCTGGTTTAAAGATGACCATGCATAACTCATTTGTGGCTTTACTTCAATCAACACCCTGCACTTTTATGCATAAAGTCATCCAGGAGTCACAACTCAAAGGGGCATATTCTAGGATGCCACAATTCCTTTGATACCTCTTTAAAATTATATGATAAATATAAATTGCAACTGAGAGAATCTGGTAAGCCTGATGCAAAAATATCTAGACTGCTGCACTCTACTAAGTTCCTTCATATGGCAACAGGCATTTCTGGAATTAAGCTGAGATATTTTGCATTGCCACTTAGCTTTCTAAGCTGAAGCTTGCTGAAACTGTATTAAATGAGGTGCCTAATTCCTGAAGAAGCAGCCGAAAAAGCTATTTTCCACCATTACCACCATTACATCTTGTGCTGCCCAATATTTCTTCAGTGTGATCCTGATTGCCCATGAAGTTACCTCCAGGCCTACGCAGAAGTGCGCCCCAGGGTGGTTAAGAGTGCCTTCTTCTCCCATCTGAGTTCTGCTGGTTTGCAGGAGTTTAGAATTCCTCTCCCATCCAAAGCCAGCCTTGCATTTATACTCAGGGGTCACACCCTGACCACCCGTCTTCTAGAGCAATGCTAGTGCTACTGTCCGGCTTGCATCACAGTATTCTGCTGGCAGGTGAGAGGGAGGAACTCCAGGCTCTCTGGAGCCACTGCCTGTCACTTCCTCTGGGAGTCCTGTGGGTTCCAACTGCAGTGCATGCCAAGAAGGGAGTCCTTTGGTTAAACCCACATCGCTGTGCTGCTGGGAATGCAAGAGATGGCATCAAAAGGGAATGATAAAGCATGACTTTGCACCTTATCAAGTTGGGGAGACCTGGATCAGGATAGCACACACCTCTCTTAATGCTAGTGACAGATCTAGCCTTGGAATAACTGCTTTATCTGATGGAGGCAGCAAATTTTCAAATTATAAGAGTTCTGCATATCCTGTGTTTGAAAAAGTGCAGGTACCTTGTAAGCCGAAATGTTTAGCAAGGGAAATAAGAATACTTCCACACAATATACTCTAAACTATTCAGTTAATTTGAACACTGTTTGAGTTTAAGAGAATAAGTAGCATACAAGGCTGTTTTTATATTGACAGGTTTTCCTTTTAGAGAATAATATTGCATTATATTACATGTAAATTAACTTCAAAGTTTCATATAGCTTCAAATGATTTTCCACCCTGGGAAAACTTTCAAGATTTTGCAGATTCTGTCCATCCATTATCAGGGCAACGTGGTGAAATTTTGAGAGTGGTTGTGAACTCAACTAATGTTTTAACATGAACTGTTCTTTTTCGTTGTTTCTAAATATATAATTCCATCTAAAGAATGTTATTTCGGTTATCACTGCCTTACATTTTAAGATGAAAGCTTTGAAAGAAAAACTGATCAAACAGAAAATTAGTTAGAAAATCATCTAAATAACTTTTCTCAATACTTTTGAAATGTTTTCCTTCTTTAATAAGAAATTCAGTGCCTTTGGCTCATCTCCCTCAGACAATTTCAGTTTAAACCATTTTTTACCTTGTGGCAAAAGCAGTTTTCTTAAATTTTCCATTCAACAGCATTCCTAATTCTGGAGGAGTAGGAACTCATTATTATTTCTTCCAGTGTGATGATGGATAGGCAGTCTGCTTTTGTACTTGTAAAATGTTATCTGATGGTTAGAGACATAAACATAATGCAATATCTTGAAACCCACAAGTGCCTTAGTTATTTAATAAAAGAGTGAAGCAAAAAATATTATTATGTTTTTCCCAGCATTGAGACCGTGTAGTCACATTAAAATGATTACATAAGATTTACACTGGTGACATCACACAAGTATCTGTATCAATATTAGGTTCCAAATAAATTGATTTTTGGGTCTCCTTTTCAACATCAGAGGTCTGTTAGTGTCAGTCTTATAACAAAAATGTAAAGAAATTCACTAGGATTAAAAAGACTTATAATGAGATGAAACATGTTCAGTTTTAGGTTTGCAGAGCGTGCTTCAAGCCTTTTCTATTTTACAAACATTGTTAAAATCCCATCTGGTGTTTGTGGAGTATTTTACTGTCTCCTGCTGGGCCAGGCAGACATTGGTTTTCATGTCTGTATGTTTCCAAAACATTAGGAAAAAAATTGAATGGACCTGGACCAAGCACAGCATAATGATAGAATACTGTATTTCTATTCTTCTGCATTTGGGAACAGAGACAAATGTCCTTGATTCCAGAAAAGATCCATCAGTTCCCATACTGGAACTTAAAGTGAAAAATGCAAAGAAGTAAATTTCTCTAAGTAGTTCAACATTCAACATTCTTGTGCATGATATATTTTTATGAGCAATAAATATATAATTTCTATTTCAATTATGTATTTAATTTCAAGGGAGTTAATTTAGAAAATATAAAACCCAGATGAAAATGTGTTCCATTTTTATTTATGTATTTTTCCTTTATGCAGTTAATTTTACTAATTAATTGAGTGTAAAATATAAATAGATATGAAAACACAAATGCAAATTCCTTCTAATTTTGTATTCCTGGAGCCAGCATCATGCATACCACTGTCCCGTTTTCTCTAAAGTCAATGGGAATAGATCCATTTCTGGTCTTACACTGCCTCTACAACTGGTATAGCTTTTAATTATTTCAATTTGGTTACTGAAGCAGTAAGAGAGGAGAAAAGAGAATCAATTCAGAAAGGTGAGAGGTCAGTGGGTTTGCATTCAGTGTTCTTGGTAGAAGGGATATAATTATCTAAAATAGGATGGCAGTGATAGCATAGCTACCTCACATAATTCTATTTTAATGGCTTAAGAAATATAAGTCTTTTCAAACACATTAGCTGCACTGAAGGTCCTAGAACGCATTTCCTTTTGCACTGATAATTCATAGAAAATGTATATACATTGCCAAAACAAATTAAAAAAATCTTAGATGAACAGAAGTTTAAAAATAGACTGATTGCTTTTTAAGATGCAGTGGTCATACCATTGGAACACCAGATGGAATTTTCCATAGACACTTCTGTGGCTTTTATCTGATAAACGGCTAGCATTATATCAGAAAACCTTTTCTGTGGTGCTTCTGATTTTATATTTGCTATTTTCTTAAAGGATAGACTTTTGATGGGGGTCTAATTCTTGCTGCATTTGTTCATCCTTCATTCCTCCACATGAAATTTGCACACACAGGGCCCATCTGCCTGCCAAAAGAGGTTGGGAGCAGGTCTACATGCAGACACACATTTCATATAAACTTGATGCGTGAACAACCCAAGGGATTGACCGTGTATGCAGATAGTCAATAGGCACATCCCCACTTCCACAGTCTTGGCTCTTGTGAAACACGTTGTCGCTCTGATTCCAAGCCGTCAGTTCTCTCTCTTTATGGGTATCATGTCCATTCTTAGAGCTGAAGAATGAAGTTGAGAATGTGAGGTCAGCCGATCATCTGATGCATAGATAAAAACCATGGAAGTTAGATTGTTCTCTGCTTCTCACTTTCTCTGACCAGTGTAAAAATCCACTTCCTTTGCTATTTAAAATGATATTCTCAAACTGTTACAGCAATGTTTACATCATGATAATCAGCATTCTGGATAAAAGGCACTTATTTCTATTTGAGGCACTTTGCTGAGTCTGCATACACAGCTTGATAGCAGCTTTGTGCTGAGCAGCAAACGTGAACTGTTAATTCTCTGGGAAACAGAGTGGAGGGGTAGAGAAGCTCAGTCAAGCTAATTGCTATCTCCTCCACAAGGCAGATGTGCAATACAGGCATTTGTTCAATGAAGATCTAAAAGTATGACTAAATGGAATAGAAGGAAGACTTGGAGAAAGGCAAGAAGCTGAGAGTAAGAATTGCTATAGTCTGTAACAGCAAGGAATCAATTGCCTGTTCCAGCCCCTTTGCTCTTTTTTTGGGGATATGGTGGTCAGTAGTGAGCTGGTGACCAGCTGTGGAGGTGGGGGTGGGAGGGAGCAAGGGGAGGAGTGATGGGAGAAAGGAGGCCAACTCCGGCTCTCCAGCAGGTGGGAATGATTATGGAAAGAATGACGACCTGTACTGTACAAGTTATTGATGGAAGTTCCCGGAGGAGTTGAGTTAATAAAGCTGCAGCCAAAATAAACCACATCCCTTGCATCTTGTCTTTCTTCCTGCATGTCCAGAACAATGTAATGAAAGTCTATTGCCTCCTCTTCCCCCATGCCTCCCCCAGCATGATCAAGCTTTCTTCTACTCTGTTCTACATAGCTGCGTCATGAAAGGATTTAACTTTTGTTTTCTATTGAAAGTACAAGAGTATGAAGATTGAGCAGATCCTAATTCTACTTTGTTAAAAGTAGTGGTATATGCTCAAAGTGAGAAAAGGAGTGGAAAGCAATTGAGCAGAAATACTATCTGCCTGATGTAACAGTGTATTGGTTTTGCCTTTAGCATCTGTTCCTAGATCTGTGCTAAGCTGCATTTCTCTAGATTGGGCAGAAATTACAGTGTTTGCATGGTATGATCCATGAGTAAAACTGACACCCAGCTGTCAGGTGATGGTCTTTGGAGGTGATTGTTCTTTTTTAATAGTACGGACTTGTAGAAAAGGAGTTGTTCTGAACAAGAATAATTGTAGAATGGAGGTCATCAAAGGTCTGAATTTTGAAAAATAATTGTGCTGATAAAGAAAGCTTGGGAGTCACTCTTCTGGGTCAAACTGTGGCTAAATGACATTTGAATGGAAGATAAATATAGGTAGGTTTATTCATTTATTAGTAAAGAATCTTCTTTTAAGCTCAGGAGGCAAAGAGTTGAAAATCGAGAGCTGAGAATAATAGGCATGGGCTGCATAGCTCTTTACCTGCAAGTCAGGAATTTTGTGCACAGTGCTTTGTTGCTCTTTGGGTATCTGCTGTTACTGTAAAATCTTTACATCTTCCTGTAACAGTACTTCTCAATCTTTTAAAAGCTGACATCATTTCTAAAGTGAAATCAATTGAACCCATTGCTTTTTCATGAGCTTTTAACTTCAAACACCTTAGCATATGTATATTTTGTTTTTTCCTCATTACATGTAATTTTTTACTGTTTACTCTCAGAATGACCAGGATAAGAATTTCTAGAAGGTACTTTTTCCTTTGTCCATGCATCAGTAGTGACACAGTGAGTAGTACTGGCATTAGCACCTCTTGCATTTGGTGGATTTAGTGCATGTCTAAGAGTGCCACTGCAGGAAGACCCTTCTAAACCAGTTGCTCCCTTTCTTTTCAGGCACCTTTCACAACCACAGGAGGTAGAGCCTTAATTTTTAATAGTGGCTTCTTAGCCTCTAATAGGCAAGTTGCCCACCAAAGTTAGTCCATTTCCTAAGGAATGTTCTACATCTTGAGAAATGTTATTCTATAATTACCAGCTTAACGGCAGGCAAGTGGAAAACTCTTTTCACACTAGACCTTTTATAGAGATAAAAGATTTTGCAGTCAGCAGAAGTTTTGCAGGCTTGGTGATGATATTGGATAAAGTTAAAATGAGGGCATTTGTTTCTGTTTATTGAATTCCAACATTTATTTAGACCTAATTCTACTTAGCTTTAATCATCTTGATCTGTTTCCCAATGAGAGGTGGAAAATTTCCTTAAAATCCCTTTTATTACCCTGGATTTTACTTGGGTTGGAAATGTAAGGGTCTACCGCTATGATGTGAAAGCCTTTAGGCAGGGAATCACATCCATGTTCTATGAAGTATGATTGTATTAATGAAGCTTTAGATATCAAATGTTTATAATTCCTTGAGGTACAATTTTTCCTAACAGCTACTGATCCTGAGTATGTAGGAAGTTTGGCCAGCGGATCCAATGACTGGGGATAAGTGAATAGCCAGATGTGGGTCCTTGCCACCCTGCCTCAATCTTCAGATTTTCTTAGGAAATAACAAAAAAATCACAGCATGGATGTGTACCAATGGAGGGTCTTTACCGTCTGCACATAGCAAGATCTGCCCCAGCATTACTAATTGCAGTGGAGAGCAACATTCATTTCAGCAATTGTTTTTAAGTAACTGGGTCAATGATATTTTTGACAATGAATGGTGAGCATTTAAATTGCTTTCACAAAAGCGGTTAGCACATTGTACCACTAATTATATGATTACAGGGGAGCTATTTATCAATTTACTTTTACAGGAACTGTTTATTTTGGATTTATCCTTTGAGTTTTGCTGTAGTTTGAAACAGAGCCTCTCACAGAAGGAAGCTGTTAGTAGTGGCTAGTTTATAGAGTTTGGGGCCCAACAAAAATACCTCAGAATCATCCAAGGCCAGACAAGAGGTTTTATGAAAGTCTCCTAACTCCACACATAAAACATGAATTCAGTTTCCGTTAAAAATTGAGCAGATTTTTTATTTCTAAGTATTCATCTTTCTTAAAATTCAGGTTTCAGATCATGCAAGCATAGATAACCGGTGACTCACAGAAGAGGACAGGCGGCCTTTGCTGTATCTACCTTATTTCACTTCCCTTCTCATATAGCAACCGACTCTTTGGTTTTTAGCAGCTGTGAGAAATAAAGACTGTCTACTTTGTGCCTGCTCTCTGGCACATACTGGCTTTGACTGTAAAGAATTTGCTAGGGACAGAGCAATAAACTAAGCTGCCTTTGTTAGAACTATGTGTAAGGGCTATAATGTCTCTAGATCTCCTGCTAGGCCTGATAGTGATGGTGTGAGGAATTTTGCATGATAGGTGAAATACAAATGTTGCACCAAAAGTGAGCATGTGCAACGCTCAAGTGGATTAAGAATGTAGAGCAATGAGGGTATTAGAGGGAACAGTGTGTACTAAACCCATAGCCATAATGGCCTTAACTAGCACTGGCTGGTCTTTCTGCAAGTTAATTTAGGATTATATGGAATGGACTGTTCTGAAAATCTTATGCCCTGTGCTCGCTTTGGAAGAGTCTGAATATGCAGAATAAATGCAGGGCAGCATGCCCTGAGCTTGTAGAAGCAAGTTGCATTGGTTTGACTTAAATTTTTATATAGATTTCAGTTAAGCACATTGTGAGGACATTTCCCTTAGTTCAAGTATTAAATAGGTTCCTGACTTACTGACCTGAAATAGCAAGGTTTTCAGAGCTTTTTATACAAGAAGCCTCACAGAGCACTGTAGACACTACCTAGCTGAGCCCAAAACAGAAGAGAATAGAATTTAATCACAGACCATTATTTAAAGAGTGCCTTTGAATCCACTTGTAATTTCATAAGACTCGAGCAATTGGTTCAGTTCAGAGACTAAGGGCTAGCCCTTGTGAAGGTTGTTTAAAAATTAGGCATTTTTAAATCAGGCACTGTAGATCGTATCCCACATCCTGCGCTAAATGCTGGTGTTAGCTGTGCTAAGCATGGGGAGAGAAGAAGAACCTAAAAAACATCTTCAAGAGACCTGTGAAGGGGACTTTCTACAGAGGGCCAGAAAGAAATGTTAGGAATCTTCATTCTCTGCTGAAGAAGCAAATCTGATTTCAAAGGTTGTGTGTTTCTAACTTTGGATGCCTGGTCTAGAACCCTTTTCATGGAGACCCTCAAATTTCAGTGTGTTACTTTGATCACACATTTGTTGATAGTGTGGCAACCATCTGCTTCTCTTAATTGACTGACAGCTTAAGGACTAACAATCTGAAGGCTTGGAAGAGTTGGGATCACTGCCGTTGTCTTGAGGGGCAAATCTTGATGGAGATCAGTGGACTCTGAAGTGAACATACCAATCTTGGTCTCTTGAAGATCTCATCAAGGACTTGGCCATAACACACTGAGGCTTTGAGTTCAGGCTGTGAGCTTCAGTTTCATTCTCCCAGGGTGACATGGTGGTGATGGTGCAGAGCTGCTTGTTGTTCCACTTTAGGTTGTTGATGTGGCAGGGGCACTTACTGAAATTCAAGAGTCCAATATAACGAAGGGCAGGAAATGATCATTCTTACTTCCCACAAGATGCCTTTAAACTTCACCCTGCCCATACTACCGAAATTGTGACACCACCCAGAAAAGCATTCAAGATTCATTGATCCAAAAAGGCCAAGAAGAAACCTGTTTATGTACTTCCTATTTAGGACACATATCTCACAGTGATGATTCTGGATTTTTGTCCTTATTCCAGCCTCAGGAGCAAACAGCAGAAGCAGAATACTCCATCTGGTTGACAAGTGGTCTGTATTGCTACCGTTAAGAAACATACTTTGTGCTGTAAACTGCTGTACCACAACTGATCTTTGTATGCATGATTGCCTCCATATTACCCAACAGCTCCAGAGGCAGATTCTGAGTGCTCTCAAAATATGTCCTTAGGCTGTGGAATTTGCATTTCTAGATTCCTGGGTGCACCCACCTCTTTATGGCTCACAACTGCTGCCTCTAGAAAGTCCAGTTCCATGATTATGTGTTAAATGTCTCTCTGAATCTCTCTTGTTTTTAGTTACTCAGAAATTTTAGGCAATTGGAACATGCTTTTTCTGGATCCTAACCATAACTAGGCTGGCAACTTCAGAAAAAGCAGTGAATCAAACAGATACATATATACTGGGTGAAAATAAGCAACTTCAAGATTAGGCAACAGCTGATGAGGCTTATTTGGATCCCAATTTTGGTCTCGGGGTCTCCGTTCCAACTTCAGTCCTGCTTTAAGTGTCTGCAGCCTGGCTATGGCACAAAGGCTTTAGAGAAACCTAGTGCCTGTGTTCAAGTGTGCTTTTGCATGGAGACCGCGAGGAAAAGATACTCTTTAGTCATTCCCAAACTCTCTATGATGGTATGTGCTGGTATTCTCTTTTTTACTTCTGAATAAACAAAACTGATAGGTTCATGGTGGTCTGTACAAATCTCAAATTTAATTATTTTTCTCCTTTCCCTACTCTTAGGGCTCAAATACTCCAAACAACGGGCTTGGGGTTTTTTGGTTTCTTCAGTATGGTTTTGTTCAGGTTCATTACTGGTTTTGAGAAATAAGGTGTAAGTTAGAAGAGTGAATCCAATGTGTTTCTGTGCATGTAAATTAGATTTTTCAGAGCTAATTTATTTAATCTCAAACACCACAAAATCTCCATTTCTTGATATTTACTAATCTGAGATTTGTAGTGAGAATGAAATGGTAAGAAAGGGCAGTTGTTACAAAAACACACAGGGACCTTCTTTTGAAGAATGTTGACCTAGAAGCTGTGTACACATATTTCTTTTGTTGGAAGAAATGTTCTAAAAGGTGAATACAATAGTTGTATATTTTCTCAGGGAAAACCTGAAGTAACAATTATATTATTAATATTCAAACTTATATGGATGTATATTAAAGTGGAAAATGTGTTACATTCAGTAGCTTTCAAATAATATGCTTGCTTTTAGAACTTCTTATAAATCTCCCCCTCCTTTCAAAACAGAGAACCTGCATTTAGTCTGTCAAGAGCACTAAAGCATTAGACAGCTATTATTGACCTTCTAGGTTGCTCTCAAATGCTAAATACTAAAAACATGAAAGTAGCTGGTTTGCATTTAAGAGCTTACAGCTCAGATTCATGTCATAAAACATGGAAAATAAAAAGGTAGATGTTGCCTGTTGGCAATTATTCGATGAAAAATTTCATCCTGTAAAATACATATGGTAAAGGAACAGATATCTGAGGCATAGAAAAGACTGCAGAAAGATAGGTGCTTTTTTTTAGTCACTCATTTTTAGAGAGGAGTGTGTCTGATACTTGCATTGTTTTATGTTCATTAATTTCTAACCCAAAATTAAAATTCACTTTAATGTGGAAGTTAGTCTGTCAAGAGGATTTGTCTGGTATATATCCATAAACCCATATGTCAGAGAAGTCATCTCTGACATGGCTTTTCGGCAGCTCACGGGGGTGCTCTAGGCAGATAGAAATCCTTTGACTGGAAGTCCTTTTGCAGGAAGGGCTACCCAGCTTACAACACTGATGGCAAAGAAGCTGATGTTGATAGTTGCGCTGCTCCTCACAGTCTGGCCAGTGGTGTTGAGAGCAGCTGAGAGAATTGGATTCCCAGGCCCACAGCAGCAGTGCATAGTGCCTATTTTCTTCATTTTGAAGGAAGAAAAGGAAGAGTTAATTTTAGTCTAGCAGGCAAAGCTTTTCTTTCTGTGTAGTGCATGAAGCATAAACTTGGTGGGAGGTCCATGAAACAGAGCCTGACTCTGCCCCATTAGCATTCTGGTCATACTGTAGGACAACATAAGCAGACTTACAGCTTTTAGAAATGTTGTTTTGCTCTCATCTGCCCCACAGCTGAATTCTGTGTAGAGAGGTGGTGGTGTGCCATGCTAAGACTGAGGTTTTTCAATTTCTTAGCTGTGTGTTTTCTACTAATTATTCTTTCTCCTTCTCCCCACTGTTGTAGTTTTTAGAACTCAATGAGAAAAATTAAAGACAATAATTCAGTTCAAGATTTACTTCTACCATGTCATTCCCTAGCCTATGTACATATTTACAATTTTCTTTTTCTTTCTTTTTTTTTTTTTTTACTAAATTCTATCAATAGTAGCTTGAAAAAATTGTGGGTTTAGTGTCTGCTCATGAACAAGGTCTTGGGAAACTTCACTGGTCTCCCCTTCCTTCCTCTGCAGGGAGGGGAAAAGATTCATGCCTGTTACTTCCATCACCACGAGTTGAAATGGGTTGTGTTGCCTTCAGAGCAGCCCAGCCATATGCCCAGGTGAGTTCAGGATCTGTCAAAGCCAGGGTCCATAACCAGGCAGGCATGCTTTCAAATAAACTCTTGCAGTGGAAGACAACTCAATACAAATAACCCCTACTGCCAGTTCTTTTAAAATAATGAATTCTCTTCTGTAGCGATGAAACTTTTGTATTTTTCACCTATTAGTTTCTGAATGCTGCAGGACATACATTGTATTGACTGAATTGATTGATTGACTTAAGAAACTGAAATGCTTTTCTGCTGTTGTGATTAGAAGGCATGGAATAATGTGTATCATACTAACGGTTTATTTTGTTTATTTCTTTCTACAGGCAACTTGAACTAAGTTCTCAAATTCCTTAGATAGTTTTTTTTTTCTTTCAGGCAAAACTATTCATGCAATTGGGTTTTTACTAGGCAGAAAATAAAATACTCAGCACAATGTTTTGTGCTTATCTCCTCTAGAACCACAATTATGTCTCTAAACAAGAAGTTGATTTTGAAACAGGTTACAGATTTTAATAATTCTCAATGTTCCCTTCAGGTTCCCATCTTGTGTAGAGAGTGTTGTAACTAATTTCACCTCTCGGTTCAAGGCAGAAAGAAGTACCTTAAATATGGATCAGAAATGTAACTGGCTGCAAAGGCTGGCTCTGTACTTTCCCAAAGCTTTGGAGCGTTTAGATCTTGGAACTTGATTTTGGTCAGGCCTGTTCTTTGATATCCTCAGATGAAAGGCAGACTATAAATGTGAAGAGCAAATTCTTTTGCCTTGGTTACACCAGTGTTACCGAATTAGTGCCAATGTGGTCACGTGCTGTAGCAGGGTGGAAAATTTGGCCCACGGTATTAATTGTAAGTAGCAATAAGGAAAAAAAGCCTATTGCAGAGAAAAAACACAAAACTGTAAATGGCCAGGCAGCAGGCCTCATGCTTACTTTATTTGCCAAACTGGTGATTTACTCCAACATTAACATTTTATACAACCAAGCTGAATTTACTGTATAAAACACTTTATTACAGCAACCCTGCCTCTCCTGCCCTTTGGCTTCTTTAGGAGATTGAAGGCACACATAAACTGCTAAAAGACCTGAAATTGTTTTGCTATCTGTGTTCAGTGCCTCTCCAGGTTTATTTACTACATAAAGAGCAAAGAAAACTAGCTAAACATAATAAGAGGATAGAGAAGTTTTAGCTGTAAAATATCCAGGGGCTTTAGTGTAGACTTACGGGTCTGCACTGCAGATTTCTAATAGCAAACAATAGAAGTGAAAAATAAGAGGGTTTAATGCATTAGTTATGGGTTGGTAATGGACAGATATGTGGTGCTTGTTCTCTGGCTGGCATGGCATGGCATCAGCCTTGGGTCCCCACTAAAACAAAAAAGCGGAAAGTCAAACAACAGTCATGTCAAATTAAACCTCTTTTTGTTTAATTTTTCAAAGTGATTCATTTAGCTGGTTGGCAGAGAGTCAAACTGATAGCTAACAATAGTTCATTTATTTAATGTTGCTTTCAGTACCCTGTAGCCACTCGACTGCATCAGAACTTATCTTCTGTAATTCTCTTTGAGCTGTGAAGATAGGCCAGGAAACTGGAGTAGGTCAGGTGTACATGAAGGCACAGCTCACATGGTGGGGCACTTTGTGCTTCGTGAACCATAGAATTGGGAACTGATTTTCAAGAACAATGAAAGCTGACTTTTAATCTGAAAAGTGAATAAAACTGATATAACTATGTTCCATGTTTTCTGAGTCTGAACAATCAAAAAATAAAAGAACCCAGTTTATAGAGTAAAAAAAAGTGTTGTGTAAACTGCCAAAGCTGCAAATTGTGAGAGCAAACAATGAAAATGAGATCTTTCCTGACTACATTTTCTCACCAGTTATAAAAATTTGGGTTAGTCTCTTGGTGATTTCCATGTTAATTCTATTTTTTTAATAGGGTTGAAAAACCCTAGGTCTGAGTAGAATGAACAAACAGCTCTACAGTTTTGCACAAATGTGAGTAAATCTGGTAACAAGCACTTTTTAGTAATGGTTCGCAGGGCTTATAAAGTTAAGTAAAGGTTTTTATGTCAATAAAGTTAGTAGATAGAAACCTAATAATCAGAGAGGAAGCAGATCAGTTGAATAAGAAGATAATATTTATAGTAAGCGTGAGTGTTGATAGAAAAGTTTTTTCTGTTCTGTTTAATAGAATTTTGTGTGACTGTTGAATGGTGTTTGATCAAGGAGCTCTGGCATAGGTTGTTCACCCAATGAAAACAAGTATAGTGTATGACAGTTCTTTGGCATTTTAGAATTGTGTATCATGCAGTATAACTATATACAGAAACACTACAGGGAGTGAGAAAATATGAGCAGCCTCCATATGTAAGACATCTGTTTAAATGACATGCATAATTTTTGTTCATTTGTTTGTTGTAAAAGCTGGGTAATTTTGATCTTCAGTTTCAGTTTGTACATTTTCCATCTATACTTCTCCATATATTCATGCTCACGCAACACGATCTATGAAAAAAGAGAGCAATTTTATATGTAAGAACCATGGATTGTATATTAAATTTAGATTTCTATTACTCAGCTCTGGTGAGGGTTATCTGTGCTTGCAAGAGAAAAGTTTTCTCAAAAGCCAAGTAATCCTTTCAGTGCTGTTCCTGTAAGTATGTTCTGTCTATGCCAAAAGTTCTTGTGCCCGTGGTTCATGTCTAGTTTTGTGCTGGTCTTTTACCACAGAAGGTTATTTTAGAATAATTTTCAAATGCTGTTTATCTCAAAGAAGCAGAGTTACCTGTTACTCAACTTGTATTTATGAAAATAAATCGTTTTGATAGAATAAAGACTTTTTTTTTCCATAAAACGTGTGTTTCTGTTGCTAAGTAGAAGGATTCTATCCATAAAAGATTTGAGAAAGAGCACTGGTCCATCATTCTGGATTCTCTGGGGCTATCTTTATGTGATCCTTGTGTTAAAATCTGTAATTTTTCCTCTCTGGATTGCATTTAAGATATAATTTTTATTATTCCTTACTGTTACTGTATCTCTAATGTGTTGAAGAAGGTTTGTGTTCTCTGACATCCTGGTGAGCCAAGCCAATGAGAATTTTTGGTAAGTATGTGTCTTAAGTCAGTCAAATCAAGAATGTATTATCAAAAGGAATTCTTCAGCCTAGCATAGTAAAGAAAAAATCTGTTTTCAAGAAAAATGTGTATTATAGAAACAATACAATGTCCATTAAAAATACAATGTCCTTATGCTTTGTATTTTCTGGTGGTTTTTAGAGTGATGTGAAATATAATGGAGAAAACCAAATTCTAAATGTGTTTTGCTTACCACACTATGGTAAATATATCATGAGCACTTTACTCTGGTGGGAGTGCTGGAAAGGCTACTGGTATTGAGAACACCCATTATGATGAGGATCACAAACCAGTCTGCTGTAATAAAGGTCCACACTGCTAAGGACTTTAAAATAGAAAAACACTTGAGAAACGTAAAATCAATACAGCATTGGTTACGGATAATATAAAGGTGATGTAGGAAGCAAAACAAGCATAATTGTATTGTTATTTTATTACCAGTGTTGTTTCTATTGCACCAGCAGTGATATACATTTTACATAGATGGGTGTATAAATAATATTTTCTCCCAAAATTTAAAACTAAATGCCTATGCACAGAAAGCAAAACCACAGGAAGGGTGGTACCAGGATTGTTCATGCCAATTCAAAAATGTCCTACTATGTGTGGTGCTGGTGGTGTTGGCATGGGATTTACAGGCCATTTTATACTGTTGAAATGTGTATTTTGAAAATATAACCCAGAGGGTAAAACCCAGTCATGAAATTGAGTTTTGCCTTTGACATCAAAAGGGCTGTGTTTTCACTCAGGAAGGTACTTTGATAAAAGTATGAGAAAACATATGCCTGGAGAGAGTATTAGTCAATAACTGAGAGGCAATTAATAAAATTTTATAGCTATTTTCCTTGAAAGTCCTTTTAGTTCTGGGAATAAACAGGAGTCAATATCGAGGTTATGCTTAGAGACTGCAGCTTAAAATATGTGTTTCACCTTCCATAGTCAAAAAGTGTAGAATTTGTGCTGGAATCACTTCACTCAAATGAAAGGCAGAGAGATCACATGAGGAGATAATAATAAGAGACATGAATTCTAGTCCAAACTTACGCATTTTGGGTTCCACAGACTTCACACATAAGTATGCAAAGGTGACAAAAGGGAGTAATTGCTAAAAGGAGACAGCTTCTAGACTGGATTATGGGTTATGTTCTTTATTCGATGCAATGGGATACTTCCTGGACACTGCTGGGGTCAAAACATTTAGAAAACTGAATATAAGTCAACCATCTCCCCAGCAGCCTGAGGGTTTTTTTTTTTTTTTTGTATTTCCCACGGTTTTAAATAAAAATGCTTTTCCCCACTCTTACTCGCCAAAAAATATAATTGCTTACTCAAATAATCTGGTTCATTGCTTATTCTAGAGAAAGACATTGGAGTGAGAATATGTCATTATGAAAGACTTCTATTTTACAGTTGTGTTTTAGGAAACCCCATTCTGAAGACAGAATTAAATCCCTGTGCTGTTACAGCATGCACATTTCTTCACTGACAATTTCTGACACAACGGGAGGGCACTAGAAAGACTTACAAGCTTATAAATAGTTGGAGCAGTCTGCATTTAAGGAAGACATTCTAGAAAATAACTTCAGACCAGGCGATTGGAATTTTAGTTGGAAGGATGCAGAGATTCAGACCTGTAAGTGGATTTAGGATTTCAAAAGACCAGAGTTTGGTGAGTTGTGGGTACAGAACACACCTTTGGTGAATAGCAACAGCTCTACAAGTGACCACCTGTCAGCTGAGGGACAGAAATTATCTGTAAACACATCTCAGTCGTGAAAAAACTCATTAGCTCAAAATGAACTGAAACTAATCAGCTGTCTGGCATTTAACCACCAGATGGGCATAGATGACCATAGAGAAGCAGCTGACAAACTATAGGTTAAAAAGATAATTACTCTGCAGCAGTTTTTCACTGTGTTAATGCACTAACCACAAAGAGATACCCAGGGATGAAGGCAAAAGCTAAAGGTGTAAAATAATTAGCTGAATGGTAAAGGGATTTGAGAAACTATAGCTGTTGATCCAAAATGAAAGAGTAATTTGTTCTGCTTTTCAATAAGTTGGCTACTATTAGCTACAGGAGAAAAATGAATTATAAAAGTGAATGAAATAATGGAAATAACTATAACAGAAGTAAAAACAAAACTACAGGTGTTTTTGCCAGAAAGGTAAACAAAATGTCCTCTTTGAGAATTTGCATGAAAGTACAGATCTAGTAGCAACTATTTTAAGCTTACTAAATTAGTGATAGTACCAGATCCAATGACAAGTGCTTTGCCTGCATTTATGTAAAAAGAAGAAACTGCTGTGTGCCACTGCAGACTTGTGAGTCTGGTTCAGTAATACATTTAGTTTTAAAACAGATCTTGAAGGGAAAGACCATTAAAACTACAGGTAAAAGGGAAGTGGAACATTGGTTTACCAAAGCAGGGTATGACAAACTAACTTGATCTGTTCTTTTTTTTTTTTTTTCTTTTTTTTTAAATAGAATGACTTCATTTTAAACAGGAAGGAAGTAAAGGGGATATGTTTTGTATGTCCTTTTACAATGCACTCATTATGCTGCTGAAAAGAAAATTGCTTACTTGCCTGAAAGTGGAATTTAAGAGCACGACTGTGAGGTGACCATGGCAGATGATTTAGGGAAATATTGAAAAAGGAACCATTAGGCTGTGGGATGGGTAGGTGGTTAGGACTGACCCTTAAGAAGCTGCATTAAGGGAAATCTTTATACTGATAGTCATAAAAGAACAGTGGGATTGAAGTTTCCTGATAGTACAGTATTGGGAAACTTAACACAACAACCAATGAAAATAGCTGCATTGCCTTGAGGGCCTGAGGAACTAGACATGAGATTCAGCTTTAAGAACTGCTAAGCATTTCAGAAAGGTACTATAGAGAAAATATAAAATCTTATTATAAGCTGAGAATTTATCAGCTGGAAATGGAGATTATGAGAAGCCTGATCTGTTTATTAAAATACTAGATGGCTAGAAGACTCCATTCACTGTTTTAAATAAAACCTTTGTGTCTTATTATGCCTTCCTCTGTTGTGCTAAAAATCGATTTGTTATCAAAAATCTCTTCCTCACATGGCTACTTGTAGCATATGATCTAGTCACTTTCTTAATTAACTGTATGAATAGAGCTCCTATCATGCTCTCACTGTTATTCACAGACTATTTGCTATTCCTGTAGTTCTTTTCTGAGACTATGCCATCAAGATTCCTTTGGAAGTGCAGACAGCAGTGCATTTCAGCAGTGATCCATTAACACTGTATTAGTGAGAAATTACCACTCCCTTCAGTGTTATACATCCCTCAATTCAAGGACTATGTTCTCTGTCTATACCACATTGGAAACAGACATTAGCCAATAATCATGATTTTGACAAGTTTTCCAGTGATGCTGTGGAATAGTATCCCTGTTCTCGATTTGACTTCCTGTCTTCATTCCTAGGTATCTTTTTCCTTGTATTTAGTCATATTAAACAAATTGTTTATTTATGAAGCAATAAAGAGCAGCCTGTAGAGGTGGTTTGACCCTGCTTCTACAGTTACTCCTTTATTAAGTAGAAAGTTATTCGCAAGCAGATGTGATATATAAAATGTGACCTTAGATACAGAGGGATTTTTCTTGACTTTGTTAGAAATGGACTCTACTGGTGACAAAGTAAGGATCCAAAACTGTTGATATCTTTATGTACCAATTAGTAATATATATCTATATTTATCAATGTCTTTTGTATGTGTATGTATGTATTTTTATGGAGGACATATATGGCTATGTCTTTATATATTTTACGCATAAATAAAAACCAGTATTGATGTAAGTCTTCATAGTTACCCCAATTATAATTAATGATTAAATCAAGATAATTTGATATTGATATTAGTAAGTTCCTAGTATTAAAAATAATAAGACTCATTAATGAAATTAATTAGTAGGTCCTTAACAAGTAAGTACAGTAAGTCAATTCTACATTAATTGAAAATATAGAGTAAGTTACTATGAGATGATGTCAAGGCTAGAATAGCAAGAACTATATACCATGTAGAAACAGAAATCTTGCCTTCAAAATGAAATCCTATATACTTTTTCAATTGTAAAAGCTGTTTTACTGCATGGCAGTGCAACTTGAAGACATACCAAGCTGCTACTATCTGAACTCCATCACTTAATGAACTGCAGCTGTGGGCTAGCTCTATATAGGCAGGTACACTCAGACCAGTGGCCAAAAACAAATGAAAGGTTCTGGAGGCAGATGAAATGGAACATGAGAGGAAGACGAAATATAATTAACAGCATAACAAGGCAAGAATTGGCTTGGAATACCTTTCGCCACACTGCCCAGAGCACCCCAGAGAAGCAGACACCTTTGCTGTTCGCTGCTCCAAAGGAAAGTGGAAGTGAGCTGAGCCAGAGTGTAGTGGTAGAACCATTGAGCTTTTCCAGGTCTCCTTGCTGGCAGAGGAAATAAGGTAGTTTTCTCTGCCCAGATATTTCTCACTGCCCCAGCTCCTCCTGAGAATACAAAGAAAGTAAACAGTATGGCTTAGGCTATCCTAACACTCCCTGCAACTTATGCCATATACAGCAACCTGCATGGTCTGTGTCTAAACCCAACATTTTCCCTAGGAAAGCAGCATCAACTCAAACAAAAGATACCATAGGTTACACACAAAAAAAGGGGCATCTGGAGAAAAAAGACTGTCACATGGAAGTGAGGAATGAAGGGCTTATGTTTCAGACTGGACAAGGAGGCACAGCTAACCAACCAGCTCACTATAATATAAGCCAAATGCCACTGTATTGTCTGTGTCCATGGTTCAGCATGTGTACATTTCTTCTTAAATATGTTACTTCCTATCACCATGAATGACAGTGACAAGGTTAGACTCATAAAATATGGTATTCTTTAGGACACCAAACTGGACCTCTAAGATACAACATGGGTTAGGCCCTTCAGTTCTAGAAATATAACGCATGATTGAGGGACTCATTATCTCTCATGCCAACCAACAGATTCTGGAAAAACAATCCAACTTTCCCGTGCAACTAAAATGGGAAACAGTCACAACAAATACTTAACTTCAGAATAGGACCTTTACTGGAATTATGCACTGTGAGAGAGATACATTAGTCAACTAGACAATTCAAAAAGTGGTTATACTTTTGAGCTAGTGTCCGATACTTAGGAAATAATTTTCTATGTTAAATGTAAAATCACTAGGCAGTTTATTACTGTAAAAGTCATTCAACATAGACATCCTTGACTCTAATTCAGATCTCCTGAGTGATGCATTTATGGCAAAATACACATGAAGTGTCCATTTCTGAGCATCCCTGTAAGTCATTTTCAGGAGGAACACTTCATGGAACTTTCCATTGCGCATTGCTTTTCTACCTCTTGGTGGTTTCTTTTATGTCGTTATGCCTCAGTGGCTGTTAGGTGAGGGAACTGGATACAATGCTGTTGCTCTAATTAAACTGTGGTGGTCAGTCAGTGGAAATTACCTTGCTTTTCTTGCACTGCTTCATTTAACTTCCTGATTGAGCTTGTAAATCTTTTCTGTCAAACCTCTGCATTTCATCTTTCCATGCACTTTAAAAGTTGATTTTGGGATGCGGATTACTATCTTCAAAACTGCCTGGGTATACAAAGCTTTCCTTTTTTTTTGTCCTTTCAAAAATAACACATTTTGTTAAGAAAGCATTGTGAGATATTGTATTTGGCTAAATCCTGCTGTTCTTACTGAGGATAATATGCACTAATGGTGATAAAATCTCACCCACTCTAAGATCCCTTGGCCCCAAATAATTTCCTCTACCATAATCCGTAGGAGTGAATGAGTGTTTGAGTTAGTTGCCATTGTGTGATCAAGATTCTACTAGGTTAAACTGCTTTGCTGCTCAAAAGAGCTTGAATCCAGCCTTGTAGTTTTACATATGCAGTTCTTCTTGTGCCAGCTCTTGATATTCTTGATTTTTTTCCTCCATCTTTCTTATTAAAGCAAAATCCAATTGAACATTTCAGAATAAGCCCTGGTGTTATCAAACTTCATATTTACATGCACATGAATCACACTCTGTATCAAATAGAGCAGCTGAACATGACACCACAGACTACAGATCTGACTGAGGATCAAAACAGGGAACATGTTACACATCCTTTCTGTCAACTAATTTTATGCAACAACATTTTCAAGTGGGGAACATTTGCATATTCAGTATCTTTAAATACATAAATGTGAGGAACCATTGAACTCTTCTGTCTTTAACTGACTTTTATGCCAGGTTTGGACAAGATTAAGACCTGTGCTGAAAGCTACTTCTACTGGCATAGCTTTGTAAGTATGAGCTATAAAACTATAAATCATTTTAAAACAAGGAGCATGGAGCTGATGTGGCATGTTTGTAAATCATATGTATCAAAGGAAAACCTGTCAAGCTGTGCTTCATAATGTAAACCTAGAGATAATTCAAATAAAGATGTCTGCAATTTTAAAATTTTTTTTAAAATAAAATTCCAGCTTATAAGTAAAAATGTGCATGAAGAAAACTTTTATTATTGTTTCTGGAACTAACAAAGAGTACTAATTTTTACTGTAAGTATTTCATTTAATAGCTTGAAGTCAATTTTAGCTGTTTGCTTTCTGCCACCGAATTCAACCTGTGTTAACAGGCCCAGAAGCAAACAAATTTTTTCCATTCAATTATTTGAATAGAGAAGAGTATGAGTTCTATAGGTAACTTCTGTAAATTTTGATACAAGAAACCTCGTGCTGAGTTACACTGAAAAATACTGAAATCAAAAGTAATGCCAGATTACTTGACTAGAAGTAGAACTTCAGATTTTTTACTTGCATCTACAGAGCAAAAGAAAGGCAAATGAAAATTATGAAATGATGAAAACATGAGGGAAGTTACTGAAATATTCAGGAAAAACCCAAAAATTATCCAGGAGGTAGATTTTATAAATTATTTCTTGCTCTCTGATGATTTCCCTTATGATTGTAATAAATTTAAGTCTTCTATAGTGCTATCAACATTTTAATAGCTCATCAGGAAAGGAAGCAGAGTCTTTGGTGGTCATCCAACATAATTGCAGTGCAGAGTGTTTTTTCAGTTGTTAATGTTTCTAATCAAACTTTGTCAAGTTGGGAAGAGCTCCCTGTAAAACCTGCAAAGCCACTCCATGTTTTATTTTTCACAAGTCTCTTCAACACTTGTCTTTGCTGATGTCTGCAAAAAAATATCAGTGGGTAGACTGCTGGGGTGCAACCATAACTGCATAGCAGACAAAGACTTATTTCAGTTCTTATCACCATCTGAAATACTTTATAGCCTTTTTTCATTTCTATCACTTTTCTCATTCTTTTAGGGTAAAGTTTTTGAAAGTGAGACTGTCTTTCTTTTGTGTTCTATAGTTGTGGTCCATGGCTAGGGCTCCTAATTGTTAAGTTAATGTAAGTGAAACCTTTTCATACATTCTATTCCCCAAGAAGATACTGGCACATATGCTCACATATGTTAAATATCTTACTTTTCTTTGCCAATGATGCTTCAGGTGGCGTACTGAAATATTCTTTTATTTTCCCCAGATAAGTAAATGAGATTCAGTAAAGCTGCATCTGCATGAGCAGACTGCACTTCAAGCATGTAAACCATGTCACTGCTAGGAACCAGTCCAGTGCATAGTTAAGTATTATGCTAAGCCATGATAACAGACATCTGGTTAAAATTCAGCATGAATTCAGATCTTTATTTCTGTTGGGTCTTTCTATGCTGAAAACCCATTGAAATCATAGGAGGTGAAAGTGTATTATCAATTCAAGCCCTTTACCCACAATACCTTATGCAATAGGTATATTTTTCATTGGAAAAGATGGAGGGAGAGGACACTGGTGTTTGGGCTCATGACAACAAAGGAAAATAATTTTGTAAAGAAAATAAATCAAGACCAATCACTGTGTAACTCCTATGTTCCTCCTGCAGGACTTGGGAAGAAAATGCAAACTGCTTGCTTCCTCTTTACAAAACTGTATTTGAGTGCTGCATGGACAAAATCTCAGGACTTCAGGGATCTTGAAAAGGATTTGATCCTTCAAGTATTTCTCAGTGTAGGTCACCTGAGAGAGTAGCCAGGTGAGAGAAACTGTCACATTTCATGTACTGTTGAAGATTTTTCTGAGCTACCATTGTGAAATTTTGTGGGCTTATGCTTTTGCCTCATATGTGTCACACAGTTAAAAAGGCTGAAGCACTTCATAAACTTCATGAAATATTTTAATTTTTTTCTTCTTTCTTTGCTTGGTACACAATTCTGGACCCTAAAGTAAAGTAAGGAAGAACAAATATGAAATTATCCATCAAATGTATATTAAACAGTGAGTTATACTTCTACTTTCAACACCTGGAAAAAAAAAAGAATCTCATAATAATGAAAAGTATGCATCACAAGACTGATTAGTCTTCCTGATCATAAGCCTCAACAGTAAAATTATGACCTCAGGGAGGCAGTGAATGTCCTCATGCAGGGCATAATCCCAAATATCATTCATATGTAGTCAGATCTGATTAGCCTAGGTGAACGGCAAGCTCATTTTATATTTAAATTACAGCACTTATAAAAAATGTGTGAAGGCAAAAGATTGAGAAGAGAAGGCTGCAGGCAAGTGAAAGAGCAAAAAATTCCATACCTCTGTTTTTCAGAATGTATTTGGAGTGTGCAAAACATACCTGAACTCTCCCATACATTATCTATCTTTAGAATCAAACATATGAAAACTTGCTATTAGTAAAAAGAATGGCCTAAAAAGTATATAAGGAATTGAATACTGCTTTTGATTTAGAGAAGGTATCAATACATTTTGCCTGATGAAGGTCTTACTGATCATTATCATTGATATGAAAGGAATAAACAATGAAAGCAACGTCTTTGTACAGATTTGATTGAATATACAGATTTTAATTGACCATGAAGTGAACTAACACAAAGACAGTTCCACAGTACAGCATAAAGAGGTATGAAAGGGGGAACAATCTGGCAGAATCAGAGATAAGGTCTTGTCTCTTCTTGTGTGAAGCTTCACCAGAAATACCGGAAGATGATGTTCTACATTGAAGCATGCAAGTCTGGATCTATGATGAATCATTTGGCTCATAATATCAATGGTGAGCAATCAGTAAACTTACTGGACTTAAATGTCATAGTTTGTCACAGGGAGGCCCTGCAGAAAGACCTTGACAAATCAGAGGACTGAGCAATCACCAACCATATGAAGTTCAACAAGGGCAAAATACGGATTCTGCACCTGGGGTGGGGCAACCCTGAATGTACGTATAGGATGGGGAATGAGATGCTGGAAAGCAGTGCCAGAGAAAGGAACCTGGGGGTCCTGGTCAATGGCAAGTTGAATATGAGTGAGCAGTGCCCTGGCAGCCAGGAGGGCCAACTGTGTCCTGGGGGGCATCAGGTAAAGCATCACCAGATGGTTGAGGGAGGGGATTGTCTCACTCTGCTCTGCACTGGTGCAGCCTCACCCGGAATATTGTGTGCAGTTTTGGGCACTACAATATAGGAAAGTTATTAAGTTGCTAGAGTGTGTCCAAAGGAGGGCAATGAGGATTGAGAAGGGCCATGAGGGGAAGCTGTGTTAGGAGCAGCTGAGGTCACTTGGTCTGTTCAGCCTGGAGAAGAGAAGGCTGAGGGTACACCTCACTGCAATTACAACTTCTTTGTGAGGGGAAGAGGAGGGGCAGGCACTGATTACTTCTCTGTGGTGACCAGTGACAGGACACAAGGCAATGGCCTGAAGTTGTGTCAGGGAAGGTTTAGGTTGGATATTAGCATGAAGTTCTTCACCCAGAGGGTGGTTGGGCGCTGGAACAGGCTCCCCAGGGCAGTGGTCACAGCACCAAATCTGACAGAGTTCAAGAAGTGTTTGGGTGATAGTCTTCGGCATATAGTGTGACTCTTGGGGATGGCCCAGGAGCTGGACTCGATGACCCTCGTGGGTCCCTTCCAACCCATCATATTCTATTCTGTTCTGTGATTCTTTTCCCTATTTGTTTAATCATCAAAGGAAATAGAGTGTTTTAAAAGATAGTCAAATGCTCAAGGAGGAAAGACATGGAATAGTACTGAAGAAATTGGATGGAAGATTTATTAAGAAATCAGGATCTAGACATCGGTGACATAACTAATGGAAGTTTATATTGCCTATTTTTAAAGAAATTTTATTTTGTAATTATATTTCATTGTGGGTCCAGTACCAAGTGACAAATGCAATTTCCCAATAAGAGATGACTGGTTTTTTTTCAGGATAAAAAATTCATAGAATCATAGAATTGTTAAGGTTGGAAAAGACCTCTAAGATCATTAAGTTTAACCATTAACCTAGCACCACCACCATGTTCACCACTAAACCATGTCCTGAAGTGCTATATCCAAATTTTTTATGAACGCTTCCCAGGATGTTGACTCAACCACTTCCGTGGAAAGCCTGTTTCAATGCTTGACAACCCTTTCCATGAAGAAATTTTTCCTAGTATCCAACTAAATCTCCCCTGGTGCAACTTGAAGCCATTTCCTCTCATCCTGTCACTTCTTACCTGGGAGAAGAGACTGACCCTCACCTGACTGCAACCTCCTTTCGGGTAGTTATAAAGAGCAATAAGGTCTCCCCTCAGCCTCCATTTCTCCACAATAAAGAACCCCAGCTCCCTCAGCTGCTCCTCATCAGACTTGTGTTATAGACCCTTGACCAGCTTCGTTGCCTTTCTCTGGACTGGCTCCAGCACCTCAATGTCTTTCTTGTTGGGAGGGCCAAAAACTGAACATAGGACTCGAGGTGCGGCCTCACCAGTGCTCAGTATGAGGGGGACGATACCTGCCCTGGTCCTGCTGGCCACACTATTTCTGACACAAATAACTCATTTTGTACAAGACCATTGATATTGCTCATGTTTGAATATTACCAGTCAAATTCTGCTGGTTTTATTTGGAAAAAATAACTACCTTTTTGTCTTGGTTGTTTTTGATCTATTCTGTTTCCACAGTATTAGAAAAGGGTCCAAAATTACCAATAGAAAATAGCTGTATAGTAATTTTTCACTATTTTCCTAAGTGTTTATATTTCTCTTTCATCCTATTATTCATCATCAGTATGCATTATTGCATAAGAGTACTCAGAGTTCATCCAAATATATGCTTACATAAGGTAGGCTTTTGTAAGACAAAAACCTTAGTCTTAACTCAAAAGAGAGGGTGTGAATGAACAAGCATGTCTCTTAAATATAAAAACATGGAAACTCTCTTTGGGTATAAAATTAGAGTACTGTTTGGTCATCCATGACACTCTCACAGAGTAACATACAGAAAAAGGCCAAGTAAAAAAATGCGGGATTTCTTCAGAGCAGGGAAGAAGTGAGACAGATATCCATTCCTAGGACACAGGTGTGTGGACCTGACTATGTAGACATTCAGTCACTAAAAAGTTAACTCCAAGGCTCTGAATCAAGTTTGGTATGATTATCTCTATGCAGCCTATTACTGGAAATCTCATTGCTTCTGCATTTTCTTGGGAACTATGACCAGACTTCTGAATACCCTTCAGAGAGTACTCAAAAATTAATTCGTGCCATACTTAAGGCATATGTTGAATATAGGAAAGCCCATTCTGTTAATGGCAGTTTCTTGCTGCAGTGAGTCTTGTGGGGAATAAAATGACGTAATGGTGTCATGAACCAGGCCCATAGTTAGCACATTTAGTTAGCCTTTTAGATGGTGTCTTTAAAGAAATGTCACACTATTTCTATTAATACTTTTTTTTTTCGATTCCTAGCCTTATGGGTGGCAATCCATGGAAGGCAGATAAAGGTTATTTTTATTATATTTTACATGTAAGGGCCTTCTTTTGCAGGAATTATGGCAAGAAAAAAGTTGGCTAGTTCATAACAACTGCAAAATTGGGCAATAGAGGAATTAAAAAGATTTGTACAAAACCTCCAGTGACTAAATGCCTATTTCACTGCCTGTTGTATCCTGTTATATCTAGAGAATGGAAAAAGGAAATTCCATATTGACTGGATTGAGCTGTACTTGCCATCTCAGTAATGAAACCATCATGCTATTCCTTCAAATGAAACCTCAGTAAAACTGCACAACTGTTTCTTTTTACTTTCACACTGTAAAAATACTGAACAGCAAGTGTCCAGGAAAATATATTCATTGGAAAGAAGCTACCAAAGACTGTGCTTTTGACTGTCATCTGCAGTTTATTTCACACCCCCCCCAAAAGCAAGAAGTCAAAAATGGAAACTGCATGGGTGGTTTATTACTCAGCATTGGGCTCCAAGTCAGTCTTCTTGATACCATTGTCTTTCTGATAGAAAACAGACTGATAATTTGTTTCTCCATTCCATAATTATTTGAACTCATTACATTTCAGAAAATATGAAAATATTTCAGATAGTGCATACACTCCCACATGCTCCTGTATTTAATTTTTGAGCCTGGATCCTCTCTTACTGGTAACTGAGACAGTAATTTAACCTTTGAAGGTGTAAGAGGGTTTATTAGGTAAAGAAACAGATTCTGATTTGCAGAGGCCCTCCATTACACTGAATCTGAAATATTTTTACCAGAATATGAGACCTGCATACTTAAATTTCCAATGAGAGGTTCTTTTCCATGACCAATACTATCCAAAGTAGTATTTCAGTAAATGTTCGATGCAGCTAGGTAAATAGCAACAATTTCCATCAAAAGAAGGTAATTTGTTTCACTCTTTTCAGAGAGATCTGTCTGCTCAGTTCCTATGCCACTATAGTTCGTGTGAAGAGTGTTGTAACTGAGTGCAGCTTTTTTATTCACACAAAGAATATTGGAGAGTTTAATACTATTGTGCAATATTGTGCAATATTAATGTATTGTGCTATAAGCAGTTATTGAACATGGCTCTGCCAGAAAAAAAAATTCTTGATGTCTTGTTGAATACCATTTGTTACTCTCAGAATTTATGTGTGTGCGAGCAAAAAAAAAAGGTTCTGGATATAGTAAGAGAAAAAGACACAAAAATAGGCAAACAAAACAAAAAAAGGCACTGAGAGCTTCTTTTTCACCACTTTTCACCAGAATTTGACTTTAAGTGTGTTTAATTTTACTAGAATATTAGCTTTAGACTGGAGTTTAATAGCTCATGTTAGAAGTCAGAAGTCAATGACTGATTCCTCTATGCTAGGGATGAGGAAAAATGGAGAGGATTGATTCTGACACTTACATAGTTTCTCCTGGAGTTCTCTTGTTTCTGCATAGCTGCTTATCCCTCAGTATTAGCAGTAAAGACCATTCCAGCCTTCACAAAATATTGTCAAAATATCTGTTTCTGAGTAGGTCATTAATTTTCAGGAACTTGCCAGTTATGCTACAAAGTAGGTGGGAAAAAATGTTGTGGTGCTTGAGTGTGATGCCAACAATAACTAGCTATTCACAGCCATGATTTCTCACCGAATAATTATAACTTTTACTTTACCAGGGGAAAGAAAATAATACTAAGAATGAATATTTAATAACATTTACCCATTACCAAATCATTCTTAAGTTTTCTTTGGGGAAGAGAGCTAGGAACCCTTCTTATTGGCTGGAAATTTCCACTGACTTTCTTGGGAATTGCAGACATGCTAAAAATACAGTGTCTGTATACCTATGCGGCAAGGATTATCCTCTTTTCCTAGTAGGATACATTTGCTGTCTAACATAGATGTCTCAAAGTTGTATCATTGTGGTTTTGAGCTTTTTGGCATCGTATCCTTCCCAGTTGTGTTCAGTAGAGGGCTTTGGACATTCCTGAAGGTGGGTGTTCCAATAATCAGTGAACTTCCTCCTGAAAACATCACTGTTAGCATCATAATACTGTACTGTTAGTATAACGTTCTTTGTCTCAATTGAGCATTGTTACTTTTGTCTGGTCAAGGAAAACCTAGAACAGGATCATGGGGAAATAGTGATAGTTAGGTTCATATTGTATTTCCCCATGTAACTGGAGGTTCAGCTACTGCTTGACTGTATAATTCATTTGCAGTCCTTGTTGTAAGAGGCCATTGTATTTTATTTCATTTTGCAGAGCTGCTTATCACTTCCAGGTTTAATATAATTTCAGAGTCACATTAACTTGCAGATGTACTACCATGGTTATTTCAAACTCAGAATATGCCTATCAGTAGCAACTCAGTTTTTCTGGGATCTCTTCACCCGTTAGAAATGCAAAGCTTCCTAGTAATATCATGGAGTGGGTTTTGCATTTTTTTTCATGTATGTTTTCCTGTGGATCCTTTCTAAAAAATTACCTGTCCCTGCACTTAAAAGATCCAGTGTTTCAGGCACTTCTTCCCTTACATATTTTATATGGACAATGTTTGTTCTTTTAAATTATAAGAATTTTGGTAAATAGTCTTTAGTCCAGATTTTTTTTTTAAGGTGCTTGAAGCTAAGCTTTGAAGGCTACATTTTGCTCCAGTTCAGTTTCCTAATGATCTCGATCACTGGGAGATGTGGACAGGCATGCATTTCGGAAATTCAAGCCATTATCCAAATACAGGCTCAGGAGTTCAAACTCCTATTTTTGAAAACTTTGACTCCATTAATTCCAGATTTTGACTTACACAGAGGGACCACTCTGTGTCTTTACTCTTTTAGATAATGTAAAATATAAAAAAAAAGTTAAGGAAGATACAGGAAGGGATTATGTGGTGGAATTTGCACTTTGCCCTGATATTTTGTTAATGCTAGGGATTGGAAGTGAGAGACATTAATGCCTCAAGTAAGAGAGGAGACAAAAATTACCAGCTGCAGAATTTATGAGATGAGTATTATCTTCTAGAGCATTTATGGCAGAAGGTACTTTTGGCTGAAATATTACTCATCCTCCTAGGAGAGAACCTGGGACTACTGGAAGTGCAACCACAGGACATGTCCAACATCAGGGACGGGACATGATGGAACAGGAGAAGATGGCGCAAATAATTGCAGAGGTGCATATAACTTTTGATGATGCAGATGTGGGAAATAGAATTTGGTAGAAACTGAGATCAAAGAAACATCCAACATCAAGCAGAAGAGAAATAGGATAACAGAGTACAACTGCTACAGTAAAGAAAACATAGAAGGCAGAAGAGAGAAAGAGAGTGCTGGTACAAGAAAACAAGGTATGAATATGAAGGATAGCTGTGGATCAGAACCCAACGGAGAAAATGGACTATTCACACCTCATTTGAAAGAGAAATACAGATGAAATGAAATGAGTTCCAAACAAATGGAAGAACCCTCTTTAGGCCCTCATGGAAAATGGACAGGATTGTGTGATTGGTATTCCTCACTAAGAAGAATCAACAGCTTGATGCCTGAACAGGCCCAGAGCACAAAAAGGCATACTGTTTTTTAGGTGCTGGAATGAATGGAAGTAGACACAAATTGACAAAAAATTGTTTATGGTGGGGAAAATAAAACCAAAATTGCTATGTTATTACTAGACCAGAGAGGTAGCATTCTGAGAGAAGCAAAGCAGGGAACCTAAGTAGCACTGCTATCTTTTCTGGTGTGACAGAAAGAAGCAATGATAGCATAAAAAACTGGGCTACTGGGACAGTTTGTGGGTTTCCAGTTTATGAAATTAAGTTGGTAATTAATAAGGAAAGTTTTAAACAAATAAATGCAGAGACAATGTGCGGGTTTTGGTTTTTTTTTTTCCCATGGCAACAGTGAAATTAGGAAAACATAACAAAAATACAGTTAAAGGGTACAAAGTTAATGTAAAACAAAAGAACACTAAAAGGAATAAAGAGAAATTTTTAATAATGAGTAGAGTCACAGTCAAGTGGATGCTGCAGCTAAAATCATGTAGTCTAGCTGGAGAACTGAATGGAATCAGAAAGAAACAATTGAAACAGGTGAAGACTGAAAGAAGTAAGGTAAAGAACCTAGAAAGTAGAGGAATCTGAAAAATGCATACATTACATGAATTGAAGTATTATAGAGAAAAATGAGACACAACAGAAGAGTCAGAAGAACTGAGAAATACGTGTTGAAGGGTATGCAGTGTTCAGAGAAGAAAGTAAATGCACAGAGCAGGCATGATACATGTTTAGATGTGGAATGCTGAAGAACAATGAGGAAAAGGAGCATGCATAGAAGACAGTAGATATTCTATCTGGGGAAGAAATTCAGAAAATTATTTTATGAACAGATATTGAAGATCAGTTTTACATGTTGCCAGTGTTCCCTGTAACATTAAGGTAGGAATAATTTTACTAGGCATTGTGTTGGGGACATTAATTTCCCTGACACATACTGGAGAGCAAATGCTATTGGTAATTTTAAGACCACCAGTAGTGCTGAGAAGAGGACAATGGAGCACATTTGGGGACAGATTTTATTTAGCATTTTCACTGTATAAAAGTGTTACACTGGAGGATGATCATAAGGTGTCGTGATGCCATAAAGTGAAGAGGTACTGCCGATGTCCAGCAGGATCAGACTATCATATGAGAAGCATTGTAATACTTTGAAAATTATGATGCTAGACAAAAATGGCTATATGCTACATGAAAAATGTACAAGTGTTTTTGAAATAAGCCAGGGATTCATTAGCTGAAGAAAACAGACATTGAAAGATGTGGAAGTGCTAACCGAAGGCTGAGAAGAATCGAGAAGAATGGCTGATCACAGGACCACCCTGCAATGCAGAAGTTGAAGGCAAAAGTGACCGTAGGACATATGTGGTGAGTTATTCTTGAGAGGGGAAGGGAGACAATCCATGGCTGAGCAACTGCCCTCACCCATGCTCAGGGAAGTGAGCTGCCCCAAAACAGAGGAGGGATGCTTGATTAATGGAGACTTGAGACTCTGCCTAGGAGAGAATTTAAAATAAATTCTCAAGAGGACTGAAAGGGAATGTCATGGTAAATACATTGTGTGTTCAAATTGAACTGGGAAGGAGAAGAAATATTTTGATCACTAAAAATGCAAGATTGTGGAGCAGCTGTCTTAGTGCAACAGAAGAGGCTTTTAAGATGGAGCAGCTTTTAAGATGGAGCTTAATGAATGGGAGAGGTCTAACATGAAGGGGACTCAGTAACCCAGTTGCTCCTGTGCCCCAGCAGTCAGACAGAGTCCCATCTTCACCACTGGGCCCAGGTGGAGCCTGGGACCCAGGCCTGACTGTGGCCATGTTGCCAGCAGCCCTATGCCCAGCCCAGGCCCCACAGAGCCTGGCACTGCTCTCTGGGTGGAGTCCAGTCCTGCTGCCTTCCCTCAATGTCACCAGTGAAGCCAGGGGGGTGGCAGTGCTGTCACTGCCATCACCACAGCCCTGCTTGGGAGCTGCAGACGTGCACCCACCACAAGGCCCCTGTCTGGACTCTGTGTGGGAAGTACATGCAACTCCTGACTTGTCTGAGGGGGCAGCCCCACCCCCCTACGATCTGGCAATTCCAACCTCTGGGGCATTTCTAGAATAAGGCAAACCTGTGATGGTCATGTAGTCTAAGGACTCCTACATAGCCTGTGATAATATTGATCCAGGTCCTAATATCCTAATAAAAGTGACAATTATGCACAGTGAGTTGTGCATGGTTTTCTGTAATGCAGTGGTTGAAGTTTCTTCATGGCTGTTCCAGGGAGATCAACATCACTGCATGTATTTTCTGGTTGGAGAAACAGCAGCCAGGTACTCAAAAGCCACCCAGCAAAGCAGGGACAGAGATGAAGCAGAACTGAACTCTTCCCAAAGAGCTCTTCTTTGATGGCAACATCGAGAATGGAAGAACAGTAATACTTGCGTTGGTTATAGTACTGAAAATATGTTTTAAAAAGTTTAGAACAATCAGTCATTGCTGTAATGTCCAAAATGCCCCAAATGGACTCAGCAAAAGGATTTAGTCACCATATTTGGCTGAAACTCCCTAAAATGCCACTTTTTCTTGCATTTTCATGAAGGCAACAGTTTTTCCTGTCTCTTCCACTCAAGAAATAAACTCTTTTCCAGTGCTGTAATGGAGGACTGTGAAACCCTGCATCAGAACCCGTGACTGGAACCAGGCATCTCTCCTGTTGCACAATACAGCATATCATCTGTGTCTTGCATGCAGTTAAAAGTAAGAGCTACATCCAGCGATGTGCTCACAGTAGGGTTTAGCATTGGGGAGTACATTCCCTGAATTACATTTTTTTTTACAATCTGATCATAACTTGTTGTACAAGGACTCAGTTGATTAAATTTTACGTTTTTTAAATGGACTAAATATCAGATCCTCCGATAATTGAAATGAGTGTAGCTTTTAGATTGGCTTATGCCAGCTGAGAATATGTCTCCATCTCTCCTAGTAACATCTAACCTCAGCTCACTCTGGTATTCAATGCTTTACCTAGAACAGACTTGGCTAAATCCTTCTGTCTGCTTATGTAGTGTAAAGTGATTTTAAAATTAATGGAGTAAGCAGCAGAGGTTTTCCTGCTGCAATGGAATCCTCAGCCTGCAGAAAGTTCATGGCATTATGGGAGCATTTTGTGCATTGGTCATGTTTTCACCCTTGAAATAAATAAAAGTCATTTGCCACACATGAACAGTGGAGCAGGCTAATACTGAGGTATGTTTGCCAAGGCTGTTCATCCAGTGGAAAATAAAAGGACTTATTTATAAATTCACATCCTCCCCTGGGATTAGGAATTACAATCAGCTTTTCTTTTCCTTCCTTTTTTTTTTTTAGCTGTTTTCTCTACCATTTTCAAATATAGACTAGTTAGAGTGGAAAATCTAACTCTTAGTGCAAATGTATTGAGTACACAAAATTGGTATGTGCCTATATATTGGGAAGTTAGCCACTTTTCATGCTCTACTGGGACTTTAAGACATGTACTCAAACAGCAATTTATGTGCTGGAATTTTTCACATAATTTAGTGGTATACTGCTAGTTTAAAAATATAAATCCATTTATATAAATATGTGGAGCCAATGCAAAATTCTGTACATGTGACAGCACTGAAATCATGAGTGAACCAAATGACATGAACAAAGTTAGGTCTAAGAACTCAGCAGGATTCTAGACAAAAAAGCACTAGAGACTTTAAAATAAAAAAAGGAAATGTTTGTTGGATGATATTGAAAGTATTAACAATACCAGCAGTGTCAGTTTCTTTATTCTGTAATGCCCATGAACATCCCAAATTCTGTATGAATATGCGGCCATGTGCCATTTTAAAGCAAATTGACCCTCCTATAATTATTCCTTTTAACTATTAATGTGTTCTCAAACATGTAGACAGATATCCCTGACCTGTGTTTTCCATTGTGCTAATAATTTAAAACATAAGTATTTTGAATAATCTGTGTCTGTCTCCTTTGTTAAAATAGTTTCCTAGTTGAATATCTGAATGTTGTAGTTTTTAGGAAACTGTATGAAACTAAGACATCATGTGACCACACAATGTCTGATGAACAAAGATTGTGGGTTTACATTCAAACAGTTTTTTTGATGAGCCTGATATGACACGACTTGGTTAGAAGAAATTTGGGCGGTGGCCTTATAGTCCTTGTTCTACTTATTAAAACTAAGAGGCATTTGGGATGAATGACACTATAGGAGCAAGTTTACTCAGATGTCATTTACCCTCAGATGCCATTTTGCTGACATAGATGATGATTTGGTTTATCGCTACCTTGTAGCATGCAAATACCGAAATCGTAATTTGCTCAAAAAAGAATTGTTTTTTTTTGTTATTAATGTAAGAATAATATTAAAGATGGAGGAAGGAGTAGGTTATCTGTTTTGCTCCTACCACCTTGCATCTGGAAATGTCTTAGTTTGATATATTGAAAGCATTTGTGACATGTTTTTTACGAAGTGTAATTGATGGAAGAAGATTCTGTATGAGGAAGTTAAGACAGGACACAGAGGAACCTAAGGTCCAAAGAGTCTAGTATGAAGGCCATTTGCTTGTTGAAATAACTGCTATTTGCAGCTGAGAATACTCATCAGGTTGCAAATATTTGGCTGTGGTTCTCTTTCCATAAACATTGGAGTCATATCATACATGTCTACAGGGCTCAGCCACACCTCTTTTGCCTTTGCCTGTCTGCCTCTAGTGGTGCAGCCAACACTACAGTCCAGAACACTCTCCTTATCTTTTGTAGTTCCTCCTTTTAAACTTTTTAAAGTTTGTTTTGGGGCTGCAACAGGCAAAACTTTTCCCCCACCTCTCTCTAATTCAGGATTGCTGACCTCTTTGGACATTGGTAAACCAGGTTTTTCTTGTGCTTCATGTGAATCTGATCTTAACCTACACATCGATAGAAATAGCTGGTGATGTTTCAACTTCCAAGCACAGTTTTCAGCTTTAGGAGCTATCTCCACCCTGTTGACCTATTTAGCCTAAACAGTTTGCCAAGGCTTTGGAGATGCCAAAGGTAGTGCTAATGAGTTCTATTTGAGTCTCCTACCTAAACAAAAGGGTGGAGAAATCCAGATGCAGTGTGATTCAGGAAGGCCAAAACCCCTGTAAGACTCCATGAAAAATATTTATTTTTCATTTTTAATCCAAACCAGAAGAAACAGCACATCTTTTTTGCCTTGAACTCAGGCACAGAAGAAATTTGAACCACCACTGAAGGTGGAAATTCTGCGTACCTGACCTTACTGTTGTGTTTTTAAGCAGAACCACAATGGAGGACAGTCTAGCACTTGGGAAATTTTGATTTTTTGCATTTAAATGTGCATGATAAAATATTTTGTCAGCTTTTTGCCTGTATGTTGACAATGTATGTGCAGGCAGTTTTACTTGTAGTTACCATGTGAAAAGCAAACCCTGGGAGTTATCTGCCTGAACTGACAGCAAGAAAGTCTTCTCACTTCTCTGTATTTTAGGTATTTTATATATATATTTTATATATATATATAAAAATATATATATTATATATTTATATATTTTATATAATATAAAATATAATATATAAAATAAAATACAATTTTATATAATATATATATATTAGGTATTTTATATATTTTTTATATATATATATATATATATATGGTGGTACTTAAAAGAGGTTTTCCTTATTCTGGTTTATACTGAGTTTGTCTGGGAGAGAGTTAAATTTATCCATAGAAGATTGTGGGAGGCTGTGTTTTGGATTTGTGATGAAAACAGTGTTGACAGGCATGTTTTGGTTACTGTTGAGTGATTACAGAGTCAAGGTCTTTTCTGCTTCTCAGACTGCCCCACCAGTGAGTAGGCTAGGAGTGTGCAAGAAGCTGGGCGGGGACTCAGCTGGACAACCCCCACTGACTGACCAAAGGGATATTCCAGACCACATGGTGTCACCCTCAGCAGTAAAAGCTGGGGGATGGAGGTTTTGTGGGGGTTGCCGTTACTAAGGAACTGGCTGGGCATCAGTAGGTTGGTAGCAAGCAATTATTTTTCTTTTGCATCACATGGTTTTTTTGGTTGTCAATTTTTCTCCTCCATTTTTTCAAATAATTAAACTGTCTTTACCTCAACACACATGCTTTTTCGCTTTTAGCCTTCTGATTCTCCGCTCCATCCTGCTGTGGGAGTGTGAGTGAGTGGCTGTACTTAGCTGCTTAGCATGGTTAAACCATAAAAAGAATTTAACTGCCGTATGAGCCCATTTGCCTCTCTTTTGAATCCCTGGAAATCATAGTTCATAATGTGGTGTGGGTAATTGCCATGAATGTGCATCTCCAGTGCTTAATTGGCCTTGTTTCTGCTCTGCTGCAGTCTTAACCACTTTTCTTCTGATAGCAGAGAAGAAAAAAATTAAAGTGGATGAAACTCATCTGACTCCGTATAAACATCTACAATAAAAATAATCACTTCTAGCTGCCTTTGTAGTCAATGGGGAGAAACAAACATTTGTAGAGTATGATTCATATCATTCTGAGGTAGATGTCTGTGCTGGTTTTGGGTGGGGTAGAGTTAATTTTCTTCACAGTGGCTAGTATGGGGCTGTGTTTTGGATTTGTGCTGAACACAGGGTTGATAATATAGAGAAGGTTTTGTTATTGCTGAACAGTGCTTACACAGAGCCAAGGCCTCTTCTGCTTTCTGTACTGCCACACTGGCAAGGGAGTTGTGGTTGTGTGGGAAGTTGGGAGGAGACACAGCCAGGACAGGTGACTCTACCTGACCAAAGGGATATTCCATACCATATGACATCATGCTCAGTATATAAAGTGGGGAGAAGAAGGAGAAAGAAAGTATGTTTGGAGTGATGGTGTTTGTCTTCCCAAGTAACCATCACACGTGATGGGGACCTGCTCTCCTGGAGGTGGCTGAACACCTGCTTGCCCATGGGAAGCAGTGAATTAATGCCTTATTTTGCTTTGCTTGTGAACATGGCTTTTGCTTTCCCTCCTAAACTGTCTATCTCAATTCACGATTTTTCTATCTTTTACCCTTCTGATTCTCTTCTTGATCCTGCTGTTAGGGGAGTGAGTGAGCGGCTGCGTGGGGCTTGGATGCTGGCTGGAATTAAAACACAATAGTGTCTAAACTAGTTTGCATGAATCATGTCCTAAAAATGTCTGCTTCTCAGCATAATGAGAACCTCTGATGACAGCTTCAGGTGTAGGTTTCTTCACTTTAGAAACTCTTATCCAAAGGGAGATGAAGTGAATCTTACCTAAAGAGATTGTAAGAGGAGATAACTACCACATAAGGCCAGACCATATAGCTTAATACCACCAAAGACTGATGCCTGAAACAAGTTACTTAAAGAATAATGCAAGACCAAGCAAGTATTATCTTACCTTGTTATATTCTCCCAGATTCTGTTAGGCAACAAATTACAGTCTCCATGTGCCAGAGATTTTACCCTGAAACCTGATGTCTTCTATGCATTTGCCTAGGCTAGTGAATGAATGTACCCCACTAGCTCTCCCCATCAAACTGTCCTCTGAGGCTTCAGGATTCTTGTCCAGGGTTAAGAGTGTCCTACTACTCCTAATCTGTCCACATATGGAAACTGTTTCAATCTAATCACTCTGATACTTTTCTCTGTATTTTCTCTATTTCTGTTATATCCTCTGGGGAACAGAACTGCATGTTGTATTCAACACACATGTACTGCATGGATCATATTGATGTATTTTGTTCTCAGTTTCCTGCCTAATATTTCCTGACATTCTAGCTGTCTTATTGGTCTCTACTTAGCATTCCATTATTTTTGTAGGTGATTAGTCACCATTACTTCAGAACTGGTTTCCTTAATACTGGAAATTAATAAAAAAACAAATATACCATAAGGTATTTTTTTGCCCATATGCATTACTTTACACTTGTCAAGTAAACTTCAAATTCTATTTTCTCCCTTAACCCTAGAAGATTCTTCTATAATTCTTTGCGTTTATCCTGATAATTCTGGTTTATTTTAAATGATCTGCAAGTGTTGATAGTATCACTGCCTTCTTGTTCATTCAGTTCCTGTGTAAATGTGTTAAACAGAGTAGATTTCATAATTTATCATAGGACATATTTATCATATTTCATAGTTTATCATAGGACAACAGAGATGTACTTCTATGAAAAGTGACCTCTTAGCCTCGATCTTTGCTTTGTATATTTTAGTCAGTTATTTATCTGTAATAGCTGAGAGTTTTTAGAATTTCTTTGATAGAGGATCTCACCATAATCTGTAAAATTTTATAGTGAATGTTTACTATTAGGAATTGAAAGAGGGTTTCACCACAGAGAGATAAAATGAGTTGTAAAATACACATTGTATTGTCAGAGAACTAGGGTATTGGGTAGTGGAGGAAAAGCACAGATCATCTTATAGTAAATAAGAAAGTAATTGTGTGGAAAGCAAAAAGAATGGGAAAAAATAGGATAATTGCTTTCATTAAAATAAATTAGTTTAAATATGTTATGATTCGGGTACTTGGAAAGAGCAAGGTTCATAGGAGGAATCTTCCCTCTCCCTGTTTCAAGCCTGCTTGCTTTAGAGTCTGCCTGCTTGTAATGTGGAGCTGTAACTCACCATGTGGAGTATAAATATGGATTCCTTCAGAGGTTTGATGACATTTTGTTGGAAGACACAAACATGTTTCTTGCAGATTTGTGATCTGCAAGAATTTTGTATGTGCCAGTACATTGAGGATTGTGCCATAGATCACAGTTCAAAATTGCCAGTTCACTCTATTTATTTACCTGGGTTAATAGAAACAAAATAATATTGAATTGCAATTCAACTGAACTTGGAAAAGGATTTATGAAAGCTTGTCAACTGTGTTATCCAACACAATACCATTTGTGGGAGAACAAAGATTGTTCATTTAGAATATGTTGAAACCATAAGTGAAATCATCTTACAAATATTTTTTCTCCTTGAACGGATAACATCTGAGAGAGGGGAAAGCAGTGCCTAACCCACTATTAAACATTACCAGGTTACCATTATAGTTAATTAGCAAGGCATTGCCCAAAATCTTCTAAAGACAATCACTTTCTGGCTGTCACCCAGGCCTGCTGCAGTATATGCTCATTGACTCCAGAAGGCTGACAAAAGTTGTTTTCCTGCAAGAAACATGTTGTGAAAGAAGCATAGTGAAGGTGAAACGCGTTGTTACTTCATCTTTAGGAGACCAATTTGATCACTTTAACTGGCAGCCCTTCTGATGTTCATTTCAATGCCAGGGAAACTTCTGCATCAATTTTAAAAACATAACTCTATATACTAATTGCTTTTTCTCTTTGGCAGGTACCTAACTTTAGCTAGCAACTTATTTTAAACCTATGCCATTGTTGAGAACTCACCAACAGAACATTAGAATCAGGTCACAGTTTGAGAAACTGCAAGGTTTTCTCACTCTATGAAGAGAAGATCTTTATTAAGGATCTAGATGATGAGGCAGAATGTACCCTCACTAAGTTTGGTGATGACATAAAACTATGACTAATGGCTGATACACCAGAGAGTCTTATTGGACTTCTCTACAAGGATGGCCTGACAGTAATGCTGAATATGTTTGTGTGGGAGATGTGTGTTTGCTCTTTGGACTGTGCCAATACAGCCTGCCTCCTGACCTATAAGATGCCAGCATTACTGTGGCAGCAGCCCATTCAACTGCTAAAATTAATAAAATGCCATGCTTTAATCCATAATGGCATATCCTGATTACTAAAACAGAGACTCAGAGGCCATCAAACTGGTAGCTCCCAGGTAGCTGACTGGCATTTGGATGGACCATACGGTGAGCATGTCACTGAGCTGTCAGACCTTTATCACACACAACTTGAGACCAGCTCAGCAAATATCAACACTGACCACTGGAGACAGAAAAGGAACATAAAAATGGATTGCTAAGGTTATATTCCTTACAGGATTTCTGTCTCATGGTGATAAGCTCTTTCTGATGCAAAACCTGGAATTCAAGTCCCCACATTTTCAAGGTGAATTTTCAATGAACTTTGAAAAAAATTCTTGCTTTTCCATTTCTTTCATGCTTTTGGCCTATACTTATATTTTGATGTTATTCTAGCTGATGATGCCAGAAGAAGTGAGGATCAGAAAAAACCCCATGTGTCATTGCTCAGCAACCTCATTGCTCAACCTGGCTGCATTCTCCGTAACCTGCATTCAGTACTTTGCTCATTGAAACACCAGTGTGCAGATTGCATAGCTGAGACACATTTCATTATAAGATCTGTGTCGGGGGTGTGGGGGGGTGTGCAGATATTGGAAAGGAAGACCTCATGTGGGAGGCACTGCACAGGGCATGGTGGCTTAGCATTTTCCATTTTTGGAGCAAAATTTATTAAACAGGGAGTATACATATGTGTGCATGGGCTTATTCACCAAGGCTTCATGGCTTTACTGGAACAAGGGACTCATCTTTGAATTTTGTTGGTAAGCTGCTGATGCCATTTTGCACTCCACATTGGTACATGGGTCAGGGATGGTAAGGGACAGAAATGGAGTATGTGAGAGAAGACTAATCCTGTAAACTAAGCTCATCTGGGGTTCAGAACTTAGTCACCTACTCACCAAAGCTTGCTGAAATACTTCATCTACAGAGCAGGACCTACTCAAAATGTACTAACAACGGCATTCCTCACAAAACTTGTTGCTGGGTGCCACCTTCATTATAAAGCTACAGCATAAAGACACCCTCCCCATCCTCCTCTATATAATAATGTATTGGTGTGAGCCTTCACCCTGGAGGTGTAGAAAGTCTAGATTCAGTCCCTCTTAATCTTAAAGACATGAAGATTCATATCTGCCACTTGAGTGCCTTAAACCTGCTGTGGAGAAGCAGAGGGAAGTGAACTTATTCTATTTTGTCAAAGTAAATGCAAAGAGAGGTCCAAGCTTCATTGGGCCAGAGAAAAAGAGGGAGATCTGGGCAATTTCCTGAAGGAGGGGAGTCCTGGACTCAACCTGTACTTTCAGAGAACTACTCCTGTATATTATATTAAGAAGTCACTGAATAAAATGAACTGAATTGAAAAAACCACAATACAAACCCTTTTCAGGGGCCTAAGTATTTTTGGATCTAACCATAGGTCCTTTCATTGCTGACTTTTATGCTGCTACATCGCTTTGATAACCCTGCTGTGAATTCCCTTCGTTTCACTGTAGCAATCATGGTGGCCTGTTACTGTAACTTTCATTCTGAGAACAACGATTTGACTGTAAGCTCTGTATGTACACGCGAAAAATGTGGTGCACATTTTAGCCTCACTTCCCAGAACAGAGGTATTATACTTTGGCTTGCTTAGTAATTTCACTAACGATCAGGGGAGCAATAATGGAATCCTGGAGATCTGGCTCATGAGATACTGCTGTATGCCATAAGTAAAGCCTCCTTTGGAGATATCATTTGAGTGCAATTTCTTTATTTTGTTATTAGGCAAAACTCCCATTGACATCAATGGGAATTTTTCTTCCATAAAAATGGAGGCTCAGGTTTGGCACTTATTGTTTTGTCAGCTTCTACTTCAAACAGTGCCATTATTCTAAACACCCATTGGTGGGCTGTAATGTACTGAAGGTACCTTCAGATTGACATCAAAAGGTAAAAGTAAGGAAAAACAACTCATCAGTCAGCCTTGTTTTCAGTATTCCCTAATGCATCTTGTGTGAATTGTTGGACTCCCTCATAGGCATGAGTATATCAAGTATTTTGAATTTAATCTTTCAAAAATGCCTTTTAAATCAGACATCTGCTAATAACTTGTAAATAGAAATGCTAATAAAAATGCATTTTATTCAGGGATATTCACAAATGTGAACCACTTACTCCACTCCAAGCATAGAAAAAGTAAATTTTATCCATTTTCACATAATTCTTAGCCAAAGTCTTTCAAGCATATAACTTTACAGCTTTCATAAAAAGGGCATAAAAATAAAATGTGTTTTGCAATGAATCTGCCACTGGTATGAGTGTTCAATTAAATGGACCATGCAAGAAAAGAGGAAAGATTTGCTACTGGGGTATTGCCAATGATATCCTTTGACACTGCTATGGTCTCGTGTTCCTGATCAAGCAGCAAAGAGCACTGGAAAATCCCAAACCATTTAGCTTGTAACTAGAGTAGTTTGTATACATTTGATGTGCAGTCAGAAGAGTCTGACTTGAAATGATTGTCACTGAACTATGACCTTTCTATTAACTTACCTTAAACCATTTTTGCCCTTTTGTTGACACAGAACTTGACCAACTCTATTTGTACCCTGAAAAATTGCATGTTTCTGCTTAGAGAACTGATTCAAACTGTGTTTTTACTAATGGCAACAATTTGTAATTCTTTCCTACCGCATTGTACCCCATTTCACTTTAAATCTTCTCTTCTGGACACATACAAGATTCATACTTCTGTAAAATCTGGCTACCAAATTTGGTAATTTATCGTTGACATTACCCAGTGAAATATGTAACTGGTTTTAGTCCAGTTCCTACACTTGTGTATTCTGTTCCCATCACGTAAATTTCAGTTGTCCTGATGTAGTTCTGTACAGTTCCTGGTGTAAGATCCAGGTTGCCATGCTGTCCTGCAGGTGCAGAGACACGAGTATCAACTCTACTGTCTCGTCCTTTGTCTTCAGCTCCAACCCTCCCTCCCTTCCTTCTGTGCACTTGGTTTGAGGACTATGAAATGAGGACTGTTAGTTGATCCATCTGGGCCACTGTTTAAACCCTTAGTAGCTGGTGAATGCTGAGATTGTTATGGGTTATAGTTTCCTTCCACTCTTGTGGTACAGGTTCCTAGGAGGAGTAAGGGAGGGAAGTTCCAGAAAAGAATAGACAAACTATCTTCTGGTGGCAGAAAGCCTGCCTGCAATCTGACCCAGGAACCAATGTTGAGTTCCCATGGTCTCTCTACCTGTGATCTTTTAGTTTTGGTGCAACCCCTGAACACCAGTTAGTGAGAGAGCCGTTGGTTTGGGGAGACAACCCATCTACTGTCCCCTCACTGGACCATCAAACGCTCATTCTGACTGAAGAAAGAAAAGAAAACTGTATGAAAAGGCTACATAAATGTTTCCATTCTCTGTCTCTTATACACATAGAAAGATGTATTTAGAGCACAGTAGAAGTTCTTAACAAAGTGCAAAACCCAGAATGTCGCAGAGACCATTTTATCTTGTGAAGCTAAAAAGTGGAAGTACAACCTAAGTATATTTATATTTTTACCACCCACTGGCTTACCTTCCGTAAAGCTGAAGTCTTCCTTTTCCAGTGCTACAAATCTGACACCACTCATAATGATTAAATTCCCTTCAAGAAAAATAAGAAAGCGAGAAAAAGAATTATTTATTGTAGCCAAGGAATGCACAAACTACTGGAAAAAGAATTTTGTAACTGCTTAACACAATGTAACAGAGATGTCTTTAGGATAAAAAAAATAATCTCATGAAGAATTCAGCTTCTTAATTGCTGTCTTATGTAATTGCATTCTCATTCGTGTAGATACCATTCAGTTTTAAGTATAAAACTATTATCAGATTTACTTTTCATTTGCAAGAAATCCTATTTCCGTCAGTTCAAGATTCATCTGCTATGATTAATTTGTTTTCTTGTGAATAAAGAAAGATATATAGCTGATTAGTCAAATAAATGACATGTAGAGGACCTGCCATTATGCTTCCAAACATGTCCAATTCAGATATATCTTGGTCTTTGCTGGTGGAGAATACAGTTCAAGATTTGACTTTCTTCATGGCAACTCACTTAAGTTCCGTCTTCGCCTGCATTGTCCACTGCATCCTGAGCAGGCACATGGATTCCCTGCCCTGCACGTGGACAGTTGACCCTTACAGTAGAGAAAATGGGACAGACCTCAATCTCTGTGACAAACGCCATGGCAGACCTTGTGACTCGTAAAAATGTTTCCTTCTCAGAAAGGATAACCTTGTCCATGCTTCTCCTGGGAAAAGAGGACTTCTTCCTCCCTGTAGTGGTTTTGATTCTAGGCCTTCCTTGGTGACCAGGTTGTAACCGAGGAAGTGGTCATCTTCCCAGTATTCCATATGATTTTTTACGTAAATCAGGGTATAAATAAAAACGGGGAGAAGCCTCTTGCTCTCTTTCCTTTCTGGTGGATCCGGGAGCAGGTTCTCTGCTATCGGCTCTGCTCGTGTGGAGGAGTGAGGCCCAGTGAGGCCTTGTGGACCTTGGGAAGTGGAGAGTGCCGGCAGTCACTTGGTGAAATTCTGCTATCTCGAGGAGAGTAGTAAGATTTTCTTTTGTCAGTTCTTTATTGGTTGCTCCCAGGTTTTGATTGTGCATATCTGTTTTGGGTTTTCCGTTTCCCTTTTCCTTTCGGGGGGAGGTGTTTGGAGTCCCTTCTTCTGTGTCCATAGTATTCTAATTATATATAACTGTAAATACCTATATATATTTTTATACAGCTCTGGTTTGGTCATTTCGGTGTTTTCAGTAGCTTTTCCCTTCTCCCTTTCCCTTTTGTTCATAGAGGGGGTGGGGGGAGGAGAGGCTGCAAACTGTAAGGTTTGAGCATTCGGCGGGAAAACCGGATCCAAACCGTACACTCCTGTGCTAACCCCTTAACAATATCAGAGCGAGTATTAATTGTCTCATGTCAGAACTGGGAAATATTCAAACAGTTATATTTAACAGATCATCCTGGGAAATTGTTCAAACCAATGTCCTGACTGTAACCTTTTTACTAGCATAAACATAGTACAAAATATCTCAAATCCAGCCCGTTAAACTTGGAACACTAAGGAGTAAGCTTGAATTAGTTCACATGGGAAACACACCATATTAGTGTGATACGAGTTCTCATTGGTCTTTCTGACTTAAATTGAAGTTTCACTGAATATTGCCATTTAGCGGTAATTTGGAAACAGAGACATGCTGAAGACATGTAGGAGTACCATTAAGAAATTAACTCAAACCTTTGAAAATGTTGAATAAACACATTGTAGTGGGTTGACCCTGGCCAGATACCAGGTACCCACTAAAGCCACTCTTTCACTCTCCCTCTGCAACTGGACAGAGAAGAGAGAAAAAAAACAGCTAAGAATTCATGAGTTGAGATAAAAGCTGGGAGAGGTCACTTATTGATTACCTTCATGGGCAAAACAGACTCAAAGTGGGGATAGTACTTATATTTATTACTAACAGGATAAGAGCTGAAGAGCGAGAAATAAAACAGTCTTAAAAACACCTTCCTCCCCTCCTTGCTTCCATGTTCTCCCTCCTCCCCCCTGCAGTGCAGGGAGATGGGGAATGGGGGTTATGGTCAGTTGTTGTTTCTGCTGCTGCTCAGGGAGAGGAGTCCTTCCCCTGCTCCTGTGGGGTCCCTTCCATGGGATACAGTCCTTTGATGGACCTCTCCAGCATAAATCCATCCCTTGGGCAGCAGTTCTTCCCAATCTGCTGTCCCGTGGGTCACTCCTCCATGGAATGCAGTCCTTCACGAACGAGCTGTACTGGCATGGGTCCCCCATAGGGGCTACAAGTCCTACTCAGGAAAAACCTGCTCCAGGGTGGGTTTCCCTCTCCATGGGCCACAGGTCTCTGGCAGGACTCTGCTCCATCTTGGGCCTCCCACAGGGTCACAGCCTCCTTCATGCATCCACCTGCTCCAGCATGGGCTCCTCCNCATGCATCCACCTGCTCCAGCATGGGCTCCTCCATGGGCTGCAGGTGGGTCTCTGCACCCCGATGGTCCCCCATGGGCTGCAGGGGCACAGCTGCCCCGCCATGGGCTGCACCACGGGCTGCAGGGGCCTCAGCTCTGGTGCCTGGAGCACCTCCTGCCCCTCCTTCTGCACTGAACTTGGTGTCTACCTTCTTGTTCCCTTGTTCTCACTCTGCTCTTCGCTGGCTGGAATTTCTACTGCACAAGAACCTTCTGTTCTTAAATATGTTATCACAGAGGTGTTACTATTACTCCTGATTGGCTTGGCCTTGGCCAGCGGCAAGAAGCCAGCTATCATTGGCTCCATGGGACAGGGGAAGCTTCTAGCAGCTTCTAACAGAAGCCACCCCTGTAGTGTTCCCCGCTACAAAAACCTAGCCATAGAAACCCACTACACACATCAATGTAACTTTTAAAACAAATGATGGACATCTCTCTAGACTGCTGAAATAACATTATCCTTCATTTTTTTTCCATAACTTTATTCCCTGGTCTAACCAGGAATAATGCAGTGCTGCTGAAATTTGGGAGCTGAATTGAAATGCAACTAGGACCAATCCCAGTAAAGTTACTTGTCTCATGCCAGCCGCTGACTTCATGAGTCACTGTATTTGTATCATGAGTGTCCAAAACACCTTCTATTCAACCCACCTCTTGGAAAAATGAAGGTGTCTTGTAGGGATAAGTCTTTTTTATTTCTTTTTTTGTTACAGTGTGTATATGTTTTTCTATGAGGTGTAGAGAGGACTATAAAGAACTGAATCATCAAACTCCAGGCAAAATTAACAGTGGTGTTCAGAACAAAGCAAGATGACTGGAAAACCCTTTTTATTTTCAGTTCAAGTGGGAAAATGAATAGATGCCATTAAAATCTGAAGGAAAACTAATTAGGTTTTGCATATTGCTAGATGGACACCTTCAGAAATGAAAGCTTGGCATTCTCACATTTGTTGAAATAAAGAGAAAATACAAATCTGTACTTGCAACTGTATTATTTTTTCTTAATTATTTCAGACCTTTCATCTATTGTATCATGATCTTTACAGAAAAAAACAACAATCTAATAATATAATTTGTGTAATTTCATGGTTTTAACTTCCTTTCTTGTGAAGTGGTCAAAAAGAGCATGTTTATTTTATTTTGGATACAAAGCCTTTTGGCAAAAACTTAATTTTGGAATAACTTACCAGTGTAAAGAAGAATGAAGAGGGGGAAAGAGGAATTTCTACCTGGAAACCTTCTATTTGGTGCTACCATTGTTCTGCGACAATCAGTAGCTATTCAAAACCTTCCTCAGTTACAATGGTGAATTGTATTTGCATGTTATATATTATTTATTTTATTTTGTTTTGTTTTGTTTATTAAAGTGTGGTTTGTTTACACGTAACTTTAAGGTAACAGTTCACAGTCATATTAAGAAATGTTGATTGATGAATAATCTAAAACTGTTCCTAATCTGCACGAGACATAGGCCTGGTGGATGAGGGGAAGGCTGTGGATGTGGTCTATCTAGACTTCAGCAAAGCCTTTGACACTGTCTCCCACAGCATACTCCTGAAAAAGCTGTCAGCCCATGGCTTGGACAGGAGCACTCTCTGCTGGGTTAAGAACTGGCTGGAGGGCCGGGCCCTGAGAGTGCTGGTGAACGGTGCTGCATCCAGCTGGTGGCCGGTCACTAGCGGTGTCCCCCAGGGATCAGTGTTGGGTCCAGTCCTGTTTAACATCTTTATTGATGATTTAGATGAGCGGATTGAGACCATCATCAGCAAATTTGCTGATGACACCAAGCTGGGGGGGAGTGTCGACCTGCTGGAAGGCAGGAGGGCTCTGCAGAGGGACCTGGATAGACTGGAGAGATGGGCTGATTCTAATGGAATGAGGTTCAACAAGGCCAAGTGCCGGGTCCTGCACTTTGGCCCCAACAACCCCCTGCAGCGCTACAGGCTGGGCACAGAGTGGCTGGAGAGCAGCCAGGCAGAAAAGGACCTGGGGGTACTAATC
>VZRE01010995.1:0-83865 GCA_013396775.1 Cephalopterus ornatus
ATTCTATGATTCTATGATTCTATATTGAGGAGCAAAGGGGTAATTTTTTTCATGTTCCAAAAGTTCCTAAGTCTCTAATATTAGCTATGCATTTCAGTGAGGAACATGTGACAAAGAACAGAAAAATGGAAGTTGTGCTGAAGAGTTTTGGAACAGGACTGTTTTTTTCCTCAAGAATGTGAATTGCCATGCACATATGATCAGAGGAAGTAGAATTGAGGAAACTTTTGTACTAAGCCAGCCTACCCTTGCAGAGTTGTGAAATGTATGTTTTTTAGTTAAATTCAGAACCACTGTGATTGGGTTGCCCAGTTGAGACTTGAGTTTGGTTTTGGTGGGTCTTTAACAGAATCTTGCACCAATAGCCTTTGCTCATGGTTGTTTGGACTTTCTGAAATAGAGGGCAGTATGAAGTATTCAAAGAATATGTGTTTTTAATTTCAAAGCTCATAATTTCTGTTTTCTTGTATTTCTTGAAAATGCATAATGTTTTCATACTGACTGTATATTCATAATTAAGCATTTTTGTTTATTTTGCGTTGTCTTTTTCATGCTTGCATGCTACAGTGAAAGAGCTGATCCCAGTTACTGTAAAGATAGAATTACCGAAGGTGCCAATATTAACAAGTCATTAGTGACACTTGGAATTGTCATATCCACTTTAGGTAAGTTCTTTATATTGAAGGGTAGTGATAAAAGCATAGGACTCACCACATGTTATGTCTTAATGTTTGTTTGCATTTACAATTAAAAGCTGAGCAGAGCAGCTGTGGTGTCTTCAAAAACTGTCATGACATCTAAAAACTAAATAGCCATGGCAGAAAAAAAAAATAACCCCTTTCCTGAGTTCTGTGGTATTTCTCCTTCAGCACAAAATTCACAGATGTTCAGCAGCTGCCAGAGCATTAACACCATAGCAAGCGAAGGGGACAGCAGTCATACAGACAGTCCTTCCATGGGCAGCGTCAGTGGGACCAGGCGGCCGGCTTACATCCCATACCGTGACTCCATCCTCACCTGGCTTCTGAAGGACAGTCTGGGGGGCAACTCCAAAACCATTATGATTGCCAGTGAGTTTGGTTTCTGGTAATTGCTAACATCACTACATTGCACTTTTAATGTACATCTCTACTGCAGTGAGAAGACAGCTTATCACTTAGAATCTGTCCTTGTAAAGGTTTTCGTAAATACTTAATAGAATACTCCAGGAAATGAAAAGGCAGCTGATTGTGCATGAAGTTAAGTTTAAGAGTTTCCAAGGTCATAGCTTTGATTTTAAGTGTTCATTCAGTTATAAATACAACCTTTAGAAGGCATTCTCTGTGAGTTTAATGAAATAACCCTGAGAATATTTTCTGCTTTGTTTTTAAAGAAACAAGACTAGAAAATATATACTTTTTTGAAAAATGATGGGTTAAACTGATTACTTTTTAAAGTTATGTTTCTTTTCTCATTGTCTTCTGTCTGTAGCTATCTCCCCTGCCAGCTCCAGCTACAATGAGACCATGAGTACCTTGAGATATGCTTCAAATGCCAAAAATATTATTAACAAGCCCAGAGTGAATGAGGTGAGGCCTTGAGTTCTGCTTTTCATTTTTGTCCCATTTTGTTACATGTGTTGTTTAAGGTTTATTCAGAATATCTGCTCTATGAATAAAATTCTTGCTTCTTTTTTTTCCATGTTGATGAGAGTTAAATAAGAGTCTGGATATTACAAAAATAATTTCCTTGATTCTCTGCAGTTTAAACCATTTAGAATTTCACACCAATTTTACATTCTTCATCTCTGTCCATTGAGTTTCAATCATCTTTCTCTTTGAATTGGTATGACATGTATGTTTAATCTGAGTCTTTATCATAAATATTGGCAGAGTTACAGATCTGTTAGGATTATTTGTTACTATTTAATCTGTTACTGTAAGTGCATAACCCTTGCAACCTTTCCTTTGGCAAGTTAAATGAACACTGTTAAGGTTGCCGTCAAGAATTCAAAAGTTAATATACCAGGCCTAAAGTAGCCTATGTAGTCTCCATTTGGGTTTTTTTAGTACACAAAAATAATGAAGCTTTTAAATACGTGGGAATATAGTGACCACAGAACCCTAGCTTCATTCATTGCACAAAACATGCCTGTTCCAGGAATGAACTTTGACTGTATGGCAGATCCATCTGTTCGATTGCGCAGGGGTCTTTCACAGACTGCACAAGTTACAGGATGGCAGACTATTGAGGGGAGAGTCAGATGCTGCATTCAAGGACTGAATTCTGTTGCTGTCCCTGCTATACCATTCCTGTTCAATGCTAGTCCAGATGCTTAAAGCCAAACCTTCAATGTGTGCTTTTTTCTCATTTTCCACCCTTACCCCAGAACAAATTTATTAAATGTGAAAACTTAAACTCTCCCAATCAAAGACATGATATTAAAACAGATTGATTAGTAGTTGTGGAGGTTTTAGACACTTATATCGATAAGAACCAGCATTAAAAGTAATCCATGGGGAAATAATTCTGTCTTCTTAGCAAAATTCAAATAGCACATAGTAATCAAGATCCACAATCACATATGCTAGCAATATAAAACTCTTGAATTGCTGCTCTCTAACTGAGCGCTCTTCACCTGGCCTTCTGCATGAGGCTGCCTTTACATGTGATCAGATAACTTAAGGACTGAATCACAGTGTATCCATCTAAGGGATATCCATTGAGTTTAGGTTTCAGAAAAAGTCCTGATTCCAGCATGTCCTAATCTTTAAGTCATTGACTTTACATCTTTAGTAGTATTCTTTTGTGGTTTGGCCTGAGCGTATCAAGATTTTTTCTGTAGATAAAAGGATAGAACCTTAGAGATGTACTTCACTTATTTGCTTTCCTAACAATACTCTGTTAAATATGGGCAGAACTAAACCCTTCTAATCTAAGGTTTCCCAAAGTTAATTTGCATCTATATTACCAGTGCTTTCTGACATCACCAGTGGCAGAAATAGTGTGCTTGGTTTTGTCAGCAGCAGTTCTCAACTCTGTGACAGGCTAAAGGCAAGTAAACACTCCTGAGTAAGCCTCTTGTCACATACAAGCCTCTCAGCCTCCCAGCTCGTGTGCCCATCACTCTCTTCAGCTCTTCAGTCTTCTTCCCTCCACTACAAATTGACATGAACCAAAGTGTCACTGGCAGCCCAGAGAAAATTGATTCTTGACTCAAGAGTTCCCCTGAACTGTCTAAAAAAGCTGGTTTCCAGAAAGTGCTAGTGCAGAGGTGCTTACTCTGAAAGTGAGATAAATGCCTCCACACAGGCAGGCAGGAAATTCTTTGTGTACCAGATGTAAAAGCTTTTAATACTGTGCTCGGTGACATCCTGACTTAGTCTTCTTTCATCTGATTTTATATATCAGCATTAAATAACAGCATTTTTCTGACCTAATGTAACAATTTTGAAGGTAAATCCTTAAAAGTAGTGATGTATCCAGCTAGTCATGATGGGAACAAATGCTATGATATAGGTCTGTGTTCAGAAAAGGGATGGAACAAAGTTTTTGGGAAAAGAAAACCTATTGGAGATGGGAACCACCTGACCCTAAGCAGTAAGTCCCACACTGGCAGAGTGAAGCAAGGAGTTTGCCTGTTCTCCTCTCCTCTTGGCTGTTCGAATATCTCTGCACTGACTTCTTTAGCTGGAATTTTTTTAAGAATGATTTTTTCCAGCGGTCTATCTCTCAATGTTTCAGGATGCCAATGTGAAACTGATCAGAGAACTGAGAGAGGAGATTGATAGGTTGAAAACTATGCTGATGAGCTTTGAACTGGTATGTAGCAACTCTTCCCCGCTGGAGCTTTTATGTTACTTTAGGTAGCCACAGTTACTTTCATCTGATCTGGGTATCTTTCCATGTTTATTGTAACTGAAGGGAGATTAAACTGTTGTCTGGGTGATTTTGCAATTACTATAAGGTTAACTGCATTTCTGTAATTTCTCTGTTTTCTGTCATTATATTGATGAACTTGAAGTATAAGCAGTGTTCAGAAGGATTTCTTTGTCTTTCATGGAGTTGGATGGTTTTCCTGTCCAGAAATACCATTAAATAGAAGTATTTTATTTTTAAGGATATGGAAGCACCGAAACAGTACAAAATATTAATCATTGATATCATTTTCCTGGCAGACTTTTGAACTAGTGACCTCAAAAGTACCTTGGAGGTTCCACCCTGCCTGAATGCTCTGTCCCCCAAAAGAACAGATTACAATCCCTGGTGTTTTTCTCCTTTTGAATAATAATAGTATCTTGGTTTTCCAAGCCATGGAGAGATAGGAACTACACTCCAGGATTTATTTGCACAGAAGAATCTCTCTGTTATTGCTTTTTCACTGGTTCTTTGCCCAAAAAAATGCATGCAATAGCTAGAGATGTAGACTAGATGCTAGAAGGGAGCATGTGTATTTTGTCTTTCCTTCTCCTGAGTTCATCACCCTGAAATGCTGGAGAGTGAGCTAACAGGCCTGCCAGCTGTGAATACGGAAACTAACATGTAGAATCTTGGTGGCTGTTGTTTATATAGAGGAATTCCAGTCCATCTTGGAGTGATGACAGGGATGGAAATCTGACTGAGCTGCTCCTTCAGAATGAAATGAAGGTGCGTATGATTCACTTGATGCTGTAACTATCTCCTCTTTCACTAGGCCAGGGGGGATAACACTGCTGTAGTTCTGAAGCCACAGTGAAAATGTTTTTGGCTTAATCCTTTCCTTTTTACTCTGAAAATTCAGGAAACTGACACTCTAATCCATGTTAAGTGCACTCTACCAATTTGTGATGAAAGTCTTGTGTCCTTAATGGGACTTAGTCCATTGTGTATCACTAAGTCTGCACAGTCTACTTCTTGATTGAAAGCCGTCTCAATATACCACAGTAATTCATTATCCAGAGTCTGTCCCTTCTAAGATTAAACTCCTCCAATTTATTCAAATGAAATTATTTTGCACTCACTAAAATTACTAAAAAGATTTGGTCACTGGTGACCAGGAAAGCTTTTGGAGACCTTAAGTGTAAGTTTTGCTCAAAAACAGGCAAAATAACTTGTTAGCATGATCATGCCTCTTTCTGACATTCTGGGGATGACTCTCTAACTGATTAAACCAGCTTCACTTGGTATTAATACTGTTTTTACCCAATTTTTTTTGTTGCCACAGAAATGTGCTGCAATTAGAAACAAACCTGGTTTATTTTTAATTGCAACTGCTGAAAGAATTTTGCATCCAGTAACTGGGAAAAATGCTGATCTTTCTGAAGAAATTTATGTATGAGAAAAATTATTCTGTTAGTAAGTGAAACAGTTTCCTCTCCTATTCTTTAAGATTGAGCAACTGACCAAAGACTGGACAAGTAAGTGGACAGACAGGAAAGCCATCATGGAAGAATACAGTGTGGACATCAACAAAGAAAAAGCTGGAGTAACAATAGATTCTAGTTTACCTCATCTAATGGCCATGAATGATGATATCCTCAGTACAGGAGTGGTGCTGTATCATCTCAGGGTGAGATATTGTCACTTGTCTTATTTTACTCTTTAATTTGAAAACATTTGTTTTCTTTGGAAATGGAGAGTAGTTAGGGTGGCATTACAACAGCAGCTATCAAAAAGTGAAGGTCACAGATCACAAGACATATAATGGGGAAAAAAAGCAGAAAATATATGGAAATGGAGAAGGAAAGGAATTTATATATGAGTTGACGCTATATTCATATACCAATATAAGTTGACCTCTTATGAATGCACGTGCAAAAAATTTGATAATGTATCATAAGCAAGGCAAAATACTCAAATTAGGCATTTAGTAGTTTGTCCACAAAGCATGTATGTGTAAACATAAAGGATGGTGCTTAAAGTATACCAGACATACTGGTCCACATTTTATGAAACATTTGTATACTTAAGACTGGAATAGTCTTTATATGTATAGGTAAAAGTAAGCTTTAATAAACACAAGCTCACTCTGCCAGTGACTTCTATGTATTGCTTTTAGCCCTACCAGGTCTGCCAAGTAGATTCCAGGTGTGTAGCATGAAGGCTAATTATTTGTGATCCTACTTGAGTAGCTGTTTTTGAAGATTAGGCAGAAATCCTGGCCTCATAGATACTATTTTGCTTTGTAGCTGCTCATTTAAGGCAAGGTTTTCACCAAGTAACTTTCATAACACTATATGTATATTACTGCACATTGTGGCATATGATGTGCATGGTTAGGTCAAATAGCTTTAGGGGATTTTTTAATTTTGGTAAGTCAGTAAGTACTAAGCTGGAGTTTAACTTTTTAATGTTTTTTAAATGAATAGAAATTACTGAAACATTTATGCTGTTTAATGTGAAAGGAATGATTGATGGACATCTCTACAGAAGTGCACTCATTGCGAAAACATGTGTTAAATATGTTTGAAAATCATGTATCTGTCTACTAATAAAAAATCTTTACCCAAAGCTAGATTTTGTGGTAATTGATATAGTTTAGGACAGAGGATTTTTTAAATTCCTCTTTAAAATGACAACAAATATTTAAAAGAGAAACTATACTGTTCTTTTACCATGTTGAAAAAGAAACTTGACTAATTTTTCTCATGCCAGCACAAAGAAATTGTACCGGGTAATAATTAGGGACCAAGTAATGATGTCCAGTGCTGATCAACATGTAACTTCAACTACTCAGCCCTACATTAACATTAAATATTTATTAGAAGCAATTGCTACTACTTAAATGTTTTAATGTTATGTGCCATTTTGGAAACAGCAAATATTTTCCTATACTAATTTTGACAACTAAAGTAACTTAAATATATTCATTTTAACAGAGTAACCTGGTTTGAAGGGTCACCTTCTGAAGTCATTCGTGTCCTTGTCACACTAACATCTTTGTCCCTTCTTTCTTTGCTCCTAGATGCTGCCTTTTCTTTTCTTTGTGCTTTACATCTTTTAGTCTCTGGTGTCTGTTACCTTCATCTGAACAGCAAGAAGGTAAAACGTTAGCAGTTCCTTACATAATAGGGCTTAAACATATAGTAGCACTTTACATTGTACTTCTAGAGAGAGGTCATGGCAGCAGTTTTCAGATCATGTAGAATAAATATTGTGTTACTCTTTTGGTCTCTTGATATTCCATACTAATTGCACTAATCAATGCTGTGCCTATGCTTAATTTTCTGGCTTTCATTAGTAGAAGACATATGTTTTCCTATAAATTAACTGACCTTTTTTGCAAAGCTTAAAAATATGGGATTTCTTTACACTGTTTTAGTAAAAGATGCACTTCATAAACTTTTGAAAGTTGTAGTACTCCCAAAAGTGAAGGGGGAAAGCAATCTCAGTCTATGATTCTGCAATATATACCTTGGGAATTCTACCCTTAGTCATGAGATATAGCTAGAAGAAGGCAACAATATAAAAGCACTTGAGCAGATGTGAAGATGTATGATGACATGTTAAGGTAAGGTTGTGCAGTCATTTCATCTGAAACTTTTTTCACTTTTTCAGGTAGAATACTCAATATTCAATCAGAAAAGAGTATAAATATTGAAATTATTAGCTCAGTAATAGCATTTTAAAAAATGAAATCAACATGGGCCTGGTTTAGGGCTATTTTTGTTTTGTTTTCTCAAGTTGGGTTAGTTTGCTTGTATTGTATCTGTACCCTTCCTCTCACCTGTAATTTATTGTTGGTTCTAAACTCACCCAGAAGCACTCCAACCAACTGGGATACTGTTGTGAATTTCATGAGCCAGTATTGCTGTAATACACTTTTTTGAATTTAATTGTATTACCAGAAAGTTATTTCAGCAAGTTGGAAAAAGTTTCTTTTGGAATTACAATAACTATTTCCTTGCTTAGTGAAGAAGATAATTGATAAAGAGATCTTTTAGGAGTTAGTTGGTTTACTTCTCTTTGTGTAAAATACACTTTGCTAACTCACTTGATTGAGTGAGGTGAGTCAAAGGCCATATGGATCATAAGTTTTCTGGATGTTGTGGCCAACCCAGGTGGACATTTTGCAGTTGAATCCATTGAACATTAAACTGACATGTAACTTGGTAATTACTCCAAAGCAGGGGCACTGGGCACAATCCGTGCACAATCCAGCTTTCAGCCTCTCCACCAAGGGAAGTCTCAGCAGGGCTTGTACCAGAGGAGTCTGTAAGTTGGTTCAGATAGTTGAGCACTGTGAGGAGCTGAATGATAACCATTCCCTTTCCCCCCCAGTGCAGAAAACCACTGTGATTTATCCATAATTACCCATAACTGCATCATCTTATACAGCTTCTGTTTTCCCAGTATTCAGGCTTCTGATTGCGACTTCTTGCTTCATCTTTAAGTCTAGGTTACAATATGCTCGGAGAAGAGAACATATTCAATTTATTCTAATATGAATATAAAATCACATAGTTTACTGTCCATACTTAATTTCAACATGACTAAAAGAGTTGCCACTAAAGTAATTTTAGAGTGCGTTTACTAATCACTTTACCACAACCAAGTATCGTGACTCTTCAGAATTGGGAAATTATTTTGCTTTGCTTTCCTAAGGAAAAATGTAGAACTGGTAACAGAAAGCAATAGACAGATGGTAAACTGATTGGCTTTTTTTTTTTTTATTTTTTTAATGGTGTTGTTTAAATTACCGTTTTTTGCAGTGTACCATAAAAATACTGCCTCCCTTCCATCACTGGCCCATAATATGGTTTGAGTCTTCTTGTTCTGTAGATTTTTGTTCCTGTGCAGTTCCTTTCATTGAAGTTATTGAATCTTCAAGTTTGAGAACTTGCCCATATGTCACAAGCACCAAGAAGACTTTTCATAGATGTCATTTAATTTTTAGAAAAAAGTTCTTCCTTAGTAGTTAGATTGAAGCATTCATAAACTATGACAAAGTGCCCTTACAAATTAGGAATTCTGTGACTTTCGTATCTGAGAAGCCTAGTTAAGTGAATAATCATTTTGCAGCTTCTTTCTTTCTGCATGGATATTTATTAAAAGCATATTCGCTTTTCTGCAAACAGTAAGTCTCACTATAAAAGTTCAAAGCAGGATGTGTGTTCATATTTAAAATATTTGTCTCAAGCACAGCCCAAAAGTCATCTGTTAGGGGTTACTTCATCTACTGGAGTCTGGAAGCCAAGATAGCTGCAGGATGAGAAGTAATTACAACGCTGGGGGGACAGCAGGTTTAAGTATTACGAGGTACATAGTGTTTGCTTCAACCAATGCAGTCATTGAAAGACAGTTTATTTCAGGTGTTTGCTAAGGTGATGTACCAAAGCTTTTGTAACTAGTATACATAATCCAGTTTCCTCAACCAACTTTTAAATTAGTTCTTTTCTTGTTTTAGGAAGGTACAACCAAAATTGGAAGAAGTGATTCAGACCAAGATCAAGACATTGGTAAGAGAATGATATTACAAATTATTTTATGATATGGTCAGGTTAAACCAAGAGGTTTACATTTGTGATGTGTAATAGCTAGGTAATGTTTGTTTGTAGAAGAATGTAAATAGAAGAAACAAATTACTTAAGTTGGCTAAAATATTTTGATTATTTTGTGTTTAAGAGTCTAAAAAGTCAGTGGTCTTGACCTAATTGAAATCTCTTCAGAATTTTCTTCCCACTTGTGAAGTACTACACTAGAGTTTAAAAATATCTTGATTTAACATCCAAATCCTCATGTATTCTATCCTAAGCTAGTGGCACAAGTGATCATGAAACATTGAAAATGCTTTTCAACTCTACTTGGACAGAGTGTTTTAGATATAATACCCCAATTATTCAGAATATCTTTATTTAATTTAATTTCTGCTTTTAATTTTAGCAGTCAATCTGAAGAGCTATATGATAGAAAACTGAAACTTTATACTGAAATTGGAAACCTTCTAAAGTCTCAGCTTTGGTTAGGCTCTGCTAAGCTTGGTTAAGTTTGATGATTTCCTGCCAGTAGATTAGTAAAATTTAAACAATAAATTCCATAATGAGTTAAGAAAATTCAGCACAATAGAAGAATTTGCACATCAGCTTACAAATTAGAAAGTGATGTATAGTTGGGGTTTTTTTGCAGAACCAGAAATAAAGAAACAATCTCACCATTTTCAATAATGAGTTTCAATAATAAGTTTTTTTCTGTGACCAAGTACTTCACTTGCAGTCAAAGATGGCAATTTAATCTCTTTGTTCTGCACATAATGTAGTTCTCTGTGAAGTGTGCATAGTGTCAAACAGTGTGTGGTACTCTCTTCTGAGGAAAATAACCCAACCTTTTCAACAGGTGAGATAAATCTATACACTGTAGTTTTGCAGGGACGGTGGATTGAAAGGAATCATTGTATGATAGACAACAACTGTGGGATCGTGACCCTGCGACCAGTTCCAGGCGCACACTGCTCTGTGAATGGATGTGAAGTCACCGGATCGTGTCGTCTGTCGCAAGGTAAGGTTTGGGGTTTTTTCTGTGAATGCTGTGTTATAATTAACTCACCTCTGGAGTTCACAGACAAGGATTTATGGAATTTGAACAGATCTGAGAACGTTATCTCTCAGTCTCCTTCTGCTGCCCAGCTCCACAAGGTTTGATCCATGGCTAGAGCTTCCGGATTGGAACAAATAAATTAACTGCGCCACAGAAATAAAATTAAGACATTGGTGACAATATTCTGACTCCTTTTGGCAATAGTAGTCTGTAGCCTTCTGAAAAGGGAAGACTTATATTCAGAGGCACTATTGCGTAAAGTAGTGGAGACTGGCTCTAAGGCAGCTGACCGCTAAAGGGGTTTTTTGGCAATTATATAATATGATTGAAATGACCTTCAGCTTTTTCACAGTGTATTTAGGTGGAAGCTACAAGCCACTAAGTCATAGGTGATGATGAATGAATTCAGATTAAATGGATCAGGCTACCATATTTTTAGGTTGTTTAAAATAACAATTCAGCTTCTGTGAACTTGCAGTGATCTAGATTCTTAAAAAGATACTGTAAAAACAAGTCTTCAGCAGTGGGTTAATTAAGTTTTTGGTATGAAGTCATGATGGCCTTTAATATGAACAGGGAATTTACAGTTATGTTTGGTTTGCAGAGATCTCCAAGATTAGTTTGCTTGAATGCTGCCATTACAGAATGATAATTCTGCTATTTCATAGTGGCAAATTTTAAAATAGTTCTCTGTTCTGTGATGGTCAGAAAGCTGTTGGTCAGTTGTTTTTTTTAACATACTATTTACTGTAGTAGTTTGATGAATTGTCTCTGTAAATGTTTTTTGTCTTTTTTTCACAGGGGCCCTTGTTGTCCTTGGCAAGTCTCATAAGTTTAGATTCAATCACCCAGCAGAAGCTGCTATCTTAAGACAAAGAAGATCAGTAAGTTCTAAAACTGTATTTTTCTCTCCTAATTTTTCATTTATTTTCCTGGGTTTTTTCTTCTTAAAAGCCAGCCTGATAAAGATAATATTTCTTCATGTCATCATGTTCACTTGCTTCATTTCCTCCATCTAATGGTCTGTAATGACACTAAACCTTTTGTGGAAGGACACTAGCTCTTCTTTCAGATGTGCTTAGCAAAAGATGATGCAGATCCCTTGAATAATTTAGTATTTCCTATTTCTAGTCATGACTACAGTAGGATTGAAACAAAAAGTCAGAATGCCACAGTGAAAAGACATCTGATAATTTTCTGAATCATCTTCTTTCTCTGTCGTTTCACTGTCTTGAACAGGGTCTACTAGAAGAAATGAAAATTTATGGGATTATGTACTTAAGTATTACTGACTCTGGAAGCACTTAACTTTTACATACATCAGAAATAGATAAAATATTTCTTGGTATGTTATGCTCAGGAACTACCATAAGATATTATTTGGTTAGCTAGTTCAATAATATTTAAAAAAATAAATAATTCTTAAAATTACTGGCAGATATAACTACAAAACCTAACTTAGAGAATATAAATTTTCTGGGTTTGGAGTTAACGATATTATCAACTGATATTGGCAAGAATCCACCTTCTAGAACGGATTTTCATGTAGTAACATTTTATACTTTCCACTCAACTGTCCTTTTGTACTCACTTCTGTAGTTGAGATAAGGGGCTTAACTTCTTTTTGTTTTCCTTCTCAATTTCTTGATTAATGAAACATGCAGTACATTAAAATAGAGCTGCAAAAAGAGATGTACTCAGTAACAAATACTTAGCAGTTTTGCTAATTATCAAAGACGAAGCAGAAGTGTGAGATCATAAACTCACATGGGAGCTATTATGCAGCACTGCACATAGTGGTTAACGACAGTGGTATTAATGATAACTTGAAAGTTCCTGGGTTGTTGCGATTTATTTTTCTTCCTATCTCGTGTGTTTTGTAGATTAATGAAACCCCACCCACTCTGAGCTGTGGAGCTTTGGACTGGCTCAACTTAGATGGAAGTCGCACCAATTCTCCACATGATGTCCTTTCTTCTCTTTACAAGTAAGTTTAAAACGAAGAAAAAACAACCGAACAAACAACTTCTCTTGTGGGATTATGTCTGAAACCAGGGACTTGGTTAGGCAAAAAGAAAGCTATATATAGTAGAAGTTCCATCACATTGTTAAGTTATAAAATAAAAATATCTGAGAAAATCCACTGGCCAACTGACTAAAATAGAGCATTAAGATACCCAAGCAACAAACCTGAAAAATCATTTATTGATGCACAATTAAGAAATGCCTCAGATGAGACTGTCAGACAACCTTAATTCAGTTCACTTGCACATCTGCATTATAGCTGCTTTGATTTACAGCTAATCTATAATTTTTACAAAATTCTTACTTCAGGGCACAGAATGGACTTTTCAGGATATGATTTAGCCAAGTTCATTGTTACCAATTCGCTTTCCCTCCTAATTTGTTGTGGAAATCAGATTTGTTTGTTCATAAACTAACTCCCTTTAGTTCAAGTCCTCATTGAGCCCTTCATCTCAGAAAGCCAATGTCATTCCCTTTTTTTTTTTAAACTGAAGAGTAAATAAGGCATATACTGCTTTCAAAATGTTGAAGGGCTGCTCATACTCAGTGTTTAGTGTATGCTTTTATGGCAGAGCCTTTCTGAAATGGAGACCATTGGTGTGATGAAGACAGCGATTAACATGTATCACAAAAATTAATTGAAATATCTTCTAGTTTAGTATATAACATTGAAAATAGAATCTCACGGAATTAAATGTAATTGGATTCTTTCTCTTTTTTAATTCCTCTCAGCCTGGCACATTCAGTTGACCTGTTAAAGGCAAGAAACAGCCATCTTCTCATTCATATCTGTTGATAGTTCTGCTTCTTGCTAGAGTGGTTTTGGTGTGGTAACATACTGGGAATCTTTTATCTTTTTCTAGAGGAAGTATCTCATCTCATTTTTATGAGCATAAAATGTTATCTCTATTTAGAACATCTCTTCATACTTCTACTCAAATGGCTTCTTTCCACTTTGGATAGTGTGTTTTTATGAGTTCTCTTTAATGTATCTAATCTCTGCATGTGCTTTTCACTTGCTGCAGTGATACCTGTCTATAAAAAATGTCATTTCATTTTTCTTCTTTACTGATGAACATTTTACACATCATTGCTATTATTTTCATTGGAAAAATTACAAAGAATTTAAAAACAAGGGTTTGTCTAATAACCTTCAAAAGTAGATACCAGGATGCTCTTTACATGGATATAAACATCAGATGTGGAGCTTTTGTCACAGAAGTTTTTTGATGATCCTAGAAAAACCTGCAGAAATCCAGAAACATTGTGAACAGTTTATCACAAATTTTTAACCTGACAAAACTGCAGAACATTTCCAATTGATTTTTTTCCAGACCATGTTGAGATAGCAGATGTTTGTGTTGATCAATTTTTTAATCACTTGGACAGGATATTACAGGCATATTAAATTGTTTAACATTACCCTCATACTTAACTAGAGTGTTTCAAATGGTTACTTCAGTGAAAATGAAAAACATTATGGCATTGCATTTGCTTGATTTTTATCAATGTCCATCTCTTACAGGAATAAGCTGTCGACTATGTCTAATAATAGTTGTTTCTCACCTTACATAATCCAGCGGTCTTTCTTTTCCTCTTGAATAGTTATTTGGCATAGGTAAACTGAATCGATCCACTGAGTCTTCCTTTACAGTAACCACTGAGTCTGTGTTTCTGTACAGACAAGTAGTTTTGCTCATAGAGGGCATTGTGATTGAGACATTTAGGCTAAGATCTATATTATAAGAATAAAACTATATATATGGTCTCTCAAATGTCCCACTTTCATGAAGAAAAGTCAATGTCAAGTAGTAAAAGGTGTTGTCATGGTTTTAACCCCAGCCAACAGCCAGGCCCCACACAGCTACTTGTCACTCCTGAACCAGTTGGATCGGGGAGAGAATTGGAAGGGTAAGAGCCAGAAAACTCATGAGTTGAGATAAAGACATTTTAATAGGGAAAGCAAAAGCCCCACATGCAAGCAAAGCAAAACAAGGAATTAATTCACTGCTTCCCATGGGCAGGCAGGTGTTCAGCCATGTCCAGGAGAGGAGGGCCCCGATACATGTAACAATTACTTGGGAAGACAAACACCATCACTCCAAACATCCCCCCTTTCCTCCTTCTTCCCCCAACTTTATATACTGAGCATGATGTCATATGGTCTGGAATATCCCTTTGGTCAGTTTAGGTCACCTGTCCCAGCTGTGTCTCCTCCCAACCTCCCCTGCATCCCCAACTTCCTTGCCAGCGTGGCAGTACAAAAAACAGAAAAGGCCTTGGCTCTGTGTGAGCACTGTTCAGCAATAACAACATCTCTATATTAATAACCCTGCATTCAGCACAAATCCAAAACACAGCCCTCTACTAGCCACTGTGAAGAGACTTTACCGCAGCCAAAACCATTCACAGGTTTGTCTGAGGTATTTTGCAAACTGTAATACGGGACTAAGTGGACTACGAGGGTGCTTATTTGCTCACCAGTAAAAAGTTCACCCTAATGCAGGGTCTTCTCTCTGTCAGAAAGAGATGCTTAAAGGAAAATGTAAGAACTGGAAAAGCTCTGTGTGTGTGTGTGTGTGTGAGTGTCTTTTTCTTTTTCTCTGCCTCCCCCGTCATTTAATAGTTCTTGGTAGTTCTCCCAGCTGCTAGCAACCTGCATCTTGCAGTCTTCCTCTACTGAAAATAACAAGAACATCTTTGTGTATAGGCTTCAGTGAGGTGTTTTTGACTCTTTTGGAAAACATTTATGATTTCCTATTTTTATTTTTACAGTCTAAAATGTGGAAACTGTAAAGAAAACAAATGCTCTCCTGAACTAAGGTAAGAATATCAATGTGTCTAAATCATGCTGAAATTTTTGACCCCTTTAGTTTTATCATTCTCCTGTGCTACACTGATTTCCTCCAGAAGGGCTGGAAATTAGGCTTCAAACTTTAATTCAAAATATTTTATCATATTGCAACAAACTGAACTTCAAACTTTAATTAAAATTATTTTATCATATTGAAACAAGAATCTGTATGTGCAGCTATGTTATAGGCAAGTCTCTGCAACCATGTTCTTTCTTAATTCTAAATTTTATGGTTTGCATCTTTGTTGCACGTGTAACCCGCATTTAAAAGCATGACTACAGTGGGGTTTACTCTCAACTTGCTGCTAATTTGCAGCATATTAGACCCCTAAATATATTAAATTTTATGTCAATAGTAGGTACTGTGAATACTGATTACTATATTGAAAATTCCTTGGACAAATTGGGTTCTCTTCTGCTGAGAATAAAATGCCTTAAGGGAAGAGTCAAAAAAAATAATTCTGAGCACAGAATATGGTTCGTTCATGCAAAGAAGCACAGCAGCTGCACATAGAAATAATTCAGAAATTGTTTGGTTTCCATGGGTTTAAGTAGTTTTTCACCAAGAACTGATAGTACTTTGCTTCCTTCTGGATTTTTATTTCAGAACATATCAACATATATATTACAGTAATGATTACTTAATGATATGAGTCTTATCTCCCATGATGTCAGTATAATAGTATTTTTCTCATCTGCTTTTCATGAGTTGAATTACCAATTCATGCTTTAATTGTACATTAGAATATTTTGAGAAATGAGAGAGAAAAAATTTCTACCATTGCACACAAATATTAAAACTTTAGGCATGAAAATCTCCTTGAAAAGGGATGTGATTCATTTTAGTCTTGGTTGCTTCCTGATACACCCTACTCAGAAGAGCCCCAGCACTTCAAATTACTGATGTTTGCTGTCAGCCAGCAAACACACAGAAAACTTGTGAATGGCATCAGTCATCAAATTATAGTGTCTCCACAAATAAGTTGATAATAAAGTCTTGCTCCTGTCATTGCCTTAACACTATACTGAATATAAAAATAAATTCTGATTTTATTGTCTTGCTGGTTTGGGAAAAAAAAAAAAAAAAAAAACAACAAAACAAAAAACCCAACAGTGGAGTTGCTCCATTAGAATCAAGTGGTATGGCAGCACACTGACTTCATTTTATCTGCTTGGAACATGTTTAAACTCCCTTTCCTTGAAAACACCAACATTGTTAAACTGGGGAGAAAAAAATCTGATACAGCATAACACAACACAGCTATTATTCTAATATGGTATAGTTACCATGGGCAACTAATATTTTTAAAATACTCTGAGTTCTCACTAACAGCTTTCATCTGAGAATTTCAAAGTGCTTTACAAAAAAGAAATAAAAAAAAATTAGAAACATTTTGCATCTCTTAAAAGATCCCTCAAATATTCCATTTCACAGAGAACTGCACTGTGTCAATTACAGAAACTTTACAACTTACAGCAGAATCACATATAGTGGGTTAGCAGGGGAATTAATTCTATATATAACTTAAATTGTGAAGGGAAAACCTGTATTAACTGAACTGGAATTGAGCAAGAAAGGAGTAACCTTTACTGGAGTGTGTGGCTGTGTCTTGTACCTGTGACTCTTTGCCAGAAAGAGGTCCATTTTAGAAATGTATTTAATGGGATGCCTTAAATAAGTCATTGTCTTACTGTTATTTTGGGGGCTTAGGCAAAGAAAAAGAGGTTTTGCATGGAAAGGCTAAAAAAACCCACACATTAAAAAAAGCACAGGTGTGTTTTTTCTGTAAGCAAGCCAGCTAATCAGAAATCCAAGTAATACTTCACATGATGGTAACTTTTGTGGAGGGAATTAATCTGCATGTACGTTTCCAAAGATCCCTTATTTCTTAAGGTCTCTGACTCTGGCCATTCTGACTGATTTCTGACTCCCACCTCCTGCCCACCAATACCCAACTTTTGCTTTGAGTTCTGTGAGTGGCATTCCTTCAGAATGCAAGGTATTCATATCTTCTTCATTGCTCTTCCTTTTGCTTTAGGGAGGAGAAGGGAGAGGTTTGGGCCTCTGTCCTAGGCAGAAGCAGATGTATGATCCTGTGCAGCTGCGTCGTGCCTGCTGCTGTGTGATGCTCTGAGGCCCTGTGGGAAGTGTCCCGGATTGGACACGGGTGGAGGGGGAGGATAGAGCAGGAAGGGGTGGGGGGAGTTGTGTGGATGTATATTAGTGGATAGGCATTTAACTCTGACTTGTGATTGCTCTCAGCGTGCGATTTGCAAGGGTGCAAAATGCCTTGCCAGCATCTTTTTTTCTGCTTTATTTTTGACTCTCCTTCTCTTGGAAAAAAGCATTTGTAAAAGAAAAATGGGATTTGAACACTAGGCAGCCAGAAAGATGGGGATGCTAACTTGACTGATGTTTTCTTTTGAAAAACTGGCACATTTCAGCTTTTACCAACAGTGATTATTTTCACTGGAGTTTCTCTATTTGAGCCTTAAGATTTCGTTGCAGCAGGTATTCAGCCTCACCACAGAGCTATTATGCTGCCATAGTTACTGGAAACTGCATTATGCTGTAGCAGCCGCCAGCCTCTGCATCAGCAGTAGAAGTGTTTGGGGAAGAGGGGAGGCGAATTGCACAATAGGATCCCAGAGAGCTGAGAACAAAACCGGCTGGAAAAAAAATGTGGATTTACAGATGGTTCATTTAGCTTGCAACGTGCAAACTTTGTGCAGAGAAAAATGAGATGGAAAAACACGTCGGCAGAATCGGTATAATATGAAAATTTTCTCAGTAATTTGTGATTAGTTTAAGGTTGGTGTCTTTTTATTGTAATTTTACTTGCTGTTTTCAGAGGTTTACTTGGAGGAGGGGTAATTGTTGACACTTCTTGCTCCATTTGGTACATCTAGAAATCTGCATGCTTTTATGAAATTCTCTGCAGGGCTGCTTTTTTTTATATGCTGTATGCCAGAGTATGCTGGTCCTGTGAAACCAAGATTTTTTATGTATGTTTTGATACCTACAGAAATGAAGCTGTTTCTCTTATGTTTGTCCTGAGGTTATATTAATTCCTGCTAGAACTATATTGAGCGTAGATTGCTGATGAGGAAAAATTTCAGCAATAGCAGTCTGTGCTTGATTCCTGTATCTCATAGTATGCCAGTAGTTCAAGTCTAAATTTAACATTACTGCATTAACATTAAAGAAACAAGTAATCTCATCTACCTATTACAAAATTGGGCTAAATTCTTATGTTAACTGTATCGATATTTGTTTTTAGTTTAATCATTCAAACATATATTATAAAAATTGATTGTTCTTTGGATTGTATATTAGGTGATTTAGTTTTGAAGTGTGTGTGAATCTGTTATTTTCTTTCTGGGCCACTGTCATCTCATTTTTTAGTTTAGTCTGTCATGTTATTTCCAAAACCAGCAAGAGTGTGTTGACACGACATAGCATGTTCAAAGGTAGAAAAGGAGCAGTCTGACTTTATGCTCTTGGTTTCAGCAGTTTCTGTGAGAGATAGATCTGTATCCCAAAGCAGACAGTCATTTTGCTCTCTCACAGTCAGTAGTCTCACAGCCAGAGGGAAAACATCTTCTGGCAAAAATGTATTATGTAAGTGACTCTGCATGAATTTTTGTTTTCTTTTTGTTCCACTTGAGAAAACGGTCTTTAAGAAGCAGCTTCAAAGAAAGAGTGTTTAATGTGCAATCTGTGTATTCACACCTGTCTTTACTGCCCTGCCTGGGAGTTTTTTTGTACTATTGAAAATTAGGAGATGAAGCAAAGAGGCACTGAAACAACGCCAAAACCTGCAATTTGTATATATACATTCAGCAACAGTATTTTATTACAGAAACTAACCTAAGAGTGAGAGCATTGTAACAACTAACTACATCACCTGAACAAAAGCAGAAATAATACTGCAGTGGTTGCTGCGCTGGGTTTGTTTTTCCAAGGTTTAAAGTGAAGTATGGATATGCCTCTGCCTTTCTGGGCTGTAGTCATAGTATGGAATTATGATTAGTAACATCAGTTTGGCCTGCATCATATTCTGCTCTGAGTGCAAACACACGTGCCTGTTGGAAAGGATCTCACAGTTTCATATTAATTCAGCAAAAAGCCATTACCACACACGAGGGAACATGCTGGTGCTGCCGAGAACAGCAAACAGCATGCTTCCATGTGCATTGTCTGCATTGATTATCTCTGATACTTTATAATGTGGGGGTGGAGTGTTGTTTCAGCAATGTTGAAAAGTATGGGAAAAGCTTGTGACCTTCTCCCAGCTGAAAACAGATGTTACCCAACCACCTCTGCAAGCATTGTTAGGTCTTTGGATTTAAATGCAACACTGAGTTGTTTCATACACTTAAATGGTTTGGGTTTCAGCTTGTAAATGGTTTGAACTCTGCTAAGTCAATTTTATGGAAAGATTGACTGAGAGCTAAAAGCGGTTAGGAAGAATGAGAGATATTTTATAAGAGGAATTATACTTTATCTAGTTTTAGGAAATAGTTGCAGAACAAGAATTCTTTCTCTACTGTTTCTCTATCATGCTTTGCTTCTCACCCTGCTGGCAATGATTTACTTGTTTCCTCAATCTCATACAGAATGGTCCTAATAATGATAAATTAATAGAAATCAGCTCTTCTGATACTTGACTTTCTGATGTTTGATAATGCTAATGGATCCTCATCACTTCTCTTGTATGAATGTACTTTGCATCTTTCACACGTCTCACACAAAGTGACTTGCCCAAGGTCATGTGAGACCAGTAACAAACTTAGACTCATATTTTTCAACTTTCACACCATCCTAGGAATCTGTTGGTCAGTTATGACTGTTAGTAGAACAGGTTAAAGATTATCCCATTGTCGGAGTATGCACAGAGACTCTGTCAGGTTTAGTGCACAGGCATCCAGACGCAGTCCTCGCCCTGAAGACCTTGCAACTCAAGTAGGTGAAAGCATAAAGGTGATGTAACTGCTCCAAAATCAAAGATCTTTTGTCTCAGATCAGTATTTTAACATCCAGAGTGTGTGGCTGCTCCATTACATTTCCCTTGGAACATATGGAAAATTACCTCAAAGCTGCATTCAGGAAAAGCCTCCCTCAGAGTTACCATTGAAATCATGGGAGCTTTTCCTAAACAAGAACTTTCAGATTTAATACGATGTTTAAAAAGTGGTTCTTCTTCAGCTAACCAGTCTAGCTTTAACCTCTGAGTTTGCCCCCAGTGGTTGGTGGCATTACAAATACCTGAACAGCTGGAAATTTGTAATCACCATGCGAGCATTTCAGTGCTGCAGTGACGTGTCAGTTCAAACCTACTTCAGCTGAATTAGAAATGAGGCATCCCATTTCTATTTCCTGGAGATCAATTAAATTTTATCTAAGAGAAAAAAAATTACAAATCACAGGGTGCTGGCATCTTTGTAGTCAAGCCAAGGACAAATAGATCTTGGAGCTGCCTATTCTTGAAATTTGTTCATGTGAGTCACAAATAGGCACAAACCATTTAGCAGATCGCAGTAGCAAAGTTTGTTCTCTGTTTGCACCATGCAAGCCAAATGAACGGAAGAGATTCTCTTTCAGTTACTCTCATCAGCATTACATTTACATAAACATTACAACAAAACTGAATTCTGTTTTTCTCGTGTGAGTGAGAGTCACAGTAATATTGTAAATTATTGAGAATCTTAAAGGTTTTTTCTACTGAGGCTTTTCCCCTGCTTCTTAAGAAAGTGAAATATATGTTCCATGTAAAGGTACTCCAGGAGATTTGTAGACTATGGCTGCTAAATTCTTTCTGTCTCTGTTTTGTCTACTAAATTAGCACACAGAACGAAGTTTTTGCTGTAGAAATGGTTCCTTTGAACACATGCTCACAGTTCTAAGTAGAGATTTTAAATTATTCCTACGTAGCAAAGGTCAAATACTCTTTTCACACAGGTGGTCTTGTATTGGTAATGATTTTGCAAACTACACAATGTTTCCAAAGGTTCCCTTTGAAATTTTATTTTGGGGGGTTTTTTGACCTTCAGAGACTCTTTAGTTTTTGGTACCTTTGCTCTCTTTAGAAGTATAATAAATTCATTTTTTACTTTATTGGTAAAATATATTCAGAATATTTTTTCAAGAGCCAAAGAATTAATTTTCTGAGGTTATATATAATAACGTGGTGTTTAGAAACAAAACAACAGGCAAAGATCATGTATCACCTTTATATATAACCAAACTGTAATGTTAGGAATTTCTTGATGATAGCATTTGGAGAGGTAAAATATATATTCCTTTCAGAGGGTTATTTTGAATATTATCATGGATTATGCTAAGAATAGATACTACTTTGATTGTTACTCTCTGTGTGTGTATAAAATTTTTGCGCACACAGTCAGGAGCCAAATATCTTGGAGGAGACTTTAAAGCAATTTTTCACAAGTTAGTCACTCTTATGATCGCAATTCTGCTCCCAATACAGAAGCAGTAACCCAATATAGTTGTTGCATCCAACAGAGAATTTGGTAATCAAGGTCTTCCCTTGGTGCTGCCAGAGACTGTCGGTGTAATCGCAACGATGCCTGTAAATATTTCTAGGTTGGAGCTTTCTTGGTCTGAAAACAGGGGAGAATGTTTGTCAATTCTGTAAAGTGCTTTGAAGTACTTAGACAATAAATGTCTTATATAGTGGTTATAAAATTTTGTAATTTAAAACACCCCTCCCTAATTTCATTTTTGTAAGACTTACAGCAAAATGAAGAGTGACAATATTTTTAACATTCTTTTTGCTGTTATCTTTCTGGCAGTGGAATTACCTGCTTCACCACTAGAGCTTTCATATTTGCTGGTATTTATGACACTTACAGGATTGCAGACTGCTGTGACATGCATATACACAACTACTTTACCATAACGAGTTTTTGTCATAATACACCCTTCCTAAACAAAACAGTATCTTGAATGTTGTCTGTCTTTCTTCAGTAAGATGACTTGTTTTACTACAAATAATATTTGTTTCTGGTTTTAATTCACTGTCAACATTTATAACAGCAAAGAAATAAATGCTGTGTGTGAAGAGTACAAGCAGAAACTGAGAGACCAGGAAGCTTTCCACAGAACACAAATTCAACGACAGCAGCTCTATGTTGAGGATTTAAAGCAACAGATTGTGAGAGGACAGATCAAAGCAGAGCGGGAACTAGAAAATGACCAAGCGCTAATCAACCAGCAAATCCAAGAAAGTGGGTACCTGGCTCTTCCCCTCCCTCAGTGCCCTTCCATTACTGCATACTTTCATCCTCTCAATGTTTTTGTGCTAGTGCTGCTTTATTTTATGGTGGAACTTTTATTACAGCTTATTACTAATTTTCTCTTACAATTGCCTTTCCCTTGAGAACAGTTACTAAGCTCTGATTACCAGGACTAAAGAGCCTCCTTCACAGTGCTCCAGCAGCACTGTCTAATTAGCTCTGCAGGTCACTGCTGGGAGGGAGAGAGCAACAGCTACTCTCCTGTGGTCCTGAACCTCTTCTCTTCTGTGCTGATCCCCATCCTGCCTCCCTACAGTTTTGCTCAGCTCACATCTGCAATGCAACTCTGCCATGTTTATTCCAAAACTGGATCAAAAAAAGAGTTGCATGCTTCGGTTCAGATAGGAGTTGTTTCTACGAATTTCTACAGTGTGTGCAAAAGTACTACAGGCTACAACAGTGATCAGATTTTAAATGGCAAATAGCTATATCAGAAGGTGAAGCCACAGCATGCTTTGAGAGGTATTTTTCAGTCAGTGGCTTCTGGCCTCCAGAGGTGCTACTTTGTATGCAGGCACACTATTCAGCAAGATGCTTTCAGGGGTTGGGCTGCTCCTTAATGAGTTTATAGACTGATTCGGTAACATTTTAAACCTTGAGATGTTTTGGATCACTGAAATTGAGCGGTTATAGTGTTCCCTAGTGTGTCTTCCAGTGAACGATTTGATCCACGTTTCTTGGTAAGCCAAGGGTACCTATATAAAGGCATTGTTCCTACCTGGCAAAATCTGCTGTTTGCTCCTGGAAGAAGAAAAATTTTGTGAATTTTTGGCAATGTCTCAGACCAAAATGCTATCCTTTAATTATGCCAGCCACAGTGAAGAAAGGAAATTGTTTTGATGGGATATAGCAGAATATGTACAGAGAACAGAAGAGTTCTGCCAAAATACCTTTATTTTGTGGCTCTGCAGACTTGTTCTCTGCTTCCCTTTAGTTCTCCTGTTTCCACTGTGCTCACGCAAAGCATAGCCAGACAAATACAATTCTTCACTTCGCAACCCACCAAAGTTCTTCACCTTTTCTGTGCCTTCTGTGGCTCAGCTCCTGACAGAGGCAAGTTTGTGAGCAGAGATTAATTAGCATCTTAGAACTTGCAGGTCTTTTGCAGGGAAACTGATCTGCCAAATATTCTGCTTGCTAAAACATGCTAAAGAGGACACATCTGGAAATAGAGAGTTGAGAAAAAAAGCTTTGTATGTGAAAGTTAAAAATGTTATTAAGAAAAATTAACTAACATAATGACTAAAATGCTTCCCTTTTATCCATAGATTAACCATCGAGCTAGAATTCCTACTTCTGTGCATGTGCTCTGTGTAGAGTGGCCAACATAAACAGAACAGGAGACTTATTATGGAAGGGAGCAGTAATGAAGTATGTGTAACAAGATCAGTAGTCACCAAGCAAGTGATGTTGACAGTGTCTATGCACTAGTGATTTCTTATGTTAGGGAAACTTCTAGAGCCCCAGATTCCTCTCCTGCAGCTTAGCTGTGCAGAGCTGCAGGTAGCCCTCATTCATCGCATCAGACTTAAATACGTCTTAATTCCTGCACCCCTGCATAAGCAACAAAAAGTTGCTTATTCAATAAAGGACTGCACATTGAAGGTAAGCCCAGCCAAAAAAATGTTGCTGCTAGTAAAACAGCAGTGCTTTGGAAAGCTTTGGTTCTTTGAGAAATGCTCCACTGGTAAAGGAACCTGGCCTGAGTTTTTTACATTGCTTATTCAGTGACAGATTTTTTTTTTTGCTTTGTCAGCTGAATATGTATATTTTTATAGCAGTATAAAAAATTTGCTCCATTAAGAAAGCATGTCCAAGCCATCAGATAAAACCTGGTTGTGGTTATCTTAATGATTCCTTCTTTTGTTACAGTTCATCATAGCTCAGATTGAAGCTGGTGTGCTCTGAAAAACCTCTGAGCACATCTATCCCCTGCATGGAATAAAGTAGTCTTGCATCCAGGCTTACAACCAAATCAACTTAGTGTTCTGTTTTCTACTGCTTGCCCACTGACTGCAAAGATCAGGTTCTGAATATTTAGAGAAGACTAAGTGTTAGCAGAGGCAACATTTTATTATCAAATTAGGTTAATCAGTTGGTTTGTGAACATATTTAGCATTTATAAACTATGGGGTCATTAACAAAAGCACAGAAGCTAATTCTTTTTGTGGAGTAGAGTGCTAATTCTGTGAAAAATATGCATTGACTGGTGGTACGAGCTTGTGTTTTAAGAATTCTGTTTGTCATGATAGCTAAAAGTTGTGTTGGTTTTACCTGTGTCCTTGCCATGACAGTATTTATTTTATGTACATCAAACTAGATGATCTTTAAGGTCCCTTCCAACCCAAGCCATTCAGTGACTCTGTAATTCTATGATTACATGCTAAAGCACTCATGTACAAGGCATGTGGGTTCCCATCAGGCTGTTTTGGCACGTGCTTGTTGGGGCAGCCATAGTAGCAAGAGGTGGGAAATTTGTGGTTGTTGCTCTGCCTTAGCCAGGTGCCACACAGGGCTAAGTTGCTTGGGAAGTTTTCATCTGACACATTTAGAGAGGCTGTCAGAACTCTCCAAGCAGGTACCTATATGATGACATCCTTGTAGCCTTGTCTTCAACTCACTTGGAAGGCTGCATTCCCAACTGCAGGACTGGTGGCTGTCAGCTGCCCCGCAAATGAGGCCCATCCGAAGTGGGGCACAGGAAGGTCCAGCTGCCAGGTTTCCTGAATTTGCCACCAATGAGCATGAGGAAAAAAGCTGTCATTTCCTGTGCTGTACAAAGTCCATTAGCATGACTCTGAGCTCCCTCATTTTCAGCATGCCGAGGTGAGTGAGAGAAAACAGTTTGCAGATGGGTTTTTTTTTGTTCAGCCAAGTTAAGGAGGAAAGGATAGTAGCAAAAGTCTCAAAGAGAAATGTTTGGTTTAGAATAGTTGTAAAACATTCAAATGCAGTGATGAGAAATCAGTCACATTTTAAGACTGCACAAGTGCTTATTTTTTCATTCAAAATGCAGGAATCTATTAGCCAAAGGTTCATTAGTGTGTGCATAAAATTCCATTTGCTGCATTAATACAGAAGCAAATGTTGAACTCTAGCTCTGTGCAACTTCCTCTTCTAGTTCCCTTGTTAACGCTTCTCCCGGTGCACATACATTTATTCCCTAAGTAACACATATGAAATTTGAACATGTGACTACAGAATAATAAAGCAGAAGTAGTGGCATACTTCACAGAAAAAAGCTATTGAAGTCATACTTCACTACTGTGAATATATACCCCGTGCCTGAAAAGGGCACAGAATTGAACTCAGGTCTTTTCATGCTTCCACTGTACTTTAACAACAAAATTGAGGTGATGTTTGAGTGTAATCTTTGAGAAATTGACGTGTGTTCTACATTTTGCTCATGAACAATGCCTTATCCACCAGGCTCCTTATCTGTATCGCCAAACCCCCCCTGCTCATACCCTGCACTTGCTACCCAAGTCCTTAACCCAACGGAGAGGCTTTCAGTTATCATTTAAGTAGAGCAATGATACATTTTCCTTTAAATGGTTTGCCAAGTTTCCACTTTACTTGTATAGAAATTCTGTTCTCAAATGATCTCTTGAGGCTGATTAGAGAAACAAGGTAGTAAAATTTTTTCTATGATTTTTACTTTCTTGCAATCATTGTTTTGTTTACAGACCAGCAGTGGCTTATAAATGAGAATAAACGTCTGGCTGCACTTCAGCAGCAGCAGAGGGAGTTTGCAGTGCAAACAGAGCCTACGCTGTACGCAGAGGCTGAGGTGCAGAGTAACACTGGGGTGGAAATCTGCCTTTCCCTGTTACAACAGAACAAGAAGAGACTGGTGCAGCTGGAGCTTTTGCGAAGATACTCCTTAAAAAAGGCCGAAAGAAACATAAGGAGGAAAAAGGTCAAATTCCAGCTGGAAAGAATAGTCAAGAAGCAGAAGTTACTGGAAGCCAAGCAAAACCTAGAGCAGCTGGAAGCTAGCTGCTGGCTCAGTGAAGAGTGTGTGAAACAATCCCAAGTCCTAAATGAAAATATTGCTGTACGGTCCTCTTCGGATCACCAATTGCAAAAGAGATGGAAGTCATTGGGTTCGAGTTCCTTGCAGCACAGGCAGCATTTGTTCTGTAACACACATCTGCCCCAGGTACCCAGGTAAGTTAACATCTGCCAATTCTTCTGTGCTTTCGAAAGTAATGTAAATTCAAGGTATTTTCAGTGGCCACCTATAATCCCAAATGCCTTTCCAAGGTACTGAAACAATCCCAAAACCTGCAATATCAGTGAACCTACCATGCTGTACATCCCACTGGAGCAGTTTGTCCTTTTCCATTGGGTTTGTACTGTGCATTCCTTACTTACGTCTTTGACACAGCCTTTCTCAATGTTTTTTACATTCCTCTCTCAAGCCTTTCTGCACTTTTTACCACTTAGAGAAAGCTTTCCAGAACTGGTTTAACTCTTGTTATTGCCTTGTTCACACTGTTGGAAAATACTAATTTCTGCATAATTTTATGTTGACTTAGATCAAACTCTTCCTTAAGAATATTGGTATCCTTGGGGTGATTATGGATTGGGCTTTTACACCGGCCAGCCTTTCTCAAACTAACCAAAGATCTGTATGCAATGCTAAAAAGTTGTGCTAGGGTGTCTATCACAGCATGGTCCTTGGCTGTTTCTACTGCAGAAAATACCTAAACTCTGCTAAATGGATTTCTGTGACTTAAAACCATCCTTTATGTTTAATTAATGTTTGCAGCTACTTGAGCCTACAGAGACTCAATACCAAGCTATACCATATAGCACTGAGCATAATTTTTTGCATTATTTCATTTTGCATGCAGAGCATAATTCAGGATAGCAAGGGGATTGTATAGTTACTGACAGAATTTACTTTTTTTTTTATTCCCTGCTAGAATTTGCTTTTGAAAGGCATTAAGATTGTCGCTTCATGAATCGCTGCTCTTAAATACTAGACCTTACTGAGGTGGAAATGTTGTTAAATACTTTATTCAAGCAAGGATTGGATTTCATTTCTTCTTTATTTCCACAGCTGTTTGCTGAAGAGGGAGCCTGTTTCAAAGTTATCTACCTCACCAAACACTAATCAATACTGTGAAGGCAGTACAACGGGGAGGTTGTCACCTGTAGAATACCTTTACAGAAGTGGTAAAGATATTTCTGAGAGTGATGACCTTAATGATGACAAGGGGATCTCCTTTTCAGTCCAGAGGCAGCTAACTGAAAAACAAAAACTGTCTTCAACTGGGAATAAAAAAGTAGCAGAAAAAGACTCTAATGATTCAGCTATCATGGCTTATATCAATAAAAATTCTCAAAAAATTGAAAAGTTGGATGACAACCCAGGGCAAGCTGGATCTCAAAACCAGACCTCTAAAGACTCCTCTCCTGATCTTTTTAAAGAGAAAGATGAGCCTAAAACCTTTATTACAGGGACAAGAATGACAAAATCAAAAGTGCTAGGAGATTTAAGTCAGCCTGCAAGTAGCAATCTAGCACAAAATAGAGCTCAGGTATCCAATAAAAAGATTAGAATGGATATCAATGGAAAAGGCCACAGGTCTTCTCCAGAAAACTTTCCTAAACAAATGAAGAAAATAGTGTATGGAAACCCATTAGTGCATATAAACCAAACTATCATGAACTGGAGGACAGAGCCAAACTCAGCCTTGCCAAGTCATGAGAAATCACCAGTGAAACAGAAAGAATTTCTGATGGCAGCCACATCAGTAGGAAATCTCACTAAGATGAACTCACAGGCACCACTCTCTTATGTTGAAAAAAAGTGGCACAGTGCTGAGATGCTAAGTGCTGGAGTGTCCAAAACAGCCACAGATGTGCTGGGGAACTGGCAAGAGGATGATGAAAATGAGATTTCTGATACTGACAGTTCCTATTCTGTAGATTCTCTCTCCTGCGCTCATGCAAAAACTTTCCCAGAAAAACTGAAACAAGCAGATTTTGACAAAAATAAATGTCCTGCCAACCCAGAGGATTCTGAGAGTGATGACAGTCAAATGTCACAAGACTCTCTGGTAGAAAAGGAAAATAAAGCCAAAAAGCAAAATACAAGCCAATTTCACAAGTTAAAGATCCATCATGAGCCAGCTAAGCTTTACAAAAGCAGAACTGAGCACCATATTTCATCTTTTGTGACATCATACGCATCTCATAGGAACCTGGAAAAGGCTGAAAGAAGCTTCTCTCTGGATAGTTTAGCTGATGGAGAAGAGATGCCAGCAGAAGATCTGGTAGAAGAATCCAAATCTGATTCATCTGATGAAGTGCCAACAGAGATTTTCTGGAAGGTACAAACTCCTATATTACCAGCTATGCAGATTGAAGAAGACCACGAGTCCAAGACCCGCAACAGAGATACAGAAGGGACAAGTTATGATCTGAAGCTGAGCAGTTCCTTTTATTTGGACACTAAGCCACAGCTTGCTTCCAGTAATGCTTGCAAGCAGTTGCTGAAGGGGACAAAAGTCTCCTTTGTAGAACAAGAAAGGTCTCCTGATAAAAGACTGCATTATGCAAGCGAAAATCCTTTGCTTACTAATGATGCTTTGCCTTCCTGTGACTCAAAGTTTGACATCAACAGCCCCAAAATAACAGCACCTTCTTCTCATGAAAATTTGGAATTTCAGGAAGCTCATCTGTGTTCTCTGAGCGAATCAGACCTTTGGCTGAAGAAAGATGATCTAAAGCAGTCAGCTGCTGAAGTTTCTTTTGTTTCTGGCTCTAAGCAGATTCACAGCATTACTCAGTTATCACATCGTGTAAATGAAATAAACTCAATTTTCTCCTCTGACACATTGGAAGTACCTTTACCTGAAACAACAACTGCAAGCAGAGTTTCTGAGAGTGAATCATTAAATAAGATTCTTAAGGAATGGACAAACTCTAATGAAAATTCGTCCTTGGAATCTCAAAATGCAATGTCCTCATTTGTTAGCTCAGTAGGACCAAGTTCTTCTTTTGTTCCTACTTCAGCAAAACATGATTATTATAAACATTCAAGGTCACACCATCCTGAACAAGAACAACTGGATGAATTATGTGCTTATGGGTCTACCACTGAATGCGCACAAACATTCAGCTGTTTGGAAAGCAGCTCCACTGCAGACTGCTTGTCACTGGTATCTCGGAAAGAGGAGGATTCTCTCCCCACAACTCACCCAGAGCTGCCAAAAGATCACACTCTGAAAAAAACACCTTTTGTCTCTATGTTGCCTGTGCAAACTGTGGAGCGGAGGAATGGCTGTTTAGATGCAGATTTAGAAGATCATTTCTTCAGAACTTTTTCAAAAGATGAGCTCAACAATGACTATAATAACTTGATGGCAAAATCAAGTGTGACAGATTCAGGCAGGGGAAGTGCATCTGTCAGTGCACCTGCTGCTGAATCTTCTATGGGACTTGCTCATAATACGACCTCAACACAGGCATCTGCAGTAAAACACATCCAGTTTGGAAACCATGGGCAGCTTTTTCCAATACAAAAAATAGCAACATGTTGTGATGAAGGTTTCTTTCTCAGAGACTTGACAAATAAGAACTGCTCTATAGTAAGCAGCTATGAGTTTCAGACATTGTCTGGACAAGGAAAAGAATCAACTGTTACAGAAGGTCTACTCAGGTCTGGGGAGAGTAATTTGGAAACAATGCAAGAAACGGATTATGAACAAATATCTGCAGAAGAAGTAACAACAGAGACAGATTTTTCCTCACGGGAGACAACATATCAATGCCACTCTTTACCTGTTGCTGCCAGTGCAAGTTACGACCAATCTGCAACACCAGTAGAGATGTCTGAAAAAGAGATAATCTGTATGGAAACAAGCACAGATAGCTTGGCAGAGGTTGTGCCAGAGGTGCCTTCATTCATAGATCATGAAGAATACGAATCAAAGGATGAAGACTTGTCTTCACTGAATCATTATGAATTCAAACACAACCCTGTTCCAAAGGATTACTCCCATGAGTGTGCTCCAGCAGACAGTCAGGCAAGTTGCTTATCCCAGCAAATTTCAGAAAATTCTACATTATGTGCTGATAATATGAGAGAAGAAAGCGATGAAAGCAAAAAACACAATGTCTTGAATTCTCAGGCTGTAGTTCAGAAAGAATTTTCATCCAAATATGAAAACTTAGTGGTAAATGAAGTAAGTTATTTCATAGTGAATGTAAATGGGAAAGACACTAAGTCCTTCCCTGCTGCTATTTGTGAGACTACAAATGACATTGTCCCAGAATCTAATTCAAGCATATTTTACAAAACTTCAACAAAAGCTAATCTTTTTCAAAGTGCATCTGAGACTGAAAATTATGATAAACTGTTGCAGCATGTCACAATGGTGAAAGGAGATTGTAATGCTACATCTAGTCTTACTGTAGAAGTCAATGCCACAGAAAGTTGTTCTGATGTACGTTCTGGCTGCCTTTGCACAACATGCTCTTCAAAATCAACTGGGCAGAAAAACAGTACACATAAGACAACTGACATTTCTGTGGAATTTGATGCCACTATTATCTTGGAAACAGAAACACAGAACAAATCTTCACTTGAATCAAGAAAAGAGAAAGAAACGTTTTTTGAAAGTGCTTGCCCAGAGGACATCTTTCTTGTTGAAGATGATGTAAATTCAGAGTTGGGAAGAGTATTTGAATGCAATACAAATGCATTAGCTACCATTTCTCAAGAGGAGAGTTCATATACAAATAAAGAATCCAAATTTTTAAGAAACTTAGAAACTGATCCAGAAGAAACCATAGCTCCTTATCAGAATACAGAGGAAAACAGGGATGCAGAAATAATTAACCAATTAACCAATAGTGCAATCAACTTAGAAAAAAATGCATTGGAAATTAAATCCAGACAGCTTGAAAGTTTACCTGACAATCCAGAAGCCAAAGTCCAAAGTGTAACTGAAGACAGGAGTGGAAAGGATTTTAAAGATATTAGTCTATCTCAGAATCCAAACAAACGTACTGATATTGTAGCTTGTGAAGTTCAGTGTGAGTTTAATACAAATCTGTGCCTGACGCATGAAGAAGTGGACAAAGATGAACTGCAGGAAGCCAGCACTGAGGTAGAACATACTCAGGAATCAAAAGCACTCCTGCATTCTGGCAGCCAACTTGAAACGAACAGCTTTTGCCAAAGAGAAAAAAGTGAGAAAACAGAAATAGGTATTTATTTACCAGAGTTTTCTGCTGCTCCCAAAACCACTCCTTCAGCTGTGTGTTCCCACACAACAGATATTGCTCAGAATATTTCAGGGTTCCTTGATACTTATGAGGGGCTTGTACAGATGAACAGAACAACAGAAAACATAGCTGCAACAGTACTAATCACAAGGAGGCAAGCAAATATTTTAGAAAAACTTGAAAATGAAGAACAAATAACTTCTAACAATTCAACTGAGCATTGTGTACCAAACTGTTTGCCCCAGGAAGACAAAGTTAATGAATGTGAAGTGACTGGGAGTGAAAAAGAAATTACTGTGACATACACCAAGGAGCTGGTTATTACAAGGCAAGAAGACATATGCCCAGATGAAAATGTTTTATTTACTGAACGGTTTCCAGCTCTGCATCAGATGTATTGTGACAGAGATGACAAAGAGGAAAGTTTAAATCAGTTTAAGATCCCTGAAAGATACCTGACAGCTTCAGAACTAGAGCAGAATATACTGTTAGAGGATGATTCAAGATACCATGATCCTACTAAAATGAGTGAAGATGGTGACTTAGTGGATTCTGTTACAGAGACAGGAAATGTCGTTGATTCATGTGAATATTCAGTTGATGATAGTTCTGGTAACAACCAATATAGAATTGAACAAAAATCTACAAGTCTTGACAAACATATGTATACAAGTTGTGCTATGCAATCTCCTGAGCACAGCACTTCAGAAAACTTGAATGTAGGTATTGTTAGAAAAAGACCTGATACTTGTGAATTGGATCCAGTAGGCTCTAGAGTTGAGGAGGAGAAAGTGCTTTCGATGAAGCTGGTACAAATGGCCAAATCAGACAAACAAAAGCAGATGTTTGTAGAAAACGCAGAGGAGGAGGTAGAACTGATCTTTTTACAAAACCTGGATGAACTATTCCCTGAAAACAAAGATAGCTACCAAATGACACATAATGACAGCAGATTAAATGAAATCTTAAGAGAAAGCCAGTGGGTGTCTACCAGCTTTTCTGGAAAGAACGAAGACATCAGTAAGCAACAAAATCCATCAGCAACACTGAAATCTACAGAAATAAACCAAGAACTTGAAGACTCCCCATGCCAGTCTGTAAATCACTTTTTATATCTTGGAGGAAGTGATGATTCCCATCTTGTTCAAGATGTTCCCACTGCATCAAAAGGACATGCAAAATCATCTAACGGCAGTCTTGGAACTGGAAGTGTTCTGCCTTACTATGAAACATTGATGGAGAGTGAAGTCAGTGCCGGTACATCTGTTACAGGCAACAAAATGGGAGAAGACAAACATCTTCCAGATAAAATGCAAAGTAAGAGTGTAGCTTTTTCACATATCATGACCACACAGGAGAGACAGGAGAAAGAATCCTTTGTAGTTAAAAATGCACCTGATTATGACATATCTGCGCAACATGTCAATGAGAGCAGCTCTTTCACCCCCTATAGTGCAGGTAGTCTTGAGATTGAAACTGCTGTACTTCAGCAAACAGCCAAAGGAAACTCATTTTCCTTGGAAATATTAGATTCTTCTGAAGATATTATTCAGGATGTTAACAATGCTCATGAAGAACACAGTATGGACTTAATGGTTAATAAACTATTAAATGACTGTCTTAATTCCATGGAAGATACAGCTCAGGAGGAAAAGGATACCACTGTGCCTGATTCACTGCTCTTGGATAAATCAAACCTGCTTTCTTCTTCAGAGAAAGAAGTGGTGGAAGACATAGGGATGGGGAAAATGCATTCTTTACTAGAAATCTCTACACCAAAAATATTTCACAATATTAATACAACTCAGATAGTACTTCAGTCACTGCATGATGAGAAGTTTTTAAACACAAGCTATCCTACAGCAAACAGTAAAACTGAAAATGCCAAGTTTCCTGGTGTAGCTGAATATCAGCATAAGCCTGGAAGAAATCAGGGGCACGAGACTTCTGAAGAGTGCTGCATAGACCAATCAGGCAATGCTGTTTCTGAGAATGCTTCAACCCTTTCAGAGGACCTGAACAAGTCTCCAAGGGAAAATTCACATTATAGTAAAGAATTTCTAAATTATAATAGGAACTTGGGTGCTTCTGCACATTCTCCTGGTCTGCTGAACTGTCCAGCAGGTAGTTTGATTGACAGCAATGGAGACAAAACTGAAAATGATGCTATTCTCTCTGAAGAAACAAAATACTTTGAAAGCGAATCAACTGATCTAAATGTGACTGTAACTTTTCCTGGTGTTTCTCAAAAAGGAGATGAAAAGGAAAATAATTCTGCAGTGGCAGAGGTCACATATGCTCAGAATAATAAACTCCCTGAAAAACTGGGAACAAATCAAAAAGAGAAAATTATTCAAGGTTATTTCCAGAACTGCAATGACATAAAAGAAAATAAAGTTCATGAGTACTCAGAACACAGCAGTAACACTAATGGTGTGACTGTACCAGAATCAGGCTTGCTTGCTTTCCAGAGCCAAGGGCAGACTGGCAGTAATAAATCAAAGTCTCTTTCATCCTACTCAACAGAAGAAACTCCAACTGATACACCATTTCAAAGCTCCAAGAACTTCAGTGCTTGTAACATATCTTGTTTACTTGAGGACTCAAAATCTCTAATATCCAGTCAGCTTGAGGACTCACTTCAGGATACTTTTTTGACTGAGAAAGCGGCTTCCAGTTCTGCAGACATGTGCTCTGTGAAAGAAGATTTTCCCCAAGCATTTGCAAGTGTCAATTACCAATTAGGGGCATTTTCAGAATCTTCTTTAACTGCAGATATAGACCATGGTGAAACTGGCACATACGATATTTCACATTCAAATATACAGAAATATTCTCCATTTGCTGTTTTTCAAATACAAGACACTCAGTCTGATAAGGCTGTTGTATTTGATGAGCCAGCATGTACTTCAGGAAGTATTTTACTTTCTCTTGCAAAAGAAAATAGGCATTGTCCAGTTTCAGACACAGAGTGTAGTTCATGCAAAAATTCTGCTGTAGATGTGGAAACTGTGCATGGAAGTAATCGTAAAAAATTTGACAATGATATAGAAGTTGATCAGCATCACTGGGATAAGGTGCTACCACAAGAAGCTTGCACAGAACACACTGAGAAAATATTAAGTGATAATCCTCTTTTATTACCATCGTTACCTTTTTGGGATACTGAAAGGGCAATTCTTGTTGAAGAGGGACAAATGAGAAATACACTTAACAGAAATGAGGAAGAATTGCATTCAAATACTGAGGCTGAACATCTTGCTGTAAAGACAGAGCAGAAAAAAACATTAAGTATAGAACCTGCTGAAAAGCAAAGTAATGTATCCTCAAATTCTTCAAATGAATTAATAGGCTCAGAAGTTACAGTGTTTGAAAATCTGTATCCAGGAGATGTTGAAGTGGATCCTGGATACACCTGCAGTTCAGTTAGTCCAGCATATCCCACACACAGCAGAAGCGCTGATGCCAGGCAACCATGTCACAGTGTCTCAGGTTTTGAAAGAAACCCTGCAGATTTGCAAGATAATTGTCAGTATGTGCCTACAGGTGAGCACTTAGAACACGTACCAAATAGAACAAATCGAGAAAGTAGAAAAGAAATTTTACTTCACAAAAGTAATACAGGTTCTAGTGTTGATAGCCCTTCTGTTGATGCTGATGTAGACAATTGTTCAACAACTGGGGGCACTACAATGAGGAATAAAACTTGGAAATCAGAAAGACCGACGTTTTCTGTAATAAGTAATGAAACTACCTCCAAAAAGTTTTTGCCAGAAGACCATGATTTGCCTCCTCAAGAACCTAAATTGGTGCAATTCAGGAGCAAAAGATCATATTCTACTACACAGAATACAAAGAGCTGTAAACAAAGTGAACAGAGACCTTATTTACAAAATCACAGAGTATCAGCCCCAGCTATTGCTGTTTTCTCTGATACAGAATATACTTTGGAAGCTTCATCTAAGGCAGATCCTTTGTTATATTCTGCATCTAAATCACTACAAGATTTAAATATGAGTGTAGAGCCTCCATCACCAACTGAAGATGATCTTTATGGAATTGAAAGATTTTCAAAGCAGGAATCAAAGAACTTCCTAAAGGTTAAATCTAAACCCAGATTTCAGCAAAGAATGGCACAAACTAAGAAGTTTGCAAACTGTGAGCCCAAAAGTGTACAAACTTTTGCAGGAAGAAGCCAAAGCAGCCAGTCTTTAAAAGACTGTACTACTCAATCTCCATCATGCTTACTGCCCTCAGCTCACAGTCCTGTGGGTGCAGAAGTAAATGTCCATTCAAAGAGTAGTTCTGTAGCTCAGTGTAGTGAAGGAAAAGGCGAAGAAGGCGAATACCAGCCAGATTTAATTTTGCAAGACAATAAAGATGTAATCCACTTTAGTTCAAGTGATATCAACCCGTATATTCACTCATGGCAACAAGATGGATCATGCAAGATTGGCTGGAAACAGTATGTGTTTGGAAGTGCAAGTGATGTCTCTTGCAATCAAATTCCTTTAAATAAGGAAAATCATAAAGTTATGAGATGTTCCAGTGCTGACAATGGATTGAATTCTCAAAATTCTCCTTTTCATTCTCATCTAAGTTCATACGCTACAGCAAAAGTTTTATCAAGCACTTTAAGTAGCATTGAAGGTCTTCAAGGGTGGGACAGTGTCAGACAAGGCTTTCAATCTGCATACTCGAGTGGCAGTACCAAGCAGTATAGCAACATATCCAGTGAAACACTGGAAACTAGTTCAGAAAACAACACTGCTGAATTTGAGAATCCTTCTGCACAACCTGGTAACTCTTCAGTGCAGGTTGATGAAATTGTACTACTATATCCTTCTGAGTCTGAAAGGTCTTCTAAAAAACTACCAGGGATTACATGTGAGCAGGGAACACAAACAGCAACTACAGGAAGGTATAAAAGGCAGAGAAGACATCAGAGAAGCTATACAGATGTTTCTGCAAAAAGGGAGGAAACAAACAGAAATTTATTTCTTCAACCTTCTTGGACAAGCATGCAGAACCTGTCCATGCATCTATCACAGCTTCTTCAGAACACTTCTGAGCTGTTGGGAAACCTCTCCCAACAGAGTATTATAAATAATGAGCAGAATGCCAAAATCAACCAAAGAGGAACTGAAGATGCTGTAAGGGCTACTAGATCAGATAGCTGCACTCAGACTACAGCAGATGTAGGCACTCAAACTGAGATTCTGGAAGAACCTCAAAGCAAACACGAACAAAACCAAGTGAAGGCAAAAATGGAAAATGAATCGAGGGCAGCTCAGGCAGTAAACAATTGTAAAGAAATTGGTGCAGATACAGTAGGAAAGATTCCCCAAAGGAAAGAGGAAACGCTCTCTCTTGAAAGAACAAAAGAACAAACAGGGATGAAAAGTTTGGACAATCCTGACTTCCATGACAGTCTTGACAGCATTTTGGAAGACTCCTTTATGCATCTGCCTGTCTTACCCAGAACCTCCGCTCCTTTCTTACATTTCCAAAAAACATCGTTTAATGCACAGCAGAAGGATGCTTTTGCTAGTACCAGAGTTTCATCTCTCACATCATCTTTGCCAAGTTCAGGGCAAGATGATTCTTCATGCACTGTAGTTAGCAGCCCTACTAATAGCACCTCTTACTCTCCAACATCTTACACTCAAGATAAAAGAAGTGTCAATGAAACAGAGGCTCCAGCAGAAAGAAAATTTTGTTACAAAAATACCCTGCTAGTCGATAGGGCCTCTTCCCCTATTCTTACTCTTAGTGCTAGTCCCAGCAGCCAGACTGCTTTTAGCAAATCTGTCTGCCCTATTAAGGAACATCTTGGATATTCCAGTGTTGCTTCAAGTCCCCTTCACAACCAGAGAAAGCAGAAGGCAGGTGCACAGTCCAGCATGTACCCTCATGTAGACAATTTTTCACAGACAGAAACAGAGAGTGAATCAAGCGCTTCTATAGAACTTAAGGGCATAAGAAAGAAATCCGCAAGTTTCTCAGGTAAGAAAGCAGCCAAAGAGCTTTTAGGACAGGATGGTTCAAAAGACTTGGAGCAACAGCATAGGCTGATGGTTGACACCCACACTACTATTTGTGCAAAGCGGCTGTATCACTCTAGCAGTATGCTGGAGGTGTCGGGCCACAGTGAAGTTGTAACAGGTGATGTCAGAGACCACGGTTCACTGGCACATTCGCTTCGCTGTATGTATGTTACGAGGGGAGGAAGAGGTTCTTCAGCTGGAATCGGACATGAAAAGTACATTGGGAATTCTGATACTGCTTTGATTCATAACTACCCATCTCCAAATGCTGATTTGTTTTTTAATCAAAAAATTAGTGCCACTTGTTCAAGTAAGACTGGCACATCCTCAGAACCTCTGGTAGAAGCATCTTCTCTACAATTTCATGATTTCTTCTGGAGGAATGAAAACAGCTGCCCTCCCCCACTCTCTGATGTGAGTGATGTGCAAACTTCCTTCCGAGACGACAATACAGGTTTTGTCACTGAAAGTGAATGTGACACTGAAATTCCTCTCAACAAAAATAGTACTTTTGCAAAGCCATACAGGCCTCGGAGCTACAGTCTCCGTGACTTACCTATACACAATAAATTTAGCAACTGGTGTGGTGTTAAGGGCAGCCCTCCTCCATCGTTACTCAGCTTGAGTGGCAGTGTGACCGATTTACGAAGCCAGGCAGAAAAGATGACGAGAAGCACAAGAGCAACAGAAATGGAAGCGAAATCCCAGCTTTGTGACAGCAGGAGCAGAGAGATCGAGAGACTTCAGAGAGAGCGTGCCCAGATCATGTCTGGCGTTCACCTGGATCTGCATCAGCATCCCCTCACAGTGGAACTGACCGAAGCAAAACTCAATTATGGCATTGGGGAAACAGATGCCCTGCTGAGGGTCCTTCAGAGTGGAAATGCAGACGATATAGTGACAATTCCAGTGAAGCAGCAACTTTATGAAAGGTAAACTGCTTAAAATAGTGTTGCATTAAGTATTTTGAATCCACTTCATGCAACTTAAATAGCATTTAGTATGAGCACTAAATCACTTAGTCAGACTGAGTGAAGTATATGTGAAGAGATTAAGAAGTATTAAGCTTATTTTATAAACTGTTAAGTAATGCATTTAAGACAAAATTTTGGGGTTACTTCAAGAAAACAGGAAAAGATTAGGTATAATTCAAATCTCATGCCACTCCACTATTATGCTCTAGTAGCTGTGAGCATTTTCATGTGTACCTGGTGATCGTGGGAATATATTTCATTGATTTATTGAAATGTAAAATAATTGATACATCCTATTTATGGGGATATCTCATTCATGCTTCTGTGAATAAATGCTGCAGTAGGAATAAAGCAAATAAATTTTAAACCCCCACAAATATGCAAAAGAAATCATTAAAAAATCAAGATCCTTGATTCTTGCAATTGATTGTAGAATTCAGTTTAGGAAACTTTTGTAACAAAAAATTTACCAGCTTCATTAATCTCCATCCTCAGTTTGTCTCTCAGCCATTACCAGCAGTAACCAAGACCCTCTCGTGCATTTCCTGCTGTCAGAAAATCAGTTTTAGAATTTCTGCATCATCTGTCAGCATGTGGACATTGGTATTAGATGGTATTAGATTCCTATAAATTTTTACATTACAAAGCTACCTAATATTTAAGTGCTTTAAAAAATCAGAAAACATAACTTTGCAGCGTGCACTTTCTCACTGTAATCATGTTTTCCTAACAGACACATGAGAGCTATTGAAACTCTGAGGAAGGAAAGAGAAAAAAGGCTGCAAAGATACCAAAGAAGCCGAAGTCTGAGTCCTCAAAAGCATTTGAGTCTGTTCCAGACTCTGGATCCAAGTCAGAGGGATCTAGATCTCCCTAGCAGACGCCGAGAATATCTGCAACAGCTGAGAAGAGATGTGGTGGAAAACACCAGGTAGGGCATTAGAAACCTCTCTTTTGGCCTAATATTCATTAGCAGTGTTCACAATGGGTGCACATCAATGGTTGTTACTGACATCCAAGACTTCTTCTCAATATGAACACATTAACCTTTGGGATAGAAAGGGCTTTCAAGGGAAAACACGTGCCTCATTAAAAAAAAAAAATCATTAAAATCTTGTGTTAAGTTTTATTTAAGTAACTCCATAACAAGTGTCTAATTTATTATATGTGTGTGATGAGGATAGCCAAATATTCTGTCTGGACTTATTAGAGATTGATCTGTCTTACTACTTCACTAACTTAAAAGCCACATAGAATTCAGTTTCATTTCAGTTCAGAAAAGTTCTGCAACACTTCACCGTTTAGAATTTCAGTTTCTCCTTCCCCACCATATCCCCTAATGACTTTTGCTTCCTTTGTGGTCAGGAGATAGTTATTTTTCCAAAATAATAATCTCACATGTCATATGCCGAAGTCCTAACCTTAGATCTATGAAGAGCTGACTTAGAAACCAATGCAATCACTGCAATAATCTCAGTGGTAAACTGGACTTGCAGTCTGAGTAGTTTTCAAAGGCTAAAGTCTGCTTAGCCTTTAGCAAGCAAAGAGAAACTTTTTGGAGGCCCATGTGGTGAGTTTCATTTGGTTTTCTGGCAGATTTTCCTGTTCCATGGTGAAATACGGTTTTCTCATGGTATTTTGTAGGGGTGACAAAATTTCATGTAATTATGTGTGTTTCCCCTTACTTGCCTATTTTTACAGAGTTCAAGAACCAAAAAGAAGAAGCATTCAGCATCCTTCAGACATTGAACTGTTGCTCCAAGACTACCAGAGGGCACGAGAAGAAACCAAAACTGAAATTGCACGAGCAAGGGACAAACTTCGGGAGAGAGCAGAGCAAGAAAAAAGGCGTATACGGGAACAAATATTTTCTCAGTTACAGAAGGTGAGCGTTACATCGAAAGTATAAATAATCTTGAAGTTCTCAGTATTTTCTTTTTATGTCATTTTTATTTGGACTTCCGGGCTAGCACTGAGTAGTTGCATTGGTGAGATAAAATCTTCGGTCTTTAACAACTACATTTGACCCGCAAGTAAAGTCAGGGGATTGAAAAGTAAAGAAAGAGCAAAAACTGGGACTGAAAAGAGATCTTTTAAAAAAGCTTTTTCCCCTTAGAAACATCCTAGCACTGGTTTAATAGCCTGGACTCTTGTATGTAAAGAATAACAACAGCAAAAGGTGCATCTTCCCAGACTGCCAAGTTTTACAAGGTGATTCACTCTATGGCTTATGTAATCCTAGTTTTTCAAATAAACCTGCTTATTTAATACTTTCTGTAGGGCAACAGTTTTTGTCAACACTCCTTGAAAGAAACTGGACTTCTTTAGATCACTCATCTTTCAGGGTGTTATCACTGATTTGACTAGCTGCTGTGCACAGAAAGTTTTGTGTGGGTCTGTTTGTAATACTGTGATATCTATTACAGGAAGAAGCAAGGCTGAAGACTCTTGCAAGTACAAGCACTTTATGTACAGACTCCAGCCTCAGCCTCTCCTCTGGCCCAACATCTGGTTACAATAGCAGTAATACTGCTACATATACTGCAAGTAACTTCAGCAGCTGGGAAGGGCAGGTGAGAAAACACTGGTCTGTGTGTCTCCAGATGCTTCAACAACAGAGACATTATGCAGAACAGAGACCTTCTTCGAGATGATTTGTATTCTGTCACAGCTACTGAGCAGGACAAGTTTGCATCACTAGTACAGAGATGGGTGACATGGGGTGGAGGGAGCACTACCATTAATTGCAAAGGGCAGTGACACTTATTTTTCTGGTGGTTTGGTTTTTTTTTTAACACATAGATGAAAATCAGATAGTCATGGTTGTCAGTAATGCCACCCTCTGTCAAATATTTTAGAAACAAGCCTTTTCTTGCGATGAATCTGATAGAATCTGATATTCTCAGTGTGCCTCCCTCAATGACACATGCACTGACTTAAGAGTTTCTGTGTGTTAACACGGACTTTCCTGAAGCTACTTTTGAAGTATGCATCTGTGCTAGCTCCTTACATTTGGTATCATTTCAAAACCAGAGGAAAGGCAAAGGCCTTATGATAAAGAGAAGCTTCCCACCTTGTAAAGCAGACTTGCTACTAATATTCCACTGTTAATGTAACACAATTTCTTTTTCCCAGTTCACACCAAAAGCTCCCACTTCTGCACTTTCTTTCTTAAATCAGATTTCTTCTGAAAATACATTGGTTTCAAGGGACACACGAGGTCGTTCAGCTGTTAGAAACAGTCAGCTTTTTATGTTAGAGCAACTTCAGAAGGATTCAACATTTGGTAAGTATATCATACATCTGCTTATGTTTGACTTGTATCCCAAAGCCTAATGACATCTGTCATTTATGCAAAGCAAAATCTAATTTGACTCTAGGTATTTTTACATTACTTCAGAAGAATAGCATCAACCAGTGGCCAGAGCTTGCTTAGAATTTATTGCAGAAGTAAATGGTGATTTGTTCCCTCTAAAGTTGGTCTTTTGATGTTGTAACATCAAATACAGCATTCTGAGACAATATGAGGATAATGCTGTGAATTAATAAGGAAGCACAGGGGGGCTAAAGCTGCAACAAGTATAGAATTGTACATGCAAGTTCTTATTTTTAGCCTCAAGACTTAAGTTGTCTATTCTTCCTTAGGTTACTTTATTTTCTTATATGTGATAATAATTGTCAAAAATTGAGTAATGCAAGACATAACTTGGTGTAATTGCCAATACACAGATTGTCTAGACAAGGGATGTTATCAGTACCTCATTAAGATCAGATGGACTGGGGGCTGCAATTGAAGTCCCTACAATTCAAGAATAGTGATGGGTTTCCTTTTAATTTTTTTATTCCCCTACGGCTTTTTTGTTTCCTGCAGAAGCCAGCAGAATTCAGCCACCTCTTCCTTCTAGTAGCACCAGCTGTAGGTTCACTCATGGATTAACCATTTCTGTCAACTCCTCTTCAACAAAAGGATACCAAGACTTATCCAAACATATCTTGGCTAATGCTACCACTGAGGTAAGTAAATAAGCAGAGTTCTCACTTATTTCTGTATCTCCTTCTGGGAGTTGTAGCAAAAATGGGTGCGACAAGTCTTGTTCTACATTGCCAATAGCTACCTATTTGTCAAATACAGAGAGGCACGCGCTGGACAATTTTAAAGGGTGGGGAAAAGTGAGCCATGGGGTGCAGATTGTCGCATGTTAGCTGAAATGTTTGAGTGAAGCTGGTGTCATTTGTCATTGTTTTCTAAGGTAATGGCAGCATGCTCTCATAACCTGAGGAACCTCTACACGTGCCAAGCAGCAGCTGGGTGGAAGTAAGTTTATGGCACGTCTTTATAATGGGAAGGGCTTTCTCTTTCTCCTTCTTTTGCCCTTGTGTGCAAATACTTTTGTCTTTGACAGATACCAATGTACAGAAAAAGAGGTGCAGGTGTACTACAAAGTCTTCCCCTCAGCAACAAGGCATGGGTTTCTGGGAGCAGGAGTGATAGAAAGACCTCTTCCCTATGTGTGGGGACTAGTGAGAGATCCTTGCAAAAGGCACCTGTACGACAGATCTATCAATACAGCTCGAATACACAAGAAGGTAACCAGCCACATTCACCTGGGTGAGTATCCACACAAACCACTGACCACCTTATCATTATGATGGACTTTCTCAGCTCAGGTTGTCAGCCAGGAAGAAATTTAGAGGCATCTTATTTCATTTACTGAGGTCCGAATAAACAGTTTAATTAGGAAATATGGAACTTCAGCTTTGCAAGATTTTTCCATTAACACATCTTGCTGAGAAGTACAACTAAAGTACTGAAAGTAAAGATAAACCTGAAGTGGCTTGAAAAAGCATTTTAATGACATATTACAGCATATTAACTAGAGCTCTGCTTCCAGGCAACAAGTCAAAATAAAATATGCATCTGCATTTAAGTGGTAGGGGAAAATTGTGACAAGTTGAAGTTGTCAAAGTTTAATTCCCCTTTTTTGTTGTTTTGGGTGTTTTCTTTCCCCAGTATATTTAGTGACTGATACCTCCCTGTGTTACCTAAAGCAACCCCGGGATTTCTGCTGCATTACTGTCGAAGCCAAAGAGGTAAAGTGAACAGTCTCTCTGAAGCATAGAGGAGTAGTTGGTCTGATATCCTGGTTCAAGGACAAAGGAGAGAAAGAAGTAAAGTCCATCCTCCTATTTCTAGAAGTGCCAGTGTAACAGAAAGAAAAGCCATGCCAATATCACACAAGTGAATTATGTATAAAACGGTCCCGTGAATGACAACTGACAATCAAGGCCCATCAGGCAGTAATATAAGTGTCACACAGTATATTCTGGTTATAAACCCACAAGATTTTGACAAAAACATATTTAATATATCACATGAGAAATAATATTTCTCATTCAAGCAGCTCTTTTTAAGTAAGTAATATGATAAATATGCCTTATGGCAAACAAAGATATTACTATTTGCATAAACATATTACTATATGCATAAAAAAATTTTCAAGTTGTCACCTTTATACCTTGTCCCATGCAGGAGAACTTGTCTATCCTGGCTATTCAGTCTGTCTATGATGCATCCATGCCTCACCCTTGCAAAGAAGCAGTGAGGGGAGAGATTTTGCCAAGTGCTTGGATACTGGAACCTGACATAGTGAATGGAAGAGATATCACCAGAGTTATTTACATGGCACAGGTAAGATTTTGCTGTATGTCCAACTGTGAATGCAAAAAGGCTGTTAAATAGCAGAATACTTAAGAGCTGGTAAGTAACAAAAACCACAGTCCTTATGCAATGCTCCATGAACTTTATGAAGTGACCATAAAAGTTCTCTACTTCAAACTGTTATCTAGCATGATGCACAGTAGTGCATGCTAGACAATCTTACTAGGATTGTAATTAAGCACACATTCCCGAGTTTTTCCAGTGTCTAAAGCTGCTTCTTTGGATACCCAGCTCTTCTGTAAAGGTTTATTAGCAGTTTTAGTGTATGTTTTGTTCTCACATTGTTTGCATTTTTGTCTTGCTGTTGACACAGGAAGTCTACCTCATACTATGTTCAAAATGTTTGAAAACACTTGTTAAATTTTTCTAGCCTAAGTCATTAATTCTTTACAGTTAATAGATAAAAAAGATGTCAAGATTAGTATTCCAGTTAAGAATAAAAAAATCCCACCATCCATTTCTTACAGACTCATCTGAAAAGTAGGCTCTCTTTGAGGCAGTGGAACTTAGTATTTAAAAATGTCCAGAAGAAAATGCCATAATGTGTAAAATTTATTTAAGTGCTGATGTAGAGATAAATGACATTAGTCCTCTAAACTCATCTATTTAAATTTTTTTTAATTTTTAAAAAATATCGTTAATTAGTATATTAATTTTACAGTGCATATGTAAAATGTATATATGCATTTAAAAATCTTATATGCATTTTACATTGCCTTTTAGTGCATGCATATATGTTTTCAGCAACACTATGTGTCTCAAACTAGTAATATTTAATCCAAGCTCAAATCCAAAAGCAATGTGTCACGCGTGCTAGAAGTAATGTTAAATAGCAAAGCTCTGAAAGTCTATGGAGTATTGGGAAGGAAAAGATACAAACCACACAGCAATGACAGCATTTGTCTGTAAACTACTGGGGTGCTTAACGTATACTTGATACATCAGAGCTATTCCAGGCTGGAGAAGTGTTCTGTTGAAAAAACAGGTACAAACCCCAACATGCAGCCTCTCTTCTGACTCCTGCAGGTGGATCTTGGTGCCCCGGCTATCCCTGCAAGGCTCCTGAGTTCCATTGCAAAGCGGCAGCCCCTGGTGATTGCTCGACTGGCACATCTGCTGGCTAGTTAGTGTTTGGTACAAACACGGACACTTCACAGCCACTGACATTCCACAAGGAGACATAAATGTCAGTAAATGTAATGGAAAATGCTGGCTCCTACGGCAGCCACCACCAAGCCTCACTTCAGGAGCCTTAGTGCAATGCTGGACTATGTGGAATTACAGTTAGAGAAAAGGATAATTTGTTTGAGCCAACGCTGCTTAGAAGAAAAGCAGCAAGTTTAGCTGGGAACCCATCCTCCTAGAGACGGCAGTGGGAAACCTCCATGGAACAGCAGAAAGGTGTGATGTCTTTATAAAGAGCAGAGGAAGAGACTTTGCTTTACTATAGCCAGCATCTTAGAGTGTATTATTTAATTTCTGTTTGCAAGCAGCAATCAACCTTCTTTCTTTCAATAAGATTAGGCTGGAAGCAGTAAACGTATGGCTTGAGACCTTTCACAAGCTCTTGAGCAGAGCTGCAAAGCTACTTTCTAATGTTGAGATAAGTATCAAATGCAGAATTCCTAACTGTGTAGATAAATCATTTATCTTAGCTAGCTGCCTATCCTTTCTTCCCCTCGAGAAGAGAAGTTAAAGCAGCACAATATCCACTAGTCATCCAACAGCCTGGATAGATTTTTTTCATGTTATTGGCTGTCTACTTGCAGCCAGTGTAAGGTGTTTCAGATTGCCACTACACTATGCAGCATCAGTGGAAACCAACACACCTCAGGACAGTTTTACGGCACTGCAGAATCAGGTGCTTTGAAATAAAGAAACCAAACAGACAGTTCCAAACAGTGACACTTTGTCATGACTAGGGTAATACTCAGTAATCAGCTTGTTTCTAGATTTTAAATCCTGCAAGTAAGAGTAGCTCCAGCATTTTTCCATAATGGCTTTTTCTATTAGCCCCTCTACACATTTACCCAAATGCATTAAGAGCTGAAAATATAGCCTGGTCATAGTCTTATCGCACTTCTTTGTTCATAGCATGACCAGCTGATCCACTGCAGCAAGTACAGACCCTTCCCATTCAATTACCTCACGGGATTTCTGTCGAACTTAGTCCAATAATCCTGCTGCCAGGCTTTACATGTTTGTTCAACATACTCTCTAGTTGATTCACATATTCCTTAATTTAAACAAAACCACAACCAACTCAAATACACAAATAACTACATATCATACATATCATACTCAGCACAACAGTACAGAATCACTTTAGATGTACCTAAGCAATAAAAGCTGCTATGTTATGCTTTCATTAGCTCAAAAAAGCCCACATTATTCAAGAAGCTCTTGCACTTTAAATTTGTCAAGTGAGAAATGTGTATTCAAGCATCCACCTTACTGGAGTCAGTGCCTGCTACTTTAACATAGTTACTTTCAGTAAAAAGTGCGTTTTTCCCAGCATATGGTGAAGTTAGTTAGTTGCACTTTCCACCTTTGAGTTCAAGAGCCAAGATCTACTTTTACTATATCTTTGCACAGGTGTAATTTTGGCTTGCAGCTTCTATGTTACTTCCTGTTACTAATATATTAAGTTCTAAATGAAAATACAATAGCTATTTTAAATTGATACTTAAGAGCAATTTTGATACATGCCAGCCTAAGGCTTCCCTCCTACACTAGACCAGGTAGTATAACAAAACCTTTCACTTAGAAATGTGCTTTGTTTTATCTTTGGATAGTTGTGGTTACAATCTTAACACCAATATATTACTGTTCTTTTTTTGGTGAGGTTCAGCCTCTTCCTAAAAGCCTGCCAAACTGAGTCACAGCAGGGCTCACTTCCAGCATCATGCATTTTTTTCCAGAATCCCTTAAGGAAGAAGTTTTCTGCTAGTGAGAGAAATGACAGATTTCCTTTGGTAGAAACCCAGAAGGAAGAGCAAACAAGGCACTACATTAAAACCCTAAAAAAATGAGCAGAAACAGCAGCACAGGGTATTGGGTCTGTCCCCAGTGCTGCTTCCACAGATTTCCACTAAAGATTTGCTCAGTGCTTTGCTTTTTTCCCTTTTATTTTAGACACGGCACTAGTGATACAGCAGTTTTTGTAGGAAAAACATCTAGGGGGACTCCTGTTGTTCAATGATGCCAGTACCTATGAAAGATAGTGTCTTACTGTACAGTGCATCAGATATTTATTTTTATATATACTTTTTCTTCTATGTTTACAAATTAAGTTATTTATATATGCTTGGTTTGAGCCAGTTTTATATGCTATCAAAGCTAAGTTTTATTTTTATTGGTATTGAATTAATGTAATTTTTTTTTAATACAGTCTTCAATTAATACTAAAAAGCCTATTTATATAAATGTTTTCTTTTGCAAATACAACATTTTATGGTACTTGCTAATGTATGGCATTGGTTTGTTTGGAAGGAAGAAACAAAACCCAGCAGATATTGAATTTGTTAATCTACAAGAAGTAAAACCCAACTTCTTGTAAGTTCCTGCTGAGCAGCAGATGATCAAACCAGTTGTACTGGATGTAGGGTTGCATCTCTGCTCTTAAATTAAGGTTACTATTTTCATATCCACAATAAATGGTATTTTCTACACAAGAAACAGTGCCACACCTTATTTTGCTCCAGCTAAGATATCCAGCTATGGAACTATGCTGGATGGAAAAATAACACAAAGGCAAGCTTGTGGTAACAGTTGTGTTACCACAGTTGTGTCTCCTACTTGTCTGCTGAGGAATGCACATGGAATATGAACTTGTGGCACAAGAGTTAATAAGCCAGTCACTGCTTAAATTTGGGTTCTGTGACATGTCTTGTCTCAGCAAAGGTGGTGGTTTGTTGTGGTTTTTTTTTTTTAAATTTAAAAAATTACATTCGCGGGAGCTTATTCCTGAGTCCTGTTACACAACTCCCCTGACCTGAACATTCAGAAGGAAGTTAATATAACACCGTTTTTCCTAATTTTCTTTTGAGAATGGTGAGTTTGCAGTAGGGAAGGCTGGCAGAAGAAAGGCCGCAGGCTCAGATCTGGCTTTCTGTGAGCTCTCTTCTCCCTACTGCTCTCCTGCTTGCAGCACCTCTGGCACTACACTTAGAGCAGAGCACAAGGAAGAGGTGCAATGCCTGAGGCACTGGCACTGAGAGGAGTCCACCAGCCCAGTGGGACTGCAAAGTTGTGCATCCTTGTGAGCACAGTCCCACTGCTGAGTATCCACAGGCAGAAAATCAAGTGCTATACAATTGCTCTAAGGTTTGGTTACAAAGTCAAGTGTCTGGCTTTACAGCTGGCTTGGTACCATGGGGTTCCTGAGAACTACAGTAACTGCATTAAGTCATAAGAACACAGAAACAGAGGTGATTCTTACCTGCTGGGTCCCACTGGAGAACTAACTGGCTCCTGGCCCATAGGACACACAACTGTGTTCTTTGGATGTTGTAAACTGCTCCTGAGGCTTGGCCACCTTCTAAATAAAAACTTCCAAATGTGTTGTATTAGAGAAGGATAATTCAGGTATGTTGAGTTCATGAAAATGAATGTAGCAATGGTATCTATGCAAACAGTTTTACAATACCCAAATAAAATCCATGCCAGAGCCAAGAGCTCCTTTTTTTTTTTTTCCCCCACTACCCCACCTCCCTCCCCTATTATGACAAAGTTCTATTTCAGTAGAAGCAAAGCCACAGTGGGCTGGACATGGGGTGTTACTGTTCTTTCTCTGTCCCATGCTTTGTGGCAAGGTACCTGTTTTGTTCTTCACCCTAGTACAAACAGGTTATATATTGACAGCTTGAACATGAGACAAGACATTTAATAATGTTTATTATGACAAACAGCAACTTCAAATGAGATCTGCAGCAAAACAAAACATAATAGCCTCAGGGAGCAGGGATGGCATGATATGGTGTGCTTGCTGCTTCAATTTGTATTCTCATGTCTTGCTGTATATGCAGCATGGCCTACTTTTACGGACTCTCTCCTTTATTCACATCAGAAAACCCCTAAAATGAGGAATGCAGAGGGAACATGCCACATCTTTCAATACAGGGCTACAAACAAGACAAGTCTCAATACAGTTCAGACACTGATGTGCCTCTATGGTTTCTCTCGCTGTATAACAAATATTTTAACAGAGGGCACAGTTCTACCTAATGAATTCTGTTTGTGTTTTTTTTTAAACCACTGACTCCAAGATGTTCCCTTTTCTTACCTTGTACAAGGAAGAGGTTAGTTAATTAGCAAGCTAAAAAGCCCTGGTCTTTACTTTGTATGGATGTTGTTCTTTAACACAGAACTTGCTTTCTGGAAAAACCTACACTAATAGGACACTCCTAGACAAAAGGAAGTAATGTCCTCACTGCTACCAGGCAGGGGGCAGGAAGTCCCATGAGACCGCTAATGAGCATCTAATCAGATTCTGCTAGTCACCAGCAGTCCCTGCCACAAACCCCAGTTTAAGGAAAGACTTGTGAGGGGATGAACAGGAGATCATATCCTTGGTGACAATCTGTCTGTAGGGGCAGAAAAATACCCACTGTTCTCCAAGACTCCTTTCAAAATCTGCTCTTCAGGGAGCATCACAGTGCTTTTTCACTACTTTGTCTGCTCTTCCAGGCTGTAGTTTTCTTGCTGCAGCACCTCCTGACTGAAAAAAACCAAACTCAAGGCAAGAAGAACTATAAAAACCAATGGATAGCAGCCAGATGCCATTTATGTTCACATACTATAAAAGTGTCTTAAAAATACTGTCTTCAGTAAAAAATATAAACAGATATTTTCTCCCTTATTTCTATTAAAACCCCTGGGAAATTACAAGTTCTGTTTCCAACAAGAGATGGAAAACCACTTTGGCACCTACATCCTTTAAGAATAATGCCATTGATGATCTGGTGTATTTGATATGATTTAACTTTTAAAATGAGTCTTAAAAAATTAAACTCAAACCTTCAACATTGAGCTTACAGTGAAAAATTAGTGTAGGCACATCTCTGTGTCATACAGGTTCATACAGGTTTTCCTTCCCCTGACAGTAGAGGCTTTCTTACAAGACAGCAGGAGAAATCACATTGAGTTAAGAGAAGAGACAGCCACCAAGGAACCATCTCTCTGATCACAAAGACACTTGTCCACTTGAATTGATTCCTGGGTTTGGTCACAGCCTGTTGCTGCACAAATAAAAAAAGTGCCTAAAAGTCTAAAGAACAGCTGCTCTGAGCCACAATCAAGGTGCTTAAAGGACTTTTGACTTGGAGATCCATTTGCTGATGTAAATCCTTCAGCATAGTCACCACAGCAAACGTCCATGAACAGAAAGACCAATGCAAGTTTTGCACAAAGTGACCTTTTATCTGCAGTATGCTTCCAACAAAGAGCTCCCAATCCATTCAGAAATGCTAAAAATCCCACTTGCATCTTCATTAGTAATTTTTGTCCACAGAGTCCACCTCTGCTAGCTTTGTGCGGTCACAGTACCTAGAGATCGTCTGGTCAGCTCACAAGGGTTAATCCTGGGCTCCTCTGCGTGATACTCTGATACAAAAATTCTGGACAGCATTTTCAGGTCTTTCAAGAAATCCTGTAACAAACAGATACAAACCAGAGAACCCTTATTAACAAATGTCAACAAAAGGCTTACTTAAACCTTCTGGAGTTCTTTACTAGAAAAATTAACACGTTGATGGTTTTCCAGTGATGACCCTGGATGAGGTACAGAATTGACTGCAAAGATGCAGTAGACCTACTGCCTGTAGGTCTACGTGTTCAGTCTCCCACCTAACACCCACACCCTTCTCAGAAAAGATCACTGCCACAGTCTAAATGGTTCAACATCTCCAACATGCAAGTGCTCACCAGCCATGAAACACTGCCCATTTCTAGCAAGGCATTTGGGTGGTTCCCTACATTTTGACTGTGGCCAGAATAGTGCGACTCCTATAGAAAAATCTGACTCCTCTCACGCTCTAGTGGTAAGAGGCACAGGGTTTTAAAGTGCATTCTGGGTCAGTTAAGACCCTTCCCATCATGTCATTCTCAACCGGAACACAGCAAGTGCATTCAGGCTAGAACTGAGAGCTGGGAACTGGGCCAGCTGGTTTCCAAACCAGTTCACAGTTTTCTTGCAAACGTTTTCACTGCATGGGCAATGTCAGATTCACACAAGTACAGCTTTCAGCCAAACAACAGCAACAGTAACAAGCTTGCTGGAAGCCAGTCCATGGGCTGCATAAAGCAGGAATGACAGACAGTAGGGTTTATAGGCCTTATCTATATGAAATAGAAATACAAGGATTGGCTGTTAATATAGCTTTACTTTTTATTTCACTTACTGTTTGTTCACACACATCTAATTACTTACTGAGGGCCAAGGGAGCTCTTCAAGGCTATGCAGGCAACTCTCTATTTCACTACTTCTCATTAGTTCATGTTCTACAAGACCATGAAGCAAGAAAAGGAACAAATCCCACTGCAGAAGAGAGAAAAAAAATACCAACAACTCAAAAAGAAATGGATTTTGTGTTTGTTTCTTTATCCATATACAATTCACATTTTTCTTTGGGATCAGAATTTGGTGAAAAGAAGCAAACACATTATTTATCTGGGTGTGACAATGAGGACAAGATCAACATCCAAAATGACTGAACAAAATTCTTCTAGTTCATACGTTATGTCCTACCACAGAGTCTCAAAATTTCCAACTCTCAGTTTACCAACACACCAAGTATTTAATTCCTGCCTGTTCAAGAACAGCGTGAAAAATTATTTCCTTACCTTCTGAAACAAGCTTGTTTTAACTTGCAACTAAATAGGGTGATTTTTAGCTTCATAGCTGGGGTGCTTATAGCACCAATACGCATGCAAAAGTGAAAAGCTGATAAAAGACACAAGAATGCAACCAATTACAGAGTCATGTGTGCCTGGTCCTCACCACATCCCAGGCCAAATGGAGCATTTTGCCATTTGTTCCTAAATGAAACTGGTAGCTTCCCGAGAGCCCCCCAGACAGGTATCAAACCCTGACAAGTAGCACGCTGCCCTCTCTTCACTACCCCTGCAGAAACAGCAGCAGGTAAGAGCAGAACAAGCCCCACTGGCCTCGTTCACACAAGCCATCAGCAAACACTGTGGGCAGGCCGAACTCACACAGAGTATCTGACCAGAGCGGACAACTGGCAGCTCCACAGATCGGAATAAGCTTTACCTCTCGCAGCTTAACTTCTGCAAGGTAACCAACGTTCTTCTTGCTGAGGATCAGCTGCACAGGAACAGGTGTCCCAAAGTCCTCCTTCCAGACAGAGAGCAGCAGTTTTAGAAGGCCATAGGTGGGATCATTCTTTACACACAGCCTCTCGGGGCTCTTCTTTGGGGATTTGATCTCAAGACTCAGAGGAACACGATCTGAAACTGTGAGAAAAGGATGGAAAATAAACTTCTACAGCTGCATTATTTCCTTTTATAATCATCATCTTGGTACAACAGCACGCTTAGTGAGTACAAACCAGTGAATCTAAGGGGACTGGAGTTTAGAAATATGCAAAATTATGAGCTTTGAAACTATACAGACAGCTATTACATAGGAAGAGATTTATACTCTTCAGTCAAAGAATACCATTTGGTTGGCATATAGCCCCAAGTCTTGAGAGACAACTGAGTTTAGAAAGGTCAGTCTAATATTTAATCAAAGAGAACCTAGGTGGTGTTACTCCTAAGGAGAGAAGAGTAATACAGTAAAACAACATTTAAATCTATAAACAGATTGAATAATTGTCCACAGTTTAGACTATAGGCAGAGTTACGTAACTTCATACAAGAGAAAGTAAAGCTGAACAGTGTTTAACTGCAGCTAAACATAGACAGATGGAAGATATGAGATATTCCTCAGTAGAGTCTAATGGAATGGGGCAGATTTATACTGCTGCCCCCCAGAATAAATTTCACAACATTGGATGTGCACTGCCTTCTGAAAAAATGAATTATGTATAAAACTTCTTAAGCAGGTTCTAAAACCAGGAAATTAGAAGGTTGCCCATTGAAAAAACATCTACATTCAGATCACAAGCTACTGCTGAGAAAAACATTATATTTACACATTAGAGCAAGAGAAAAAAATAAACAAATTGAAAACGCTCACAGAAGTCACAATACACAGGAAACAAGTTATTTCCATTCTTTCAAAAAAAAAAAAAAGCCATAAAAACATAATTTGATGGAAAAGGCTCTTACTTCTATGAAAAAAACCCAAAACCATCCACAATTTTTCAGAGGCAGAAATACTGGAAAATATATCCCATATTTAAATGAAGGCATCAAAAAATAAAAAACAATGGAGATGTGAACCAGATCTGAACAATGGTTAGTCACTGTGCAATGCTGAATGTACATTTTCCAGAATGTAAAAGGGAATAAAAGCAATTATCCAAATTGACAGAAAAAAATCTGCAGACTCAGTGACACCAAAGAGAATCAAACATCCACGAGCTCTAAATACTTCAGTCTCTGACCTCAAGGATTTAAGGGAATTTTAATAACAGATTTCAGTCTTAAATAGCTTATCGTGACTGACTTACCCAGCAAAGAAGCCAACTCAACCGTGCACTTTGCCAGCTGCTGTTCTGATGTGGGACACATGAACTGGAAAACACAAAAAAAAAAATGGTATCTTTTTCCCCATACTACAGCCTGGATAAAACTGGGCTTCACAAGGTATAAAAATATCTAAGAAGAGCAGGCAATTTACGGCAAGAAGCACAGAGCTGTAATCAGGAGACCATTAAAGACTGAAAAACAAGAAAAGATCAAATATGGAAAGGGGATCCACAAAGGCAAATTGAAGTAACAAGCAGATCTACATTGTATTAAAAAGTGCAGTGCAACATCACCACATTTGAGCTCAAACAATAAGCATTCAGCTGAGCTCAACTGTGAGGCAAGGCAAACTAACAAGTTTACAGATATTGAGACAGCTCAAAGTCTCAAAGGGTTTTTTTGTTGCTTTTTTACATCTTTTACCTTTCTGCATTGAAGTGTCTGACTCAATCTTCCTAGCAAGCACTCCAACCAGACATAGTCAATCACTTCACCCTCATCCCGTGGGCCCACAGCAACACAGAGCACATCCTTGATGAAAAAGACAGCAGTAACTCACATATTAGTATCCTTCTCTTCCACATACAGATCTTTGGACCTATGACAGAGCAGTTCATAAGTAGTCCTCGGGTTTTCATTACAATAAAGCTAGTAAATACATTTCATAAGACAGATTAAAGTTGAATTTTTCACAACCTTACCAAGGTATGATTTCCTATGGCAGCTCTCACTAATGTTATGAAGTCAAATATAATGATGGCAATAAGTTCATCTTTCTTAAAAATACTAGCTCTGAAAGCTCTAGATAAATCTGACAGTGCATCAAGCAAGTTCAGGGTAGAAGTGCTAGAGAAATCCAGAGCCCTCTCATATTCTCAGGAAGCTTCAGTGTCAATACAACTTATCCTTCTCTTTTTATTTCAGCACAAGCAAGAAAGCTTTAAAGGATGTAAACTCATTCCCACTCAATTGCTGGGAAAGCAAAGACAGTGATATCCAACATTACTGCTCAAACAGACAAACAGCTGCAAAAAAAAAAAAAAAAAAAAGAGGCAGAATACGTAAAGGTAAAAACGTGAGGTGTTAAGAAGTCTTCTTTTCCGTGTGGGTTATATAAGTTATATGATTGCAAGATTTTAACAAGAACAGTGACTGGTTAAAAGCCTGGGAGAAATAGCCAAAATGTAATTTGAACCAGCTTGAATAGAAAATGGCTTGGATCTAAGGCTAAAATTAAGTCCATATCATCACCCTCTTTTTAAGATATTCTGATTCCCCCTAATTAATTCCCCCTGAATGAAGGTACATTTGCAGACTGGCAAAAATCTTTCAACAAATCTGTACAGATTCATCTGACACTTAATTCAATAAAGAATTCCTAGTGTATAATATGGGATAGTTTACCAAGTTCTACAGAACGGAAAGGACCAACAGGAAATACTTACTCTAAGCAGGGTCCAGGAGACTCTCCATAAAAAGAGTAGGTCCACAAAAAAGTAATTATTTTGATATGCTGACTCTTCAGCATACAACTGTACACAACACTCACCACACTACGGTTTCTGTGCGAGACATATCAAGAAGGCCACGCTGCCAGTGCTACCAGAAATCCTATATTTGAGATAGTACTCCTAACAGGGAACTCTGATCAGACAGCAAGCAGGTGATTAAAAAATACCTGAGAACTTTCCATCGTGCTTCCTAAACCCTACCCACAGTCAGTTCCTTAGAATCAAAACATTCTCTTAAAAAAACCTGAACAAACAAAACCCCACAAAACAACAACAAAAACAAACCACAAAAATTCCATAACCAAGGAACCAAAAAACCATGAACATGAAAAACAGAAAGGAAGTTAGGGTGAGCCAGGAAGTGAACGCTATGTACCTTAATCTCATTGATGACTTGGGAGGGAAATGGAGCACAGTGCTGACAGCCTGGAGGGCAGTCCCTTCTCAACTCCAGAGCATCCTCGCTGGGCAAGGGAAATCCTGGAACTTTAAGCATTCTGTTGAAGGTTGCCTTTACTTCTCTTTTGATGAGTGCTACAGAGAACAGGGAACAAGTCCTGTCTACTTCCGTTTTTCTCTCCAGTGAAACACAGAATTGTTTCCAAACACTATTAACCTCTCACACCAAGGGCCATGGCAAACAAGGAAAAAAGACAGTTTACGCTTTCAAACCCCTCTCACTCTGACTTTCCACTATATTTAATGGGCAGAGGCACATGAGGAGAGGGTGTGTTAACCCACAGCTCTAGGAGGCAGCCACCCATTACTGCCAGGTACCACTGGCAACTCCTCCCATTATATCAAAATATTTCAGTGTGTTTAAAAAACACAGTAGCTAAGCTAGGAGGCAATGCCAAAGTAGAAAGCTGATTCAGAGTGATACCAGTTCAGCCACTGTGCCCATGAAAGCCATATGTCTTCTACCAAAATGAGTTTTGATCAACATCCAAAACACTAAACTCCTGTGGCTGCAAATGGTGCTTGAATATTCCTTGCCAGACTCTTGGCATAACCTCTTGAAAAAATCGGTTTTCAGAGATTCTGAAGAGTTACCAGAGCAGTATTACAGAGTAAAATCACCACACTTGCCTTCAGCCTGCAGAAAAGACACCCAGTCCAAGAAGTGTTTGTTTTACAGAAAATTTCAGCTCTCTGTACATGTAAGCCATAAGGTGGCTTGAGAGAGCAGTTGTCTATCATACATTCGAAGTGCTAAGACAACTTCAACATAGATGACATTTCCAGAAGGAGCTTTCCCTCGAATTCCCTCTCACCATCGTATGAGACTCTCTAACTAAATTCATTTCCATGGGCCAAGCCTGAAAGACCCCTGAATAAGATTCTTAGAGCTAGAAATCATTCTTCTTATTCCTAAACAGGCAGGACAGGGTAACTGCACACTTCTCACTAAAAGAAGAATGAGTATGACCAAGTACTTCATAACAGTATCTGTCCCCTAATCTCAGGGGAAAAAAAAAAGAAAAGAAAAAAAAAAAAGTACAATGCACAGGTTAGAAGCCCCAGTTCAAAGTAAAAGGACTCACCTGCAATGTTGGCAGAGAGCCAGCCACACGCTTTCTCAGTAGCCAGTTCCACCGCAATGTTTTCTGCACTACTTAAAACCTTTATAGGAAGGATAACAAGTGATAGGAGATTTACTACCAGCCACAGCATTACAGTCAGTGAAAAGTCAGAAGGAAGTCTAGAGGAAAAAAGCTTAATTTTGGCATGCAACAAATAAACAGATCACCACCACCTCTGTGGGACTGCTAGTTTGAGCAATACGACTGACCCATTTTGATTTTCCAAACCTCATCAACTCTTGTAGAAGTTGATGCTAAAACAAAAGCATTATCCTTGCAAGATGAATGCAATTTATATAACATTCTAGTCTCAACAATTAGCTAAGAGCTAGAGTATCACTTTACCCAGAATATGCAAGGCAGCCTGGTAGAAGTGACTCTCCTTTAGCTATCAGTCCTCTCATGAGGGCATCAATAGGTTCCCTTGACCTGAGCTATTAAGGGATAAGACAGACAGCAATGGAAAAATGGTAACAATCCAGACTTAAAGTCAGGGCCTTTAATAAGTTTTAGTGAATATACATACTGCAGCAGATGTCTCTTCTGGCAACAACACCCTTACTGCCTCAGGACCTTTCTTTTTACAAAATCTACAAAAAAGAAAGAAAGCATGGCACAGGATTAGTCAAAGTTCTTGGAGAACACTCATTACATGGTTCATTACATGGTAAAGCAATAAATCAGACCAAAAGAACCAGACAAGGAAAGGGTAATTACAAGCCACCAAGCTGTAATATTGGTTTTCCAAACAGGGGAAACACAATAGCTGCAGTGGATGTATGTGTGAAGCTGGATGCAGAGGGACACACAGCACCTTTTCCTTCCTACAAATACAGTACTAACTGGCTGGAGGCACAGCAGATAGACACTCTACAAAGAGCAGAGGTCGCAGCTTATAATTACCAGAACCTGAGCAGGACAGGCCAAGCTAAATTAGGCTTATAGATTCTTCAGTAAGAAGAGATGGGAAGGCAGAAGTTTAAATAAGTTTTCCTCCTTACTCTCTGCCTTTGATGAGCGCCTGGGCCCCTTCCTCATAGAGATGAGCGCACACCTCTTCAAGAAGTTTGTCGTGACTAGCAGCATCCTCTTTCACTTTATCTTGCAACATGGTTTCAGCCCTTTGAACCAACTCTGCTACCAGTGTTGCCCTGTAAGAAAAACAAGAACAATCAGACAGACTGAAATCAATACAAGAAACAGTGCACACTAACTGTACCCAGCTGTTCTCCGCAGTTTAGGGGGATACCCATCTCAAATGCAATAAACAACTCTGCTAAAAAAGAATCAATCACTATATTTAGTACTGTACCATCTCCTTGTTCTGTATGCAAGGAAGAAAGTAGCAATGAAGATATCAAAATAGTACTAAGACTTAAGAGTCAAAAGTCTTAAGATTTTAGTAGAAACATATTTGGTTACGGGTATACTTTCTGGTAGCAGTGACCTTGTATGCTCAAGGGATAGTGATCAGAAGTTCAAAGATGTCAACAGCAGCACATTACAACCAGCATTCCTCATGGGCTGATACCATTTAATGTCTTCAGCAAGTTGGACAATAGAACAGTGCAAAACCCTGAGCAAGCTCATGAGTGACATGCTGGAGGGCAGGGCTGCCACAGAGAAGGACTGTGAAAAGGTGGAGAAGTGGGCAGACAATGAGGTGGCAACTGTGCTCCATACAGACTGGGGTCTCCTGGCTACCGAGCAGCTCTGCAGAAAGGATCTCGGGTTCCCAGCAGACAAAGTGAGTTAGCAGCATACAAAGAAGGTCAACATTATACTGGGCTGACAATCTCAACAGTGCAGCCAGCAAATCAAGGGAAGTTACCACTTCCCTCACTGCCGCGGGGCTGCATCTGGAGTAGTGTTGACTGAATCCCCATCCTTAAAAGGTGGAAACTTTTCCAATTGGAAAAGGTGCCAATAAACCTCATCTAATCTGAAAGCTGGACCTTCTTTGAGCAGGAGCTTGGATGCAATGACCGCCAGATGTCACTTCTGACATAAGATTTTCCTATCATTAGCAAGAATGTTCTGAAAGGGATATAAAGTCTCAAAATGCTGCATTATGTTCACACACCAAGTGCCATACCTCCTTACATACCTCCTCTCTACACCTCTTCAAAAATTCCTCTCTATGATGGCAATAAGACATTTCTGGTCATAGTTTTATATAGCCTTGGTGGTCTGCTATGCAGCATGCTCTGAGGGAAACTTTCTTTCCCCCATACACACAAGTTCAAAGGATCAACTCTTTGCCTCATTATAGTGTAAAGTCACTTCTTAAGTCACAGAACAGATTACCAGCACTTACTTAATGTGCTTAACACAGTTGGATCCCACCCTCTCTGCCACAAATTCAACTGTTCTCCGTAGGGAAGTAGGCTGGTTGTGGAAGAAGGCCTGTTCCAACTCCACCTGTTCAAGAGAAAGTGCTACAGTTGATTAGAGCACTCTACCCAGATCCTTCTCTCATTAACACAGGAATGGATGGAACCACCATTTGGAAATGTACTAAAGGTACACAGTTTGTCTACACTAGAACTTCCTGCTACTGCAGCATTCATCATCCTTGTAAATTATTTACTCTCTACTCCCTTTTAGCCATTTAACCCAAGTTCATTATCAGGGTTTCTGAATCTACAAAAGCAAATGCCCTATAAAGGGAAGAATGGGAGAGTTCTGACAGCACCTACTAATAATGAGTCACCACATAGGGTTTGTTTCGGAAAGAAAGGATACTCTCTTCTAAATACAGGTTGGTAATCCTGTAGGCTCCTACACAGCTTGTTCTGTAAGTGGAAAGCATGGCTACAGTTTAAGCAAAACAAAGTATCAGAAACATACCAACATTTTATATTAAAGAAGAGGGACACATAAAAAGGCTAGTTGTTCCAATTGCAAGAATGTTTACTGAAGTTATCTGGATTTCAACACCCACATGGCGTCCCAGCCACACAACTGTAATAGAAAAACAGGGAGAGAGGATACCTGACTGTTAAGCACAATGTTCCCTGCTGCATAGGCCCATTCTTTTCTTTCCCTGGCATTAGGACAATACTGTGTACAAGCAATATCTCCTGCCACGTTTCCCCTTGTGACTCCCTAATTTTATTACCTGCAGTTTCCGCTGTGTGACAGAAGCCTTGGGTGCTAAAGACTCTGCAGCTGTGGGAGTGATTTTTCTTATAAAGCCACCATTTTTTGCTCCACTACCAGCTACAAAAGAGGCAAGTAGTTTACGCAGCTCACCTGTACAGGAAAACATGCAAAACCAGTCACCAAAGGAAAAAAAAAAAAATCAAAACTCAAGAAAGAGAGTTTCACTTTGCCAGTCCTAGTTCCTAGAGCAGATTGTCTCAACTTCTACGAAAGCGGAAGTTTTAGAAAAGCAGAGGAGTATCCCACACATTTAACTGGCATGGCATAGCAAGGCAGGCAAGGCTCTGAATAGAAAAGAGGAGGCTTCCAAAAAAGGGTCCCTAGCACATGGAACTTGTTCAGAAGGATCAGGGAGCAGTCATTTTTATACATCACTTTTTAGTGTGGCAAATGAGAACTGTAAAGTCTACAAGGACAAAAAGGCAAACAGAATTACACAAAATTCCAACAGGGGCAGGAGAAAACACCAGAGGAAAAACTTGCATCATGAAAGCTTCTAGGCGTTGAACATGTCATCAAGCTTAACACAGTTTTCCTACTAAGTCCCAAGAAACAGAGCACCATCTCACCGTATGGGGCTCTATTATCTATAGAGAAGAATTTTACCAATGGCAGACAATTGCAGGAAAAAACTCCCTTAAACAACAACCTGACAAAACACAAGGGCACAAAAGGATTCTTCCCCTCTGTCTGGAAGCAGAAATATGCTCAAGGACCAAAACATTCCTTGCAGGACAAACATCTCTCCCCATACTTAGGATGGAAAAATTGTATACTTACTTATTCCTTATAATGTTTCTTTCCAGCTTTTTAAGGATGGCTTCCCTTGTTCCTCTGTATTGAAGCCCTGTACATCACTTATCCTGACTACGTAGCCTCCCTCCCCCAGCTTCACCAGATAGTATTTACAGCTCCTGAGCTTATGCAGTAGAGCTTTTCATCAGGGTTGACTCATACACAACTGAGACCTGAAGTTATGAGGAGGGGTAAGAAAGATGATCCAAGGACTTACAGTACCAAATGACAAATATAAACAAATAAATAAATTTTTAAAAAGTACTCATATATTTTATTTATATAGCAAAAATATAAAAAATACTCACCAAGATAGGGACAGCAGGTATAAAGTAACTGCTGATCAACCAAGGGTACAGAGTCCTGGTAAGAAAAAGAAGGAAATGCTGAAAGGATACTACTGCAGGAAAGAAACAGTCTTCAAGTCAGAAATCCCATACATATGGTCACAGGAAGGTTTCAGGGCTGCCTTTCCATGAAAACAATAACTGGATTCCAAATACATAGTAAAATGATGAACTTTGCAGCCCAAGTGTTCAGTCAATCCCTGTAACACAGAATGAGCTGCCCTACATTTTATTAGTGTAGCTCAGCCTTTGCTCCTGATCACTGTGGAAGCAGAGCTGAAAGCTGCTGGTTAAAGAAGCGAACCAAGACTGTTGCCACAGCTGCTACTCATAAGGGAGAAACCTATCCACAGAGGAAAATATATGAGGCCCATCTGCTATGCATTACCCTGCACAAATGCCCTCCCCCAGACTCACTGGAACATCATGTTGTGGAGTCATGTCAGCCCACTATTACACAGCACAGGCAGGGCCCTGGGAGGAAGAGGAACTTCAGATCTCACCCACAAAGGCAGTGTATCTTAGCAAATATACTCCTCATTTTTCAAGGTATGTATCCCTTTGCACGTCTGGGAGTTATCTGAAACATCACATACATATAAACTCATTTGCTTTTCTGCTTGCTCATATTATTTTCAGTTCATCTACCCTTTGTCATATAACTGGAAAGCAGGTGACTCCAAAGACAGCAATCTTGCTCAAACAGTCCCATCTTACTATTTCTGTTTACAATTATTATTACTTATTTCTGGGAAGAGCTACAGTTCTATCAGCTCACCCTGTACTGCAACAATCAGTGAGTAGGAAAACAGCATCTGATTCTCCTGCACAACTTGGCACCTGTTCTGCAAACTATTGCAGCAGGTGAGATGGCTCCTGCCTGACAAAAAACCTAGAGCTGTAACACAGAGTTCACAACCCAGGATGAAACGTAATTGAGACACTTGGACAAACTGTGGCATCACATCCATTGGCCTACATATTCTCAATGCAGCTGCCCTGAAGCCAAGTTCCTGATCTTAAAACTCCTGAGGACGTGCTAGGTCCATCTTCATCCACTGATTCAGAGGAGGTGGTACTGCACCAACTCACCAAAGCCTGAGCAGATGTCACAGTATCCATCATAAATCTCTCCTGCCTGTCATCAGTGGTAAAAAACAACTCTTCAGGGACTGATGGAACCTGAAACAGAAAACCCAGCAGTTACAACCCAAACAACAGTCAGTAACTTACACTGTTTCTGATAAGAGGACACTGAAATCTCACCACCCTGCCACCAATTCAAAAAAGCCAACTACCACTAAAGAGCCACTCTGCCCTAAGCACCTTTCCATAAAATTAAATATTTGATCACAATAACATAAGCCACCTTTCTTACCCTCCCCCTAACACCATCTTTCACATTTCCAATCGGTTCCTGCTAGGTAGTTACCTTGCTTCCAATGGGAGGCACAGAAGAATTTTAGAAGTTCATCACACACCACCCCTTTATCAGACAAAAAATTCCCTAATAATTCAAGGCTGACAGCTAGCTGACAGCTAGCACTCTATCTTTGTGACAAGAGCTTTCAGTTCTAACATGAAGCAGCTGTCAATTTGCTTACAAGGATGCAGATTAGTAAGTACAGAATGTGTTTCAGATGCAACTAGAACTCCTTTTGGAAAAAAAAAATGTTGCTTCACACAATTTCACTAATGGAAAATAGTTCTCCATTACAATACAATTATTCTTTAAACCCCACAAAAACCCACAACAAAATAACAAACTACTATTTTGCATTGGTTTAATTATTTCAATACTATTTTGGTTTCTGGGGTTTTTTTTGCTCTTTCTTGAGGAGCTGTGTGCACACAGGAGACTCTACCTGAAAGAGCCAACCCAGAACTGCAAGGATCAGCAGCTTGTTCAGGAAACTCATCTTCTTATCTTCAGAAAGGACCATTAACCTGCCGTGCAGCAAAAGCAGCAAGAGAAAGCGTGAGTTTTCAGCACCTCAATTTTCATTAAGGAAAAAATTTCCAAACCGTTCACTTTCTAATTACAGTATGACTTGCATGTCTGCCAAAAGACTGGAGAGCAAACTCTACTTTTTTGTATGCACTTGCATGTCATGCTGTCTTAAGTTTACACTGGAAAAGCCATTCTCTAGAATGTGCTTCAAATTGTCCTCATTTATACAGGAAAGAAAGCTAGAAGATTATTTAGGCATTGGAAATCTTCTAGGTGTAAGGATTAAATTCAAGGTTTAAAATTCACAGCTGCTGATGTAGAACGAGCAAGTGAGGATTTAAAGACTTTAATTTACTTGATGAAAAAACCACATATTTCAGTCAAAGATTAATCCCTGAGCCTAGGATACGCTCCCTTCGCGGTTTCATGTAAGATAAGAAGTGCTCACAGTCTGCACCAAAAAAAAAAAAAAAGTGGGTTTTTTATAAGAATCTCAAACTAGTGCCAGCATGCATTCTCAGACATCAAGTACCTCAACTATATAATCAAATATTCACAGAAAAGTTCTTAATATATATATTTTCCCAGCCTCCTACCTGTATACCTGCAGCAAGAGACCAAATACTTTCCTGTAGTAATCCAGGAAAGGAGCAATATGATCCACAAGGGAGAGGTACTCCACAATCCAAGGAATAGTGAGGATAGAACGTTGATCCCGAACAGATTGTCTCAGAAGCTTCAATATATCCAGTATAGGCAGGGTCTTAAAAGGACAACAGAAGTTATAGCAGCAGTTTGAAGTTACTTTTTGATACTTAAAGAAGAACTTTTATCTGTATCTTGACTTTTCTTTCTAGGATTTCATCTTCTGTAGCAATAAGAGGTGACTTCTGGCTAATGAAGACATGAGCAGAGGTGAAAACCACACTATGACTGCAACCAAAGATCCCACTGGGACTTTCAAAAGCAAGGCTATAAGCCTGACTACGTACAAGTGGAGCCATTGCATTCAGAATGACACGCTGCTAGGAGATTGGTGCCAAACTTTCAAAATCATTCCTGCTAGCTGGATTTTACACTATAAATATAGCTAGGTGAGAGTTCTAGTATGACAGACTCAGATTAGCAGAAGTAACAGAAGCCCAAGTACCTTACCATCAGTGCATTGCTCCCTCTTTTCTAGGTTATACAAACTTGTTTCCTTTGTTCCCAATGGCAGAACATGCAGTAGGGACACACAACCATACAACATCATCCCAGGAGCCATTGGCTCACTTTGAAAGGGCATGACTATTCATAATCCCCTCCTTGGATTAGAAAACCTGCCTGTCAAGCAAAAGGCAATGTTAGGTTTCTTACTTGGTTTCTTAATGCTAATGCAGAATCTTGCAAGTCTCCAGTTGGCTGCTCCACAGTGCGATATGGCAAGAAAACAAGAAACCCCAGGAACTTGGCAAGGAGTCGCAGACTTAACAGGACCACAGTGAAGCGCTTCTTTTCATCCTAAAATGAATAAAAGCAAGCTGAGGCAATGCTACACTAAACTGGCAAAGCAAATACCGACACTAAACTTTTCCTTCCTTCATGTAAAAGGACCACATAGCTTCATCACTGCTTTTAATAAATGTAAGTTTCCAAAATACATATTTATCAAGCATTTAAAATTCCTTCTGTCTCCATTGCTTCACTTCATCACAAGAAGAAATTATTCAAGAGCTCTCTAAAACAAGCAGCTGCTCAATCACATCTTCATGTTAAGAACTTTGGAGTCAATGAGTGGGCAGAGAGCTGATCTTACAGTGCCTCCTTTATACCACTACCAACCACTCTGCAAGTCCTCATGAACCTTTGGCAGCTACTTTGCTAGTAAACTATAAGCTGCGACACCTCTGATAGGTATAGTTGAGTGAAGAAACATCTGAACAGGTATGAACAGGGATGACTAAAAATTCAAACTAAAATCCTTCTCCGTGGAAAGTAACAACGAGCTATTGCAACTGAGTGCAACAACTCGACTTGGTTATTTCATTGATCTAACACAGGATACTAAAAACGTAAAAAAGAGGCTTCCACTTTCCAAACTATTGTGCATTATCTCTTATGACACAGTTCTACGAAGCACCCTGAAGCATGCAAGTAAGTGGCAAGGGGCTCAGACTTCCATAACTAGAGTTATGACAAAACCAAATGAAGCTCTTGTCCTGTGATACAGTAGTGGCAGGTCCAAGCAATTCACAATCAAGCCAGTAACTGTTTGAGTACTGGAACAGCTCAGAGAAATTCCTGCCAGATGTGTTTGCAAAAAACAAGCTTACCTGTTCATCCATATCTGCTTCCCCATCACTGTGCTCATGCTCCACCAGAGTAAGGCCATTCAGTTCAAGTATCTTCAGGCACAGACTATCCATCAGGTGCTGATTGAACTGGTAACTTCAGCAAAAGATGATGAGTCAGACTGGGCTGAAAACAGCAGTAAAACCTCAACTAACACATTGCAAAAATTTAAAGCTTGTCTCATGAGCATCAGCAGACATCCAGTGGAACAGACTGACAGACAAGAAAGCAAGAGACAAGACTAGTACTGGCTGACCCCCTTCATTTCCCCTTCTTTTGTACTTTTTCAAAGAGATGCTATTTAGCAAGTCTCAGCATAAGGATAATAAAATTGATCTGTCGAAGTAGGAAGCTGTGAAATAACTGAACTTCAGATTAAAATCTCCCATAGATCACAATTCCTCCATGCTGTGAATTGTGAAAAACTCATTAAACAAAACCATAAACCTGGCTTCATCCTGTACTCCTTGGCTTCGTGCACTATCATACAAGAAGCACTTGTCCAGTCCAGTGTCCTTGCTAGGCAGCACTGCATGCCTTGGCACTGAGAAATGCTGAGAGCCTCTGAGAAAATATTATAGTTTTACAGAAGAAAAATTATTACCATATAGTCTAGTCCCAATCTTTCTGAATAACTCTCTGCTGCAACAGCAAAATGCTGGTGCTCCTGTTACCCACCCATTTCACAGAGGAAGCAGCAAGCACAGGCAGCTAACCTTCCTGCACTGAGGATGAAGTCCCTGAAGAATTGCTGGCACCCCGGGAACGAAGGGGGTGGACAAGGTCCTCTGATGCTCTGAGGAACAACAAATCTTTCCTGCAGCCTCTTCAGACGGCTCAGATTGTCACAACCCAGCATATTAAGGACATCCTGGTCTGGTGTGTCTCCCCAGCTTGCACCACCACCAATAGGACCTTTACACATCTTTAGGAGACAGAAAGAGTAGGGAGGTGGAAAATTTTGTAACAAGACATCATTTCACTTATCTCTCATCCAACATATTATCCTTCTCTCACAAGACTGTTTTTGGAGTAATCCAAGCATGATCTTTTCAGGTACCCACACACAGAACAACTCTTCCTCATGCCAAAACATGCTACCAACCTTGGCCATAAGCAGTCTAGAGATCTTGCAAGATGGAATTCCGATCCTATACATCTAAACTAGGTCATACCTAGCAGGCTACATGTGGATGTGCAGAGAGAACACCTATCACTTGCATGACCTTCATGAACCACTCAGTAGGACTTTTAGCCCAGTCTCCAAGGCCCATGATGCTGCACTATGCATTCCCAGACCAGGTTTTCCTGGAACTTCCACAGAGTTAAATAAAAATAAAAAATGAATGCCCCACTCCCTCAACCACACAGATACTACTCAAGACTCAAAGAATTACAGAACTGCAGAACCGTTTATGTCGGAAGGAGCCTCTTGGATCACCAAATCCAACCCTCTTGTTCAATCAGGGCCAGCTACAGCACACTGTCCAGGACCATGTCCAACTGGGTTTTGAATATCTCCATGGACTGGGACTCCACAACCGCTCTGGGCAACCTGCTTAAGTGCTTGACCATCCTCACAGTACAGAAGTGTCTTCTTATGTTCAGATGGAATTTCCTTTTCCTCAATATGTGTCCATTGCCTCATGTCCTGTCAGTGAACACTACTGAAAAGAATCTGGCTCCCTCTTCTTCATTCCCTCCCAGCAGTTATTTGTAATGCAGTGTTAAGATAACCTGGAGCCTTCTCTTCTTCAGGCTGAATACTCCCAGGTCTCTCAGCTCCTCCTCAGACAAAAAAAATGCTCCAGGTCCCTTAATCACTTACACAGCCCTGCACTGGACTTGCTCTAGCAAGTCTGTATCTCTCTTTTCTTGTGCTGGTAAGCCCAGGACTGGACACAGTACTCCAGACAGAATGCAGTATATACTCCTAGCCAATGAGTAAAGGGAAAAGACTGCCCATCCCTGCATCTCAATCACAGTAGTTTATGAGAGAGATCATAAAAAGCAACATTTAACTATGTATGTGAGCACTAGTAGGGAGTAACTATTAGGTCCATTTATTCCAAACAGAGCATCCTTCCCTCCCCAAAAGAATATCTTATAACGCTTCCCAAGCTCAAATTATAAGGCCTCAATGCAAATCCTCAGCCACAGTTCATTTCTGCAAGAGTATCATAATACACACAAGATTCTGCAAATCACTTTCTAGTCAGGCACACTGGATTCATTGAAGATGCCTAGTTACCAGTTTAAATCTTTGGCTACCCTTGTGAAATCCTGCAGTCTTCATTAAGAAGGCACAGATAGAAATACAACACCCAGGCCTAATTAAATCCTATAGATGCAACAAAGTTCATCTCACCTCTTTCCCACAATTTCCACGAACACACACATACAATCAGATAGGACACTGATGCAAACTCAGACTTGATACTAGAGGAATTTTCAACATTCCAACAGCTTGCAACTTCCTGGCAACGTGTATGGGCTAATACTCAAGGTGAGGTTTTGTGTCTGTTTTGCTATCCAAAAGGAACCCAGCGATAAGCCAGGCATTTAAAGAGAATAGAATGAATATCTATACTCCAATAAGAAGCATCTTCTCTTTTTTTCATTCCTTTAGTTACAATGAAGTCAGATGATGCTTGAAACTCAGCAAAAAACCCTCTCTAAATTACAACAGCAATATTGTACAAAAACAGGCTGCTCCAGTGTTACACAGAAGAACGGAGACCCTTTGCAGATGGTAAGCACATGCTGCTAACAGACATAACTGGGAATCCCTACATTTGATATATGTCAAAATGCATCCTTAAAACTTCGAGACACTATAACTGTATTAAAATTAGAAGAACAAAGTAAATAACCATGAAGAACTAGAACTAATGTTTACAGCTCTTGATGTGCTCAGTGTGCCTTATTTCTGATTTAAACAGAGTTCATCAGTAATTTATCACTGATTATTTCTTAAAAGGAAAGAAATTCCCATCCTGAAAACTTGTCTCTCCCAAAAAAAAGGTTTCAATGGGAAAATGCCAAAGAAGCTTGCAAGACACAGTTTGTTTTCTCAGGCCGAGGAAGGATCAAATCAGCTTTGACATACACATTCATTAAAAAAACCCAAGTCACATACCTGGATAAGCTGTTTCTGAAAGAGCCGGGCAAAATGGCTGTGGTTGCAGGTTGCAGATAGGTGAGCCATCATGGCCCTGTGAAGGAAAAGATCATGAAATTCTGACAGAAACTCTGTGGTACAAAAAATAGTGTTCTAATCTCAAACCATATCAAAAGCATAAAATAAACGCTTTTAAGAAAGCAATCTCCAAAGGCCATTGCAAAAAGCAACATCTTTATAACCAGGTTTCCCAAGCACCGAGCCCCATCTGCTGCTGATATGGAAAGAAAAATTCTCCCTGAGCACCTGCAGAGCAAACAACTCTAGAGATAAAAAGAATCTTTTCCTTTCCTGAAATCATGCTGTTACTTGGGAAGAAGAACGAACTCATTCAGCTCCCACTCTTCCCTGCGTAGAAGAGCGAGTTGAGAGTTCACACATACAGAAGAACACAGCAATAGTGCTACTTCTGATGCCCCAGGAGAGGGAAAAATTCTCAGTTTAGGCCTCAGCCTTGTTTTGCTCCTGTAGTGAAAAGCCACCTACATATATGTAACTTGAGTAGGCTGATGGTTGAAATTAACACAGAAACCCACAAGGCAACTGCTATCAAAACCATAGTAGTTTCTTTATATATACTCTATTTTGATGAAGCAATAAATGAATTTAACAGTTTGCTTTCTGCAGAAAGAGACATAGTTGTCTTGTTTTCAGAAACAATACACTAGAACCTCCTGAAATAATTAGAAGACCTAACAGCTTCTGAACATACAACACAGAACTCCACACTTAAGTGGAGTCAGACATCAGAAACCTGAAATGCACACACAAGTGTATACTACAACAGTGTTCAGACCACAATATACTGGTAGCTCTTTCTGTGATCATGAACAGGGAAAGAGCTACATCAAGACTAATCAAATTAGGCCCTTGCCACTTACGGCTTGTTTCTTTTAAGATAGCAGCTGATACTTTTAAATATAGAAGCAAGTTTACATGGTTAGTATCTTCCAAGCAGCACAGCTCCCTACAGATTAGTGCAGAAGACCAGGGAGAACATGGAACTTAGGATGTCAAGTCTAGTATACTGCACCAGCAGTATATTCAGTTACATTAAAGACTCCTACCTGATCTTGTTGCCCAGAACTCTTTCAAAGTCCCAGCCAGTTTTCTCATGGTTATCCTCCCATTCACGCAGAAGTTCATAAAATATGTCCCTGAGAATCAAGATATTTAAGGGAATGAATTCCCACTCTTCAAAATTTGTAGCAACAACGACCAAATATTCAATTGCTTCAAAGCTCCCCGGCAAGAATCTACCTCAGATTAAATAACTCGCATCTCAAAGCATTCAGATACCTTGCAAAACTCATTAATGTTAGCAAGACTTCAGTGAGTTTCCATTTTCCATGTCTTTGACAAGTGCTTGAGCTTATGCCCGAGCTTTGACAGAATGACCAAAACACCCATTATCAGACAGACATATCGAAGACTGAGAGGCAGGAAAGAATAAGCCAGATGAAATACTATCTATGAGGAGAGAAAAAAGGACCAAGACAACTTGTCATTCTACCCCCACCCTGTGGGTGCAAGCATGGAGAGAGGCAGCAGGAAGAATAAAAGCATACCAGATCTATATGCAGAAGCAATCCAGTAGGGTGCCACACTGTACTGGGATTAACAGAAGTCTCAATAACTCCTGAAGAATTATGCTGTTTTTCTCTAAAGACATTAAGCATTTAGCTCCTGCATTCAATACGGACAAAGACTTTTTTTCCCCTTTTAAATAGAGTGAAAATTTCAAGATTTTTTTTCTACAGCACGAAGCATATATGAGACATTCTTAATATCCTTTGCTCACAATCATGCAAAGATTATACCCTGTGAGTCATATAGTAATAGTAGAAGAAACTTACCTTTGTTTCTTAAATATGTGAAATGCTCTGTCACTGGGAAAGTTAGAGCGATTATCAGTTTCTGGCTGGAAAGAAACAGACTGTACAGAGCACGGCAACAGGAGAGACACCTGTTCAAAATATAAAGGCAGCCATTAGACTAATGTAAGTCTCTAAAACTATCTGAGACTCAGAAAAGAGCAGGGAAAAGGCATGATGAGGAAACCAAGTGTCACTAGCCAAATTGTCCAGACTAGCTACTTCCTAATTGCTAACTACTAGTAAACACAGTTTTACAGCCTATATTACACTACAGAGGCAGAATCACTCAACATTACGAGAGAAAGCATCTCAGTTCTCTAAATCTCTGCTGAACAGATTGCAACCAGTATTGATACTGTGTGGAAAGAATGATGCACAGTCAAAGTGTCCCTTCAATATCAGGCTTCAGAGAATGCAGGATAATGGCTGGCAATTCCTCTACTGTTACTCTTTCTCCAGCTCAAAAAGCCTATGTCTTCAAGTAACAAGAGACCTTTATTTACAACTTTAACACTCCGTTATTGAAATGGTCGAGTCTCAGAAAGTATACGGTACTTTTTTTGCCAAGAGTAATTTCCACTTTTAAAAGATGCACGAAATGAGATATAAAATGCATTCCTGCCATCCAGCTTTAGTTCCCTAACCCAGATAATTACATGAGGAAACCAGTTTATACAATCTGCATTGTCTCCTCTGAAACTTCATTTGCCTAAAAGGAGTCCATATCTATGAAAGAAATCCACTTTTCTGAAACTACCTTCTGATTCTGCATCTAACCAGTCATTCTCCTGGGATGCATGTTTATTAGATGAGAATCAAAAGCAAAACTTGACCCTATCAAAGTCTCTGGTTGAGGTCAGGGCCCAGAGCACAATGCAAGGATAGCCAGCAATGATTCACTGCTAACAATCACTGGACCTAGCAATTCACTCCCTCACTGACAAGAAAAAGAAGTAGCTTTTAGACAGTTGCCAGAGACAACACGACAAGATACTTGAAGTAGAAGCAATGAGATTTAACATCAAAGCCATTGCAAACAAAAGAGCAACAATATAAAGGCTTGAAGAAATGTCAGTTGAGGTCTGCCAATTTTTACCTTGGCTGTGCTGCTTTCATAAGCCTCCCTGAGCCTCTTGTGCAAGGTGGGAGAAAAAGATGCAATCCGTTCATTTTCAGCCAAAAGCTTCAGCATCCCCTTTTCTAAATGGGAAATAATTCTGGCAAGAAAACAGGGATAAAACCCAGACAGACATAAACAACACATGATTAGACCTAAAGAAATGCTCATGCTCATGTTTTATGAGGCTGCCAAGTAAAGAGGTTTAAGTCACAGGTATTCAGCGTGAAATCCTACAAGTATCTGTGGGACCATTTGTTATCACTCCCATCTCATGACTTTCCTCTTCCTGCACAATTATGACAAAGTTCAGTAGATAGATTAGTGCAAGGAAAACTCACACACATCAAAATCCATGTCAAGTTGTATGTTTTGAGGGAAAAGTAACAACTCAGTGCCTGTAAGTGGTAAAGCTCTAAAACCCAAGCACACTTGCTTAAGCCCACACACAACTGCAGACATAAAAGTAGAGATTAAAACAATTCGACTTACTCATATTGATAGTCCAAGACTCGAACCGCAAAATAAACACAGTTGTGCACACTTTGGAAATGCTGTCCCCCTGACACTTCTAAGGGAAAAAAGAAACATGAGACAACAGCACTTATCACTATTTATAAATTAAGAGACCAACAAAGCTTTTAAGGAAAGTAGGAACTGCCATATCCAAAAATAGTCTTTCAGATCCCTACCCAACTTCCAGAAGTTCCCACTCTCAGCCCTAAGAATGAGTAGTAAAGAAAAAGGTCAGTCAAATTCGGGCATCTGGGGTGGGAGAGCATGTGGTGTGTATCACTCTTTTGGTTTTAATATCCATATCAAAATACTAACTGCATCAAGCTTAAGTCTGAATTTGACAAAAAACAAATGCAAGAATTACTCATCTATATGGCTGGATCCTGTGCACTGATATCCTAATCTTAAGCTAAAGAAACACATAGTAGATCAACAGCACTTTTGAGTTGCAGGGACCAATGGAGAAGCAACTTTAGCAAATCTGTCCTTCTCTTTAAAAGTCAGTGTTAGCAAGCAGCTACAGCAAATCTCACACAATAGCAGAAAACTAGATTCAACAGGACCTAACAATCCCACTCTATCATACTGCAGAAGCACTTCCCACACGTGTGATTTTTGTCAGCATCTCAGATGAGTCCCACAGTGGTAATAAGGCATTTTTATGTCATTTAGGACTAACTGCCCAAGCTGCTATATAACACATTATTATTCCATGGAACTAACATTCTTTCTCCTCAACACTATTGCTTACCTCTACTACTTTCGTTGATTTCAAGGTCACTATCTCCATCTTCTGCAGTAGAAGTACCTTTAGATGTCAATAGTTGCAGAACAAAAAACAGCTCCAGAAAAATATTTGGTACCAGGTTTTCTGAGAGAGAGTAAATGAGATGTTAAAGGTGGATTATTCAATACTGTCCTGCTTTAATTCACCAAGGTAAAAAGATAGATTCCTGTACTCTGATAGTCACCAAAGAACTCCCTCCCCACACACAGCACAGTGTAAATCAATACAGGAAAGATGTGTTAGGGTATGTGTCAGACCACATAATTTCGGTCTACTGCAGCTCAGAGTACTGCATCAGGCTCACCTCCTTCCCTAAACTTTTGCCTTGTATTCATTTATTTTAATAACTGAGTTGGCTTAGTTTATTTTTCCAGATGTTATTTTTTGGTACACTATAAGCGTTCCACAACTTCCACTTCCACCTCCCCCTCACAACACACATGCAAGTTGATAGCTCAAAGAAAGGTCAGTCTCACATCTTCTGGGTCTTCACCTGCTATACACGATGAATAAAGCTGCGCCAGACACTCCAGCTGCTTCTTGCAGGAAACCTTAGTAGGATTTGCACAGGTCACCAGATGGCTTTCAGCAGGCAGGCTAGCACTGCGAGTGTAGCTAGGCTTAGTCGGAGTACCAGGATCAAAAGATATCCCTGCAGGAGAAGACGCCTGGTGCAGCAATTTGCATCTGAAATTCAAGAGCAGCAACACACCACGTGACTGAAGATGATCCACAGCAGCCATGCAGCCAGAAGAGGTCTTTCTCTTGCAGCATAGCACGAAGGAAATCCTGAAATAACTACCCACGTAATTTACACTGTCTAATGCAGCTTTTAGCTAATAGTAATTTAAGTAATCTTTCTCTTGGTGAGAAAAGATCTTAGGGTTAGCAACCAAGACTGAAAAGAACCACATTCAAATTCCACCTCTGCTAAAATAGTGTGGCACCTTGACCAAATTAACCAGCTAACCTATGTTACTGCTTCTCATCTGAAATGATATTTGTTAAGGACAGAGAATCTGTTAGAGACCATGTGCTGAAAATTTTTTTTGCATGTACAATTTCTGACAGCTAGATTCTACAAAATCTATGAAAATAAGGTTCACATCCATATATTTGGATATATTTGTAAATTAACAACACCCTGAGAAGACCCAATACCACATGGAAAGGCAATGCAACAACTGATGAAAGCCCATACAGAAGGAACGAACTACTTTAATTGCTGGATTCTAAATCAACAATAATCACTCAGTTAAAAACATAGACACTGTAAAAAACTATACCTTGAGATGTCATCCAAAATGCAGCACCAGAGTGGCATATAAAAGACACATGAGAAACAGGAAACAAGCCAGTAACAGCAATATCAAATGACTGCTAAAGATTCCAATGAAACATTTACACTTGGAACATAACACTATGTCTTACCACACGGTCTCAAAAGTAAAATCTTTAAGTCACTTTAAGGGCTGTGGGGAAGACCGAAATACTTTTACCTGCAGCAAAGGCTTTTTTCTATTGGCCTATTTCTAGTGGAACTGTTGAACAAATTGTTCCCAAAATGGAAACAGAAACATTACTAAGTAACAGCTCCCTTGCAACGAACATAAGCACCCAAACTGATCCAACTGAAGAAAATTATTTATTAAGCACTTTGTAAAGCCACCAATGTAAGACTCCAATAATGCAGTTAGACTCTGCTTCACTTCTGCCTCAGTGTTGTCATCTACCCAACACAAAATTCACCTTTTGCCCTTGCTCATAACTGACCCAGCTGGCTGGAGGCTGTGTTAGTTTTGTACCTCCCTTCACCACCAGTACTGAGGACACAACAGCAGCTCCCAGCTTTCAAGCATGATGGGTCAGACAAGATCACCTCCTGTGCGAGATCCAGCCTGCCACATACTGCTATTTCACTCATTTTAGCTTATATAGATTATTGGGACATTCCAGGTAGAATTCAGTGGAATAGGTGCTTCACTTAAGTGCAGAGAGGCAGTTCTGAATCTTGAGAAATTCTGCTACAGGTCAGCACAACCAGTAATTCATTAGTCTCTACTGGATGTGTTTCAGCCAGTTCCGGACCCACTGAAGGCTTAGCAGCAAAAGAATTCCACCCATGTATCCTGAAGAATTTCCCCAAGAACAAAACCTACAAAGAACAGCAACACTTCTGTCAGCAATTATAAACAATAGTTTCTCTACTACTGTGCTTTGCTTTTTTTCTGAAGTATAAATCTTCACAGACTAACAGTGATATCATTTTACAGATGATGAAAGTCACACACTAACTGAACAGCAGAGACAAAATAAGAAGCTAGAATTCACCTCATCTCACAGCATAAATTTTCAACACATAACTGCAGTAGTAACTTTGAAACAGAATCTCAAGCTATCCATGTCCTGTATTCTCTGACTGCAAGCTTCTGCTAGCCTGCCTACCTTAAAAAATCACACTTTCACTACATTTTCAACATTAACTCATTTTCTTCAAACTGATAGGTCTTGGTGCAATTTTCAAACACAGCCTAATTACACCAGCTCAAACCCACACACTCTGCCTGTGCAATCTAAGGAAAGCTGCACAGCAGATAGCCATGCATGCAAGCCCATGAAGAAGAAATCTTATAAAAGCAGTGAGGACTGACTAAACTTCTGAAGTGGGGGTCGTTGTTCCAGAGTCAGCACACCCCTAAAATGACAAACATGAGCTAGCTGCATTAATATGCTGATAACAGAGTCACACTTGGCTTTAGGCAAATTATGGTTTAAGGCCACCAGTATATGTCTGGGGTATTCTTCTGGTCATTTTCACTTTGATATCAGTACCACCTTAAGACAAGGTGTTGTGGTTTAGGAATGTTACCCCCCAATTTAGTGCTCTCACTCAGACTCTCCAAACTACTTGCTTGCTCCCATTCCCTCTCCCCCTCCCCCTGAAGTGAGATGGAGGGGAGAACTGGAGGCACAAAAGGTAAAAAAACGTGGGTTGAGATAAGAACAATTTAGTGGAAACAGCAATGACATGAGAAAACAAACACTAACAGTAACAGCCCTAATGGCAGAGGGTACAAGCAAGAACGATTCAAACAGAACCCCTCCAACAATAGAGAATATCCAACTGCTCTCTCCACACTATACCGACCAAGAAGAGAGTCCTTTCTCATTCCCCAGAAAGTGGCAGAAGGAAGTATAGAATAACCTCTGGGACCTAGCCATGCAGCCTCCTGGCTACTGTAAAAATTACCCCAGCCTGGCTGGAACCAGGACATTATCCACCCTTTATTAAGTACCATCTACATCATGACCAAATCCTACACCTTCCACCTATATACATATATGCACACATATACACAAGCATGAGTATAATTTCCATAGTCAATGGCTGTCCCTCCAAGATGTCTGTTGAGTTCATTTAGTCCATGACTGTGGGTTCTATCCATCCTAGATGTCTTCCAGGGCAAGAGGGCTGATGTGCTGTCAGATGGTTCCAAGCTCCATCAGGAGCTCATGATTGGTGTGTCTGGAGCAGTCCATACTCATTGTCTGTGGTAGTTATGAGATACAGTGGCAGTGTCATTCAGCAACCAATATGTAATTCAAAATTACAGACTGTTTTCACCCAAAAATCAAATCTCCTTGAGGTACACAAGTTTCCCCATCCCTCGGTATTACCCACCAAGTGCACCCAGGTCCTTGAGCAAAACCAATCCTTCAGATGCGTTTGCCTTTGCTTGAGGCAGGACTAATCCAAACTGTCTTCCCTAACATACTCCTCATATGCACCACAGGGACTTTATCCCCTTCTACAGTATGTGGAGGTTTTGAGTCGGCTGGGCCAGCTCAATTGGTGAAGCCTCTGGTGTTAAATAACCAGGTGGCCTTTGCTAAATGTAGATCCCAATGTTTGAAGGTTTCACCAGTCATTGCTTGCAATGTGGGTTTTTTAACAGTCCATAGTACCATTCAACTTTCCCCAGATGCTGGTGCATGATAGGGAATAGGATATACTCACTCAATATCGCGGCTCTCTGTGTGCGCAGCTGTTTATGAGGCTATTTTTAAAATGAATCCCATTGTCTGACTCAATTCTCTCTGGGGTGCCTTGTCACCACAGGACTTGCTTTTCAAGGCCCGGGATGATATTCCAGGCAGTGGTACAGGGCACCGGGTGCATCCCCAGCCATCCAGTGGTTGTTTCCACCATTGTCAGCAGGTAGCCCTTGCCTTGGCAGGTTTGCAGGAGTGTGATGTAATCAATCTGCCAGGACTCCCCATATTTGTATTTTCACCCACCATACCACAAAGGCTTTGCCCGCCTGGTCTGCTTGACTGCCGTGCATGGTTCACCGTTATGGACAACCTGGGAAATAGTGTCCATTGTTAAATCCACCCTTCAATCACAAGCCCATCTCCATGTTGCACCTCTTCCCAGATGACCTGAAGCATCATGGGCCCACCAAACCAGAAATAATTCACCCTTATGTTGCCAGTCCAGATCCCCTGAGACACTTTGATCCTGGCAGCCCAATTCACGTGTCCATTGTTGCGATGTTCTTCAGTAGCCTAACTCTTGGGTACGTGTGCATCTATGTGATGAACTTTCACAGTCAGCTTCTCTACCCAGGCAGTGATGTTTTGCCACAATTCAGCAGCCCAGCCTCTGTGCCACGAGTCAGTGTAGAGGTAGAGGGCTGGCCATTTCTCTCATGCAGCAATATCTAAAGCCATCTGGACGGCTTTCAGCTCTGCAACCTGACTTGCTCCACCCTTGTCCCTCGACAGCTTCTGTGACTCACTGTGTCACAGCAGCTTTCCATTTTTGATGTATCCCTACAATACAGCAGGAACAGTCAGTGAAGAGAGAGTGCTGCTTTCATTTTCTGGTAGCTGATTATATGGTAGGGCCTCCTCAGCACATCACCTTCTCCTCTGATGATGAGAGTCCAAAATTTTCACCTTTGGGCCTGTTCATGATGAATTCCAATATCCTTGGGCAAGCAGGGTTTCCCATTCAAGCTCACTGTGTGATCAGAGCAATCCCTTACTCCACGTAGCATTGGCATGATGTGTGCAAGGGACTTTCCCTTTGAACATCCAGCCCAGCACTGGCAGTCAGGGTGCCAGGAGGAGCTGTGCTTCAGTGCCAATCACTTCTGAAGCAGCTCAAACTCCTTCATAAACTGCTAAGAGCTCTTTTTCAGTTCGGATGTAACAGGCATTGGATCCTTTGTATCCCCGACTCCAGAACTCAAAGGGTCGTCCTTCAGTCTCCACCGGTACTTTTTGCCAGAGACTCCAGGAAGGACCATTCTCCCTGGCTGAAGTGTAGAGCACATTTTTCACATCTTGTCCTGTCCTAACTCCAGACATGATGTTGACCGTACTGACTCTAAACATGGTGTAGATTTTACTGAGGAGACATAGCAGACATATCAACAAGAATATGCTTCCCTTAATATCCAAAGGAAATTCAAAATTCTCAAAAGCTGTTCTAACAGGCCTGAAGGAGAAAAAGGGGTGAAAAGCTGGGAGAAATCATCCTCCCCTGTTCTCCCCACAGACTGGGTACCATGATCCAGAGATAGGACGCTAGGAAAAGGTAGGAAAACAACACTGAAGACACATGCCAAATGACCCTCATTGCCCTTAATGTTATCATGTTATAAACTGATATCCCACAGTATATCAACACAGCAATCCTGATCCGTCTCCCTGCTCTGACAGAGCACCATATGGGTAGATAGTGCACATACAGAAACATATACAGGGTTAGGTACCACAAGAACATGAACAGACCAAGCAACATTGTGACCAGTGGCTCTGGACTTAATACAACAAATGCTTAGCTCAGACTTGTTTCCAGTCCACTCTGGGCAGATCTGTTGCTCTCTCAACCCTTTTTGTCCCACACTGGGCACCAAATAAGGCTGTCGTGGTTTAGGAATGGTACTCCCCAGCTTAGTGCTCTCTGTGGCAGGGTGGAGAGGAGAATTGGAGACAAAAAAGGTAAAGATCACAGGTTGGGTTAAGAACATTTTACTGGAAACAGCAATGACAGGAGAAAAGGAACAGTAACAGCAAAAATACTACTGACAGAGGGTACAAGAAAGAGCTGAATGATTCCCACAGAAACCCCCCAACAATAGAAAATACCTGACCACTCCCTTACCACACTACACTGACCCAGAAGAGTCCTTTCCCAGTCCCCAGAAAATGACATGAGGTGGTACAGAATAACTCCTGGGTGCCAGCCATGCCCCCTCCTGCCTACTGCAAAACTTAACCCTATCCTGGCTGGAACCAGGACACAAGGAAATTACAAATCAATACAAGCCTATCGCCCCCCTGCTCAGACCGTACCGTTCTTTCTTCAGCATCTCTCTCTCCTCTTGAAGGCTGCTGCTTATCACAGATGTAAGGTTTCCTTCCTGGACAGTGGTAAAGGCCTCAAGGCTTGACCCAGATGACAACCGAGTAACTGGAGACTGACTGACAGGAGTAGAAGTGAAGCATGTCTTTGGTTTTGAGAGGGGGCGCTCAGCACTTACAGGAGTTGGGTTGATTCGCCTCGATGGTTTGCTTTTGCTGAAAAAATGAGAAGCAATGCCACTAAAAACAAGGTAAACAACAAAAAAAATTAGGTCTCAAGACAGATACATATAGTTATGGATTTTATTCCGGTCACTGACTAAAAGTAATTAAGCTAGACTGCTAAAAACTGCCTGCTGACCCTGCCACAAAATTTATTAACAGATAACACAGTGCCACACGACCCTTCCAAACATTTCCAATTTGAGAGGACAGGATATGCCCCATCTTAGTAAGAAACTGACGGTGAATGAGTTTCTAACACGATCCGGAGAAAAAAACCACCAAAACTAATCAAGGTGCCATTGTCTATCTCTGTCTATGTGAGAGTCGAGGCTCTGAAGTTACAATAGGTCCTTTAAGTTTCAGGAAACTCATCCTTCCTGCATAAACTATTTAGATTTATCCTTCAGGAAGAGGTTCCATAAACTAGTAAAAAGCACCAAAAAACTGGAAATGAGATAGAGAAACATAAAGCATTACACTTCTCAAGGATTCGCTGGTTGCTACATATTAATTGCTACAGTGTTTTCAAAATCAACCTCCAAACACTCCGTGACCTCCTTCCTCCTTCTTTTTCCTAGTTGAGCATAACGTAATTGAAGAAGAGATACTTGCTGTCTATGCTGGAAACACACTTTATCTCCCTTGGCCAAAGAGCATCACCTAGAGCACCATCTGGATCTGCTGTACAGACTCACACACTAATAATTTTCAGTTGGAATTTTGCATCTCCAACTAGAAAGTACCCCTTGCAGAGACCAATGACTGATACATGGAGTAAACAGGCTGACATGAAAGCCTTACATTTGCTAAAGAGGACTTCAAAGACTAAAAGAGAAAGATAAAAGGACTGAGGCAACCACAACACAAACAGCTGCCCGGAAGCTAAACCAGAGCCACCGAGGCAACCAGGGCTTGCTGCAGACCAAGAATACAGCTAGCAATTTTGTCCATGATCACACAGCACAAACAAAGCTGCACTAACATCTGCTGCCAGAAGCCACAGAATGCCAATCCAAAAGCTTCTTTGACAGCATCAGCAGAGCTGAAGAGCCTTCTAAGACTGTTCTTCCTTAACAACCGCTATTGTGCTAAATGAGAAATGTGAAGAGCCAAGATAATGCTGAGTTGTTAGAACATGCAAGGACAAAGACGTTCTCGGCTTAACATGAGCTGGACCATGCACCAGTAAGCTGCAGGCAGCATCACAAGTGAGAGGCTAGTGAGGCGTCCTGGGTGAGTTCAGAGAGTGGAAATCTGGCTACCCATTGAAGCAATATTCCCCTCCCTATATGGCAACCATAACAAAGCAGTTCTGCTCAAGGAGGCACGCACTGTGTATTACAGCATCTTCTGCATCTGGACACGCACAACAGGATGAGCTAGCCAAGAAAGAGTAACCTGCAGAACAATCTAAATGAGACAGTGAGGCAGGCTCGCTCTTACTTTGTCCAGCCAGATGCAGCACCCATGGGTGGAAACTCCTCCAAGTTGTTAAGGTTTAGCTGGCTGGGTGGGGATCTGGAAGAATCAAGAGGCACTTCATTCCGCTTCCTTCTCCCTCCGCTCCACGATACACTGTCATTCTTTCCATCTTCCTCTTCAGCAAGGGAACGCCCCAGATCCCGAGCTACCTGCCGGCCAGAGGCACCAACTGAGCTGTTTCCTTTCCTTCGGCCTCGTCTCACTGGCAGGGCTTCTGGCGTGGTTGTAAGGAAGCTCCCCAAGCTGGCCTTCTGAGATGACCGCTTCTCCCCGTGGTGAAGCACAGGGCTGTACCCAAAGCTTGGGCTGCTACTGGACACCACGCTAGGGAAATCACCACAAGGGCTGGACAGGTTTGACCCAGAAAAGGAAGAGGAACTGTTGGATGCTGCAGCAGGAGAAAAGCTGGTATCTGTGGTGCAGGTAGTCACTGAAGTCCTTTGGGAAAAGAGCTGCACTCGGCTGCTGGTTGCATGGCCTGCCCTCCTTTCTGTCCTTTGGCTCCCATGGGCCTTGGAATTAGGTGTTTTAGCAGGAGTAGAGGGTCCATTAGTCAGGATCTGGCTGGTCTGCTCCCTTAAAAAATTTAGCAGAAAAGGCACAAAATCTTTCTGAAGCAAACTAAGAGATATCAGCTTGTCAGGGATGTGGTTTTCCTACAAGAAAAGAGGACAAAGAATTAATATAAAAGAAGCTACCTTTTTCTTTCTGTCCATGTACTTAGACTCATTTAAGTAGTAACTGTGAGATTGCAATACACAAGAAACAACATGACTTGGTAAAATAGGTCACTGAAATTCAAGCAACCTTAGCACTGGTCACAGATCTGAAGATCAGCTTCCATACAAGCAATTTTGGCAGACATTTTCAGATGGAGTCATTCACTTTGGTCTCTGACTGGGAAACAGTGGAACTGTTCCATGGAAACACCAGTAATACTCCCTGAAGCTATGGCCAGGGAGGACTTGGAGCAACTGGCACCCCTAAATCAAACATTTCAAAGAAATGAAAGCAGATAATTCTAATAAAAAATCTAAAATCTGCAAGTTCTCCATCCCCTATTTGTCTATGAATGCCACTTGCTCCCACAGAGGGGTGCTATAACAACTGTTTAAGCACTCGGAGTCCTGCAGTGCCAAATACAAGACCAAAGCTGCTCTTCTATTTCAATTAAATAATTTTCCTCCATTTAGGCCTCAGAGAGGTCTAAACAGAGACTTTGCAACCTTAAGGTAAATGAAGCTTATACCTACGAAACTTAAACAAACACAAGATTCCGACACAAGTCAGAGCACAACCCCAGTGAGGTTGTCAGAAGACCATCTCCAGTCTGAAACTGCCATGAAAGCTAGAGCAAGACGTAGCCTATCATTTTCTTGGGTGCCACTCTGGGTTTAGCATAGAGGCACAAGATAATTACAGTCTATACTACACATAAGGTCAGGTACTTTCTGCAGCTTTTCAGAGCAAAATTGCATTCACTCATCTTTTTCTGTCCAAGTTAACTGAGGTTTGGTTCTTCCATGTTTGGGTTACAGCAATCTGTCAACAGATGCCAGCTGCAAACTTCGTTTTTGCTTTCTAACGCTGAAGTAACTGAGCTGCTCCCAGCAGCAAAAGGCAGTGAGCAATTCCCTTGCAAGGGCAAACATTTTGGCCTCCTCACCCCTTGCCCACGCAGCGCTACCTGAGCTGCCAGCATCTCAAACTTCTTAACCTCCACAGACCTGCTTCTGCAAGTCACAGTTGAAGAAATACCACACAGCACAAAGCTGCTAGTCCATTCTTCCCACACACGTTTAGGATGACGATGATACCCAGCTAACTCATGTGGGTGACACCAGTGAGTTTTGATTTTAACATTAGGTAACAAGACATGAGGGGCTCAGGTAGAAAATGCTTTAAAAACAAATTGTATCTCTATGTTATCAGTGAAATATAGGCAGTCCTAGTCCATCTCTGGTTACAATGTTTTTATTTCCACAAGAACCCAAATCGTCCAGGCATATCCCATTACAAAACTCAGCCAACAACCACCCTCTCGGAGCCCCAGGAAAGATCCTCCTCAACATCCAGGCGGGCCAAGCATCCAGCCGAGAGGCGCGCTAGCGCTTACACAGAGCCACCGCCAAGCCCTGGCTGCTAAGAGTCTTTCTCTCACCGCCACCTTCCCCGACAAAGACGCGGGAAGCGTCACCCCGTCCTGTCACCGCGTTTCCTCAGGACACACCAGCTGCGCTGCCGACTCTCGCTCCCCCGCGCTGTGCGCCGGCACCCGGCAGGGTC
>VZRE01010995.1:84969-170257 GCA_013396775.1 Cephalopterus ornatus
CCCCGCCCTCGGCCTCCTCCTGGCCCCCGAGGAGCTGCCGCCCGCGCCGCCCGCCCGCCGCCAGCGCCGCGCCTATGGCTCCCTACTGCCCGCCGGGGCCGTGCCCATCGTGGGCGGCATCGACACGCTGGAGCTGCCCGGCGCCGTCGTGGGGGACATGGGTGAGTGCGGGAGCGACCCCCGCGGCACCGCCCCGGACCCTCCGGCCGGCGTTCCCCGCTCTGCGCGGCGGGTCGGCGCTGCCCGCCCGCTGCTGCGCGCAGGGCGCTGCGGGCACCCGTCCCGCTGGAAATGTCTGATTCGGATAGCCACTTTCTCTCCTTGGAAATGCAAAACGTGTATACACGCACACAGAACTGTGAGTGCTTTGTGCTGTAGGTCATTAAAGTGCACCAAAACAGCACCCAGGAGTAAAAACCCTGTCTTGTAGCAGATGCTGCCCACCCTCGAGCCCTTAGACTCCACCACCGATCTTCAGCGTTCCAGTACTTATTCTTGCAAATGCAAAAGCCAAAAAGCCATGGCAGCATGCAGTTCTTGCCAGTACAAAGTGCTGCTAATACATAACTTACTATGTGGCAGAGACATTGCGCTAGCACATTGAAATGATCACCTTCAATACCATGGGATTTCTTGCTATCACAGTGTTTCATCAATGCTCTTACTGGTTACTGGGTGCACAGCAGAGCATGAAATGAGCTTGCAATGAACTTTGTCTCTTGGAACCTAAAGTTCAGCTTCTGTGGTAGGGATCTGTAGTGTGCAGATATATGGTTAATTGGTGAATGCATATTTATGGTTTTCTTCCCACCTATCGAGGTGTATTCTAAAAGCATCAAAGATAACATAGTATGAGTTTGAGAGTCTTGTTTCAAGGACTAATGTTAGTGCTTAGTGGATGAGAACATGTTTCACTGACCACCAAGGTTATGAAGTGTCTCACTGGCTCTCCTTTGATTTTCCTCTTCCTTCCTCTCCTCTAGGGTTTAATGGCAATCCTGGCCCATCTCATCAATCCAGTCTTGAGAAGATGAACCTCAAAGAAGAAATAGTAGTGAAGGTGGTAGAGCCAGAAGAAAGCTCTGAGGACATGGCTGTGGTTTCACCTAGTCAAGAAGAACTGCCTTTTTTGGGGACATCAGGCGGTAGTTCCTCTGGGAAAGTAAAAGCCAAAACAAAAGGCAGGTCCCAGGCAGACCAAAATGAAATCACTGAAGAGGACCTACTACAGATTCAGCAGACCCAGATGCAGGTGATCCAGTCTGGCTTTGACAGTGTCAACCACAATCTTCGGCTGCTGCAGCAAGGCATGCAGGATCTGAGTAACAGCATCAGCATCATGGCACATACACTTGTTGCTATCAAAAATGTCTATGTGAAAAACAATACTGGCCCAACCACACAAGCCACTGCCTCTACTCAGACCACAGCTGGATACCTGAGCCCAGGCTCCCCCCAGATCTCCCCTGCTGAGGACAGAGGTAGAGTGCAGGTGGCTGGAAGCAGCAGCAGAAGCAGCAGCTGCAGCTCCAGCTCCATGTCACAAGAACCAGGTCCCTCTGAGTTTCCTAGGCCCCCCTTGAGAACCATTAAGAAAGAACATCCAAATGGCTGCTACTACTTCTGCTTTGCAGATGTGTAAAAACTTTAATATATGTAAAGTGACTGTGGTGTTAGGTGCTGTTGTATGTTCTGCTCCGGCCTGTGACTTTGAAGGAGCAAAGTGGACTTGCCTCCCGTGTTTTTCCCAGTGGGAAACATTTTCGCTATAGGTGGCATTAAATTACCAGTCTCCTGTTTGTTAACTCTGTTGCAGTTGGCTAATAATTTTCTTCTGTTTTCTTTATCCTCTTACTCTCTTAAAAAAACAAACATTTATTTTGAGTAAGACTTTTGTCTGTATCATCCTTTGTTTCATGTCACCTTTTGAAAAATAAAAGGCATGAGAGTGGGGTAAAATAAGTAACATTACGGTTACTGACCACCAGGAGCTGTCTTACACAAGTTGCTTAGTTCTTTGATTAAACAAACCTCAGAAGTAGTTGGTTTTTTAAGTACTTCCCTTTTCTAATAATTATAAAGTTGTGGGTGTTTGGCTGTTGTTGGGTTTTTTTAAGTCTGAGCTGCGCAAGCCATCACAGTAAGAGTTTGAGATACCTGCTTATTCTAGGAATGGTTTAGGTTTAGGACTGAGCTGTTGATTCATGAATCTAATCCTCAGAATTCATACAGCATTATTCCACTTCGCTATTGTTCATTCTCAGCTTGTCAAATGCACCTTCTCCTGAGAGACATTTTGTTTTACTGCACTAGCAGGGTAGTCTCGTTTGTTGTTACATGATAAAAAAAGAAAAATACAGCCGCTCTACTTTGCTCAATTCAGAAGTAGCTGAAGTGCTGTGTTCTTACATCCGGTGTCCTTTCGGGAGGGGAAACAAAAACACTTTCACCTGCAATTTTGTCCAATGACCTGAAAAATCATGCAGGTTGACTTCTTAAGCATTTATCACCAACATTAAAGTTCTACAGATAAATTTGGCCTATAACAATGACTAGCTGCCTCTAGTTTTAGTTAGATTGCACAAGCATTCCTGCTGCAGGAATTTAGCAAATACAACTGATGCAGAGAATGGCAACCCAATTGTCCCTCTCCTAGAAGCATAAGAATATGTAATCATAGGGCAAAGTATGTAATTTTTGCAGTCAGCCTTGACAGAACGCTATACCATATGAAAACATACATTTCAGTTCTTCACTTCTGCCCTTGTACCTTTATGGTGGACTGATTTCACACACCTGCGCTTCAAAAACCAACCACTGCTGGCTACTAAAACGTAAACACAGGGCAGTCAAGGTGTTAGCAAGTGTTTCTCTTCAGTATCATAGATGGAGTAAAACAAGCAAATATCTCACAAAAGTAAAAAGTATACATGTACAGCACACTCTCAATTGGAATTAATGCCTTGAAGAAGAGAAGGTTCTCTTTTTTAGGTTTACCTTAACAAAAGGAGATTGCGTGTGACAGACGTTAATAAATTACTGGGTTGAAGAATGAGAAAGACCTAATCCTTCTAAGTCAGATTTCTGAGTCTATGTTGTTACAAGCTTTCCAAATTAACCTTTTGGAAGCATTATTTCTCCCCCATCGGTACAAATGGACTCTCTAGAGCAGGGTCTTCTGTATTTTGTGTTCATGGATAAAGAAGCAAATTAATGCCACCATGACATTCCAGGTAGATTAGCAAAATGTGATCTAAACATTACTTGGTCCTTCCGGGAAGCAGTTTGAGTTTGTCCAGGTTGCAACAATTCTTACCTGTCTTTCTTTTGATGTTTCAATTCTTTTTGCAACTGTCAATTCTTGAATGTCACACACTACAGCATGTCTAGGGAGAGTTGAGGTGTGTCTGCTACATAGCTTTCTCATGTTCGAGTACTGATTTAAATGAGCTACAGTGCAAGTACAGAAAAGTGCAGCAAGATCCTAAGAGCAGAATGGGCAGATTGGATCTCCTGTATAATTAAAGACAAGCCAGGCAATGCCAAAAGACACTTCAGTGGGCAGACAATAACCAGACCTCAGCATCAATCTGCCCCAGCACCTTTGTTCCAATCTTGCCTCTTTCCCAGTCTGTCAGTTGTACTGCTAATGTATACTGAAGCCAGACCAAAATCACTTTTCCATTTCTGGTATGATCCAAATTTACATATTTTAAACAAGGAAAGAAACTGAGCTACCTCTCACCACTACAGAGTGCGCAGATTTGTTATTTTCATCTTCCAGTTAATACAGCTGGTTTGCTATTTCTTTACACACCCTATCTGTGATCAAGTGATGATTCTGTTAGAGGCACCAAAAGCACACACCATCCAAATGCCATGACATTAAGTTTCTGGCTGCTCTTAACACAAGGTGAAACATCACTTTCTTGGACTGTTACTGAGTAAATGAATTCCCAATGTATTTCCTCTTGTGTGAAGCTATTTAAGCTATGTATACATGGCAAGGGCTAATGACTCGATCATGAACCTTAATGAAAATACTCCCAATGATGTGAACAAAGGCAGAGCTCGCTTTTAATTTGCCTTACATACAAGGCATAACAGTGGTAATACTGAGAAACATATCCAGGGAATTTTCTCTAATTCTTCTGGACTTCCTAAAAAGCTTGTTATGCTGTGCAACGAGCAGGCAATATTTGCCACAGCACAGGACTAAGACCCGCAGGCACACAAACCACAGATATAAATTGTGATGATATTGCACTCTACTTTTACCTAATTTTACTAGAAAGATAAATAAAAGGGTCTTGGAGGAAACTAGAGCAACTGGTAGCTTATCACTGCATTTCCCCATAGGACAAGATTCTCAGATTCAGCAACAACTCATTTCTCTGCTATCTGCCACTTAAGTGTATTGTACAGAGGATGACAGTTCTCCTCAAGAGGCAGTATGTAAAAGCTCAGTGACTTCATCCAGACACCTGATTATCCCCAAAAGAAGTCAATTATAGTGGCCTCTGACTAAATAAAAAAACTACAGTTTTGAAGAGAGAAAAGCCAGCAGCAGCTGGCTTTTCAGAACCACCATATTGTTACTTAAACTGGCCTGATCTAGCTGTGCCAATCATTTATTGTTTAGATGAATACAGACAAAAGGGATAAGAGCAAGAGCAAATAGAAAGGGAGGATTCTGAGGAGGCCATTTGCGTTTTTCTGTTCTTATTGATATGCAACACAGGAACCTACTAAATCAGTTATACTTCCAATCACTGATCCAATCATTCTGATTTGCAATATGAACATCTGATTCATGCTGCAGTAGTACCAACACATGCTTGATTTTTGCTTTCTTGTAACAGAGAAAAAGAATAATCATTGCCAAAATACTTCATTTGAATTACAGGGTTACAATAGTAAAAAAATATTGAAAAAATTCAACTGAAGCTTTATAAATTAATGAATCATTATACAAACACAATTAGGAATTGAAGTTTTGCATGCTGAATGAATATTTTATTTAGAACCAGTTTATAAAAATAAAATACAAAATAATTTGAAAACAAAACTTAAACATTGTACAAAGCCTTGATATGGTACAAATGAGAAAATAAATAATTACAACTTTATGTACAAATGACCATTACAAGGGCATTAACTCTTTATGCTCTTGGGGGCCTAAGCAAACTTAAATGAAAAGAATGGCTTAGAAGATTTCCAAGGAGGGGAAGAGAACTGCAATTACTGAGCAAGAGAATTTGAAGGACTCCACATTTGTCTTCCTCAGTGGTAAAAAATGACCTTGGAACTACTTTCCACTTAATTTAATCATGCTGCAGACTTTACTAGTGAGTACTTGATTTCTTATGGGGTGACAACGTTGTATTTTTAATTTGTACACAGATTTCATTCTCTGAGGTATTGCTCAGAGATTTTAGATTAGCAGCCACTGGTTGGCAGCTTCAAAAAGTCAGCACTTGTCTGAAGGCATTGCTGGTGATTTTCTTAATTTACAAGATTGGATATTCATAGGAAAGCATTTAGAAACGGGCATCTGTTAGCACAAGCACTGCAACTTGTCTCTGGGCTGACTCTGTAGAAAGAAAGTTAAAAAGTTGGGGAAGAATTTCCAATCTTGCTTTCTAGCCAACGAAAGTAAAGAGGATGCAGAGAAGGCTGCTTGGCAACAATCCAGATCTCCAGTCAGAGGAAAAAGATGGGAAATAGTCAAAAAAATCCCATCTCACTTTGTGTCAAACCTTTATGACCTTGCCTGCCATGCAGCAGATACAGGTTTAAAAGGATTTCAGGTCAGGCAGACCAAACTAATTACACTCCATCTTTTGGAGCAAGCTATTCTGCTGCTACTATAGATCCTTTACATAAAAGTTAGGTCAAAGATCAAGTGATCTCAAAACAAACATCAAATTAATTCCAGCTGAATTCCCACAGTCACTTGTTGATGATCAGGACTTCACATGAGTAGCACACTTGTGGTACTGTTTAAGAAGAAACCACATCGTACTCTTGGCCAAAGTTGGCTCTCAGCAGTAATACTTACAGAAAAGTAGAGATCAAAAGGCATATCATATCATAATAATAACAACTAAAAACAAGTGAGTTTATCCTTTCAGCCCCTGATCGGGGGAAAAGCCTCAACAAAACAGGACCCTATACTAATTTTAATGAAATTTCACCTGCTCCAGAACAGCAAGAATTTCCAAGGATCCAAGCTCTTAATGTAAGGGAGGAACAAAAGCAAAATACATGAATGACATATGCTAACATTTGGGTTTGTCACTATTACTGTTAAGAAAGAATGCGTGACCATCAATGGAGAGTAAAATCAGCCTACATGTTCAAACCTGGATGGCGAGAGTAATTGCCAAATTAATATATTGGTCTTTGAAACCATGGACTCCTGTGAATTATTCTCTAAAAAACTAACAAAAATCAACCAAAAAAAAAAAACCTCAAAGATGAATATTTAAAAGCCTGATTATTTAAACATGATTATTTAAACCACATGAAAATGAGTGATAAAACTTTTTGGCATTTGACTCTGTCTTAAGATAATTCCAGACAATCATTACATAATCCAGGCTGACTTCTATATAATTTCTATTTCACAAATGTTATATGTAGGGAAAAGGAAGACTGGCTTCCAGCAGACACTTGAGGTATTCTTGTGTGAGGTGCACGTTTATGCAATTTGCATGTATTAGCTAAAAAATGTATGAGCTGTGCCTGTGTATTACATGCAGTCAAAGCACTGAACCTCACTTCCTTTTGCCGGTGGTCACGGTTATTGAAAATTGTAATAACTACAAGCAATGGCATTTGAGCCAAAAGAAAAACAGCAAACAAAGCCCTCCAGTTCACCGCCTACTTGATTAGCTAAAAGAAGTAGAATAAAAATATTATACCCTGTTCCACAAATTTCAGAAACAGAAATCATAGAATCCTCAAGGCTGGAAAACACCTCCAAGATCCAAGTTCAACCACTAACCTAGCACTGCCACATTCACCATCCAATGAGCATCCAAAGCTTTTAGCAGTTGAATAAAGGAATCATGAATAATTGCCAAGGCTTTCATTTATATAGCTGACAGTTCTCTGACCACTCCTAATAGTGGAAAAGCATACAGAGAACACATCAGAGGGAATCATGGTGTTTGTTAACCTAACCAGACCTTTGCTCACCTAAAATGACAAGACAGACATGGCTCTCATCACCTCACAGGACCAGTCCTGCATAAAAAAATTAATATATTCTAGGCCTATAATTAGAAACCAGTTTGACTTTGAGCTCTCTTTTATTCTCCTATTCCTTTTCAGAAAATTACTCTCTTATTTAACATATATATAAAAATTGGAGGCACATATCCCTAGTTTGTCATTAGACTCTTTAAAGAAATTGGAATAATCACTTTCTTCTTACCAGAAGTTATGGTTCTTAGTGTTCCATAAAAATTTCCAATTCATTATGGAAAAATTCTGATTACAAGGAAAAGACTATACTGTAAGTCTGGCTTTATCTTAGTCTCATTGAAGAGAAGATGAAAAATTTTTTTTTTAGAAGCATTAGAGTCAACTGTTGCAAAATGTTATTGCAATAAGAAGGATTTATGTGAGTTTTGCCCAAGCAAGACTATAGAATCAGGCCTTGTAATACAGAAAAGACACAGAATCAGAATTAGGGCATAGGGAAATTGTAGTAGAGGAAGAGGAGACCAGAGTAAATCAAAGCAAAACAGGCCTCGTCTCACTCTGGCAAATGAATTCCAGTAAACAGGATGGAATATCTGACACTGTTTCTATCTATATGTATATACACACATATGTATGTATGTATGTATGTATATATTTCTGGATAATATACAGAATCTATATAAGTGTATATGTAGATACACTTATGTACAAATGTGTATTTATATATATATATATAAAATCAAAATTGTGTTTTCCCAGCTGTAGTTAATACCGTAATACTACAAATCGTAGACGATAGAGCTCTTGCAAGTCTTTTTCACATGAAAAATATTTCAAGCTATTTTTAAATATATATTGGACCAGATTCTCCCCTGTACATCAAGACTGTTTAGTGAGGTATGCAAGAAAGCTTGATCTCAAACATGCAGACTTCAAGATAAGAATATGTCCAGATTTCCCAAAATGTGGCTGGTGGCTATAAGGAATGCCTTGTGTCACTCTGTAGGGGTTTGCCTCCTGTATAATTATATATAACTAGCAGTTAAGACCTCATATTTCTCCTGCCTTTGAGCAGTGAAAATTTCTATGCTTATTGATCCTGCTCAAGTAGGAGATAGGTGCCTAGCATCATACAACTTGCCAGCATTGCTTTACTGTATCACACTATCTATTACTTTAGCAGGTTTTACCTAAGTAGTAACTGGCATTTGCAATTAGTAAGGAGATTAATTAATATTAATACATATTTTTGAGATTGCAACTTAGATTGATTTTATCATGCAATACTGCAGCACAAAAGTCTGTGTGAAATGTTCAGTATTTCAAGTTCTACTGTAGTTTTAAGGCTTCATGCCTCAGTTTCTCTAAAAAATGCCCCAAAGTGCTGGACACAACACAGAAAACACCATAAAGAGGAAATGTGTGTGCAGCATCTGCATCTGCTACATGTCATGGCTCCACCGCACTGCCCTCCAAAGAAATGGAGGCTTGAAGAGGACAAAGCAACAGCTCCTTGAATTTTATTGTTTCCCAGATATTATCCCTATGTAAACTTCTGTGCGTTATGCAGAGTAACTGTAACCATTTTATACAATGGAGAAAAATCTTCCCCGTCCCTGAAACTGTGCTACGGAAAACCCTCCATAAACCAGTCAGACACACTCTGCATAAGGGCCACACACATGTACACTGCTGTTTTTCTGCAGAGTCAGTTGCATATTCAAATATTGAAGCTTACAGAGTCCTTAATGATTACACAGGCCCTCCAGAAACATTAAGCTAATATTTATGCATGAGGTGATCAGCTGACCATTTCCTAACTACAATAACTGATTTCTACCTTAGACTATAGTAAGCAATTCTGTAAACTTTCGAGGGGAGGGTTTCAAGCAATAAAAAACTCAAGAAAAGCAGGTAGTTCAAAATAAATTATTCACAATTGCTCCCCCATTCATATCTGCATGATTTTCTCATTAAATCCTGTTGAATCCTCAGCAAAAAAGCAACTGGGGATACACAGTCATTTTACCTTTTTCTGCACCAAAAGAAGCCTGGGTCATCAATTGTGACTGATATCTTTTTCTCTGTTTTGGCATAGTTTACTATTTTTACATTGGCAAGTAGTTCAAGTAAAGTGAATTTCTACAGCATTGATTTATTTTACATAGTCATGTCTAACAATGGACAAGCCTGTACTTTGAAGACAACACAAAAAAACCCTAAAACTTCGGTGTTATATTCTTTCTCAGCTGTAAAGTAATTACCTCTTTCTGGATCCTGCTACACTAGAGAGAAAATATAAACACCTCAACTTCAGCATTTCAGGCAAGGATGCATAAAGCTGGTACTTACTAAAACTGACCATGTTAATGTAAGAATAAGCTTACAAGACCATAATAAATGCTTTTCAAAAATAAGGAAAAATAATCATGGGCTGCCACACCACCTTAACAAATAATTCCAGCAGTGCCCAGAGCAAAAACATCACAATGTAACCAAATTCTTTCTTATGGTATACCATAAGGAAATGTGGAAAACAGGAAAAAAAAAGATGGAATTTGTTGTCACATTCATCCGTTAGGTATTCACTGAGTGTCTGTTCCTATATGACAAGTATTCACAATTAAGAACTCACATTATGAAATAAAAATGAGTAACCACAAGACCTATTTGTAATAAAAAATAAAAATACCTTTGAGTCTTTGTTCTTGTTCCATATGCAAATGCAAACATAAAGTTATAAAGAAATAGAAGTAAGCTGCAAGACAAATCATCAGCTGGTTGAGAAATTAGCAGTCCATCAGTCTTGTACCAAGGTATAAAGGCTATTACAATTTGTGCATTCCAGAATTTTTTGGGGGGAAATAGAAGATGTAAGTACACAGGAACTAACAGAAAGGGAACTGTATTATTTGTGGTCCATAAATTACAAATGAAAAATGAGAAAGAATGCGTATATATAAGCATATACATATATGTATATATATAAATATTTATATTATATAATTTACCATGAGGACATGCAATTATTGGTATAGCACCTATTATACAATATAATACAAAGGAATAGGACTTTCCAATGGTACAGTTTCTTCAGAAAAAGCAGGTATACCCTACCTATTGCATTCATCTGTAGTGCTTGAAACCTGAATGAAATTAAGGTTCCCCACTGTGCTACATAACGTATGGGAAACATTATACATAGTCATAATAAGAAAGAAGGGAAAAAAACCCAACACAGTCTGACAAAGCAAGTGAAATTCAGTGCAGCTCTAGGGCAGCTTTAATGCAGCATTAGAATGTGTTAGCTCAGAGACAAAATATTCCCTTTTTAATCCAAAGGTATTCATTTGGCAGAGGTTAAATAAAAAAGCACAGATGCTGGATGGAGAGGCATATGACTACAGCAAGCAGATCAGTAACTGACAAGTCTCCTAGGCACCCAGTGTCGTCAAAACAGGAACAATTAGGGAGAGATGGCTGCATCTTTCTCAGGCTTGAATTCTTGCGTGTTATTATTCTAACCCACTATTCTTTTCTGAATATAGCAAAAGGTGCCATGCCTTTTCATTCCCTACAGAGATCCTGTAGAGCACAAGAGGTTATTAAGCAATTACCAAATAAAGTTGGAGGAATTACACACTGTGGACTTTACTGAGTGTCAACAAAGCTTGATTAAAACAACATTTGGGCAAAAAAATTATGAGAATCCAACATAAAAAATATTTCAGATTTCTATTTTGCTTTGATGTCTAATATTCTTGACTAGATTTTGTAAGGGTGTTGAGTGTATTTCTGTCACCTATAACCTACCAAGTTCACAAAGTAGACAATCTCCTCATCTCTGTTTCATCTTTCATGATTTTAGAAAATAAATTATCAAAAAAACCAAATCTTGGTTGGTAGTTGTCTTTGCACAGTAGGATCTGTGGTTTAGGTGATCCATAACTAATGGAAAAACAAAAGTCAGCAAAAATAAAGGTTCTTTTTTTCAATTGAATTAAAGGAGAAAAAATAGGTACATTTTCTAACTTCTTTTCCAACTTACATTGCATTTTCTTGTAAATCTGCAACATCCAGTGAAGTGCATACATCTCTTTTCTCTCATTTCCTGGACAGGAATGCTTCTCCAAATTCTACCGAATGTAGAACTCCACTATGACTCCCAAAGAACTGTATGTTGTAGAACTGAAAATTAGCTTCTTCGATCCTGATTACTCCTAAACAAATTTCTAAATAATATAGATACAAAAACATCTTGGCAAATGTTAGTAATTTTTTTAATGTCACCAGTGCTAAGAAGGGACACGGTATATGATACTTCCTCAGGTAAAAAATCTTTGCTGTGATAGATAGAGGATAAGATGAGCACTGAGTGACTCGAGATGAGTACAGCTCAAAATGAAAGACATTTATAAGGTACAAATACCATCATCTTCTGTGTGCTTTTTTAAAACTGCAAAGCCATGCTTGAGCAGAACTTATCTCCCGAGTGGTGACATCATTTTGGAAATAATCATTTCAGGGTTTCTTACATACTCTTGAGTATGTAAGGCCTTAAATAATTAGGCCAAATCTTCTAACTAGGTAAACAAAAAACATCAAGATAAATACTCTTTTAAAACACTCACCTTAGAGCTATTTTTTCACTCTAAACACATTGCACCTCTTCAACTATCTAGTCATTCTTTTTTTGGCCTTTACTTCCTCTCTTGTGGATCTGCTTGCTGCCTACTCTTAGGCAAAGCCTGGACACTTATTTACACAGAATGATTTCTTACGAATAGTTTACAATGCTTACTTTCTTTAAAATGTGCAGATTCAACACCTTTTTTTTTAATACACTTTTTTGGATTATTTTTTTTAATACACAGTACACAGACACAACATGCATCAGATTTAGGAGGAGACTTTATACCTGTTGAGGCCCAGTTCCTATCTGCTAAGCTTAGTGGTTGATTTGCTCTTTCCTGTGGGAGTCTTAGTATTTGGGGAATGGTGGAAAGAACTGCCAGACCCTTTCAGAATATTCTTGCTTGGTTTGTTGCAGCAGTGCTCCTGTTGGCAAGATCTCCTAGAAGATGAGGAGCCTGAGTGGCTAGGAGGTGATTTACTCCTCCCAAGATGTGGAGATGAACTCCTCTGATCATGATGGGATCTCCCAGCCCGGGACGGAGAAGAACTGGCAGTACGGGGTAAAGAAGAGCTCCTAGGGGAGGCACTGGGACTGCGTCGGGGGATGACAGGGCTCTTGGGTGGTGTTTTTGGACTATGTGGAGATCCTGGACTCTTAGACTGGGTAGAACTCCTTGGTCTTTGAGATCCATTCTGTAGGATTTGAGCCAGACGAGAGATAAGATCTGAGTCCGAGCTGCTACTCCCTAGGACTCTGTATCTGCGTAACCTTAAGAAAAAATGAAGAAAGATTATTTCTGTTTCCACCTATTCAAAGTGCAAATAGAAACACAGTATCACTAGAAATAAAGGATGAGCTTGCACTGCAGAAGGGACATGTGGAGCTGAACTTTCCTGTAAGGTAGAGGTGTTTGGATCTAGGCTTTGGTTTCTGTGTTGTTCAGATTAACACACTACTTATATTTACATAAACTCACTCACATAAACAGCCTCAGTGTTTACAGGTTAACTGAAATTTCCTGGCGGTGTTGGAAGTAGTGCACTGAAGAGCAGTGCTTACTACCTTTTTTTTCAGATGGGTACATCCATTCCTGCACACCATCAGTAAACTATTAGACACAATTTTAAGGGATGACATGGCACATCACAACTTCCTTCAAAGGATTTTGCACCACTGTGTCAAAAGTCTCCTTGTCCTGGGAATGTAGGCACTGAAGAAACTAGATCGTGGTTGTACATAGAAGTGGCAAAGGCTGTTTCTTCTAGTATTCACTCTCCCCTCCTTCAATTAGTTGTTTTTACTTAGCCATGATCTAAGCATAGCTAATTGATTCAATACTGGTGGCTCCAGACCCAAATACTTAAAATGTCCACATTAAGAACAGATTAATTTTCAAGGGGGCTGGCTACAACAGATCCTATTAAAATTTCTGTCGGTTTGTGAATAATCAGCAGTTCCATAAAAGTAACCCCTCTTTAAAAAAAGTGTAAAGATTTAGTTATAGATTGTCAGGTTCCAAAATATTGAATACATATCTTGGTGTATAAGGTGAAGCAGGGTTATTCTTGTGTAACAACTTCTCCTCATTCATTCTTCAACAACATGAGATTTCTCAGAGAATTGAAACCCAGCATTTTTTTTTAAATTAGTTAAAGGATGGAACTTCTACAGGATTATATACAGCACAGTAACTGCAGTCTAGCTCAAATCCATTTCCAACCTGAAAACCTATTTTCTCTGCATTACCTAGCTTCTACCCCAGGTCTAGTAGGCGGTTTTCCTGGTGGTGGCCGAGGAAAGAACTGAGCTGAACTTGAACCGATGACTTGATCAGTGGTTGCCCAGGACACTGGCCTTGGAATCTTGCTTTTTCTAGACTGAGGACTGCTTGGAGATAAAGAGCTGTCTTCATTCTGCTTGCTGAAATGAGAGTCCAGTGTCAATCTAGAAAATGAAGCTAAGACATCATCCTCAGAAAACGGTACTGGAGCAGCAGCCATTTTTTCCTCCAGTGACTTGTCAGAGGCACTTGAGAGGTCACCAAGGAAAGATTTGAGCTGTCTCTTTTCCATAAGTAATTTCACCAAGTCTGTTTGATGGGCCTTTTTTAGAAGAAGCTTTTCCTTTGCTGAAACAGAAGAGGAATCTGACATTGAGTCTACCTCTTGTGCTAAAACTGGGATTCGGCTCTGCCTGAATACAAAAGGAGACTTAACTGAGTCCTTCTTGGATCGGTAAGAATTCTCATTTTCTGAAATGCAGTGGAATAACTCTCCATTTCTGGGAGAATTTTTCTCTTTTTTGTTCTCCTGCTGCAAAAAAGTAGTAAGGGCCACTCGGTGGCATTTCAAGTCTTGGCTATGGACCTCTTCCTTATCAGAATGAAAACCATTTTCCTGAACAGTTGCTATTTTGTTTTCCTGTTTATTAACATGTGCGTTAGTAATTCTTGAGGGAGACAATTCTGATGCTTTAGGTGCTGTTGACTTCAGACCCTCATCTTGATTTGGCACCAAACAGATGGGCCTTGGCTTTGATTCTTCAGCAGCTTCAGTATTTGTTAGAGGTTCCTCCTCTGCAGATTTTGAGTTTCCTGGCAAAGAATTTTGCTCTTTGCCTAGCATTTCAATGGCATCCTCAGAGACCACTGGAAGCCTTTTTTCCTCAGTCTCCTCTACAGGAATATTTTCAAGTTCATTCTCTTCCTGTATCCCATTGTGTTGTTCAGGTAGGTCCTTTTGGCCACAGTCCAGGACACCGACACTTTCGTTGACAAGTCCTTCTCTATCAAGCACCTCTTGGCTGATATTAAGTACCAAATCTGGTCTGCTAGCACTAGCTGGAATCACATCTTCTGTCACAACCAAACCCGGCAAACTTTCCTTTGGAGAGGAAAGTTCCACAGTGTGTTCCACAGACTGACCATCCTGCTCTCTTCTCTCCAGCTGGTGGCCACAGTGAAAGCTCTCCGAAGCAGACTGCGTGGATGCTACTGAAGGTCTGAGTATTGTTATCTGCATCGGAAAATTAAAGAAAAAGATAAGAAACTTGGGAATGTTATACAGGTAACGCTCTTTAAATAAAGAGTGTTGTCTAAATCAAAATGCTTTTGATTCTACATCTTCAAGATACATTATATAATGATTCCTATGAATCACAATGTTCAAATAATACCTAACTTCATAACATACATGTAGATAATTAGGAAAAAAAAAAGTCTATCATCCCATTACAGAAATATGTAACAGGTAAAACCAAACAAAATGTCAGTGAAAAGTGCTGCAGTTACCAAGTTAAAAAAAAAAACAAAAAACTGAACGCTGTTAAATCACAGGAGAGGTTGGAAGGCACTTTAAAGATCATCTAGTTCTAACTGCCTTGCCATGGGTATGATCCAAAGGCTTTCATTTGGAAGAGTTTGGATGTAATAGTCAATTACTGAAGAAATGGAAGAAGCTTGTAGGTGATCCTCCCAATGTGTCTTTTAGGATTTCTTTAGGTAAAGCATCATTTATTTGCAAGGCTGGCCACTACAGATAACTTCATGATTCACAATGCACAGTGAAGAATGTAAAGTAAAGAGACTGGAAAAAGATTGGAATTCCTTAAAACCATTTCAAACTAAATTAAATAATCCTGTCGCCTTAATTATTCCATAAATAGTCTTATCACTCTCTTGTTTGTGAAACCTTGAATGACAAGAATCTGAGGAGGGTTGATCCTGATACATGCAAAATACACCAATTTAAATAGTAATTCAGTCTAAGTCAGGAAGACAGAAATCTCAGGGTTGTTCAATACATACCTAACTACAAAACAAATAATACATGAAGTAATAGGTAGAATTTAAAAACCCATCATAATCATAAATGATCCTCATACTTTCTTTTCTTCTGCCACTAAATACAATCTTACCCTGTAAGATCACTATGGTTAATCATGTCAATTATGCAAAACACTGAACCTGAGGAACAAAGATTACAATTCATCTAAGAAGAAAAATGTGGGGAAATCAATTTAAAATACTACCTCTCAGCTCACTATGATAGTTTATAACACCTATTACTGTAATTCGCATATTTCAACAGGAGTTATGTGATACAACAGATGACTGAAAATGGCTGAGACAATATATGGAACAATGAATTTGAGGTTCTCCTTTCACTCCAGAATACTTGAATGAAATTATTACCACCACACTCTTGAAACTTTTGGTCTTCGCTAAATTATTTCTTAATTTCTTTCTGTTTTCTCAAATTTGCATTGAACTGAGATGAGAAATTATACCGCATTTTCTTCAAGAAACTTCACAAGACAGTGAGTGGGATGTTAAGATGGAAAAAGAACAAAACAACAAATATCTCTCAGATATCCTTTATGACATCTGATAAACTTGCCTCCTTTTAAACCTCTGACAGGCTGCAATGGCAAGGGATACACCTGCATGAATGCCTCTGTGTACGTATGCAGCGAATTGCAGAGAAATGAAATATTGAGTTTAGGACTGGAAAGATTTAAAGGTGTGAATATGGATTATTGTACAATATCAGCAAGTAATCATCCGAACTTTCAGCAATAGTTTCTTCCCTCCGCTCATGATGTCCGGGTACTTCTGCAAGCACGTCAAGTGCTGTCAGAACTTCAGGCCTCCCAAAGACATGGTGTGGAGATGTATTGTTCTGCTAATCCTTTCGTTCTTTGTAATTTCTCACATTAATAAATCATCATCATATTACTTGGCATTGTGAAGACACTTTTCCTGATCAGTTTACTTTTCAGAACATCTTTCCTACCTTAGTAAAGCTTGTGTATCCAGGAGAACAAACCTCACATATCTTTTTTTCCTTTCCCTGCTTCTTTTTCATCTATGGTTAACTCTATTTCCTACCAGGAATATGACCAAGGTTAGTATTAGTCTGCAACTTTGGCAATATCTTTCCAGATCACCAGCTTCCTCCTCATACTTCATTACTTATGTCATTTAATTTCTATATCCTTGCACGACCTTACATCTCTACAAAGAAATTTGAACTGCAGTTTGTATGAAAACATAAAGGGCATATTAGCACACTGTCCTGTAATTTAATGACAGTATCATTCTCACATGAGTGAAACACTACTATGCTTACATCTCAGGAGACAGCTCACTTAGCTTACTGTTCAGAACAGACCTCGTACTTTTCAAAATCTTCCCTACCTACTACTATCATTCCTACTGACTCTTTAGAATTTAATCTTTTGTATCCCTTACAATCCATTTCCAGATTAAATTCACAGCAGGGAAAAAGTTAAATATAATGAATTATATATCTACTAAAGTACACGGTCTGTTTCTACAAATAGACTAATATCGGGATAAACAGGAGAAATATATGGCTGCAAGACATAGTGTTATGGAACGTCAGACTAGAGATAATTGTAAGCTTTGATACTGAATCTCTTTCAAGAGACCCACATATATGGTACTGCAAGCATTGTAGTAACTGGTAGTCCCCAGTTAAACTTCTGTTAAAAATTTCACATGTGGCAGGCCCTCATCCTAGACTAGAGAGAAGTAACAAATGAAGATTTTTTTATATCTACCATGATGGTAGCAGCCTCTTGGGAATAACCTAACTTAAACCTCATGCTGACTCAATATAGTTTCCATTAGTCCAGGGAACAGGGGGCATAACAATTCTGTAAAACCTGAAATCAAAACCCTTTTGCTACAGACAAACCATGGCTTTAATCATGGCAGCTGTAAAAACACAGACTCCCTGAACAGAGAAAACCTTTTCTCTGTTTTCCTTCCAGGACACTTCTATTTGATAATGTGCCATGTCTTAAAAATTAAATTCTGAAGAGGATTTTGGAAAAGTATATGCCTTACTGATATTTTAAATGCTAAACCAGAGTGTTAACTAGCTGAGTTCTAAGGCAATCCTAACATACATGACACCTTCAAGCTAATGCCACTGACAAATTTACAATAATTATAAAAGGACACTGTAACAAGATAGGAGCATCTTTGTGGTTTTGTTTGTTTATTTGTAGTACTAAAAGAGATTGGTAAATGTGAAAACCAATGTAAATGTTCATTCTCTTGCTACTGCAGACTAGTGAAACCTGCTAAAGTTAGTTCATAAAGAAGGCAAAATTTACAACAGTTACTATCAGGCTCATAAACCCGAAACATCCAATACACATTCTTTCTCTAAATACCCCTCGAACATGTCAAGGAGCCTTACCTTATTCTTCCACAGGTCCCTAAATTCCAGTGAGATGCTTAAAAATCAGGGTAAATTTTTCAACTCAGATTAGTATATTATTTCACAATTTAGATATGACTATGAGTGTGATGGTTTGCATTTCCATAACATCTTATGTGGGAAGATTTCAGAGAATTTTATAACCAATAATATAACTAAAACCACTTTTTTTTAATGTTCCAACAAGGTAGAAATTTGAGAGAAGAGAAAATATTTGTATAAGTGCCAACTAATGTCAATTGCTCAATCTGAGAGACACCAATTATCCTTCCTTAACATACTGAATAACTGCAAAATCATTAGATTAAAATTAGCCCCCTTGTACATGTCTCATTAAGCACATTGAAAAAAGAAAACATGTCTGAATGACAGACAAAACCGGAATCCATCTTTGCTAAGGGCTGAATCATATTATAGCATAGCCAGTTTAGAAGTATTCTGGATGGCTGCCTTGGCTAGAAGAGGTGTTCACTATCTTACTGTAGAAGTAGAGCTGTGAAACCATAAATATAAAAAACCTGAGGTCACTCATTTTGATTGTTTCTCAAGATAAAGTTACACCTTTAGCACTATATGTAATTAAGCAGCCCTGGCCAGTACTTGATGTACTTGCATTACCTTTACCACTGACCTCAAACAACACTCTATGTAGTCCTCTAATGAGCAGAGTTCAGAGAACTAATCTGGCTGAAAAATTCACAGGAAGAAAGAAAAAGATTATGTTTCAAGACAATCTGCTGTACAATTTGACCATGTTACAGACGAAAAGGATACTAATAGCATTCTGGACACACTCTTCAGATTCAAGTCAAATAATTCACTCTGGTTTTCAGTCAGCTGTAATGCTGCCATACTCTTTTCTTTATGCTGCAAGTTGAATAACTAAGGAGAGCTGAAGCAAAACATTTCGATGGTCTTCCATAATATATGTATGGCAAGAGAGTAGTTCTCTATCGAAAAAAAAAGATAGACCTACATCCTATATCCTCTCTGCACTAGTGAGCAGAGAATATACAGAAATTTCATTACCTCCTCTATCTGACATCAAAGTAGAGGAAGATGGGTTAGAGTTCCTAAGTCCTCATTCATTAAAAATCTGGAAAGAAAATCACTTTCCTTGATTTTAGAAATGAATGTATCTTTTCTTATTTTTCAATACATGAAATTAAATTCAACAGCATAGATCCCTGACCTCTGCAATTCACTAGTTATGAATGTCAAACCAAATTGCAGACAGCAGGAAATACATGACAATAAATTCAGTACCAAACACTTTAACAGAAAGACATTAGAAATCTTTTTAATATTTAATTGGAGAAAAGCTTTAGATTATTAACATTCATATCCATCTTTCATGCTGAGGAACTTCTAACTTGCTAAGTACCTAACATTTCTGCACTATCGAAAAGAGGAGAACTTGCCAAAGTTTTTGAGTTCTTCAGTAAGCCATGAAGTATACAAGGCTTTCAATGCTGGAATGGACTATACAATCATATGCTTGTAGTGTCCATAGCAAATGAAAACCTGGAAGTTAAATTCTAAACAGAGTTAGGACTTTCAAAATCACAGCTCATAAAAGAACACAGCAGTCGTGGAGTTACCCAGTAAAAAGAAAGAAGATGCTGAATGCTACATATGCTCACTCCATTAAGCAGCAACACCGGTCACATGACAGAAAAGTATTTCACTTTGTATCCCCTATTAATACTGCAACTGTATTCATTTCTTGGGTACTAAGGAAGCCAGAGAAGACCCTTGGTGTCAACTTAATTTGGATTCTCATTGGAAAACTTAAATTGTAGACATACAGGCAAAAAAATTGCCATTTTACATCCTGCGATACAAACTAATCCCAAAAAATACTGAAGCTTAACTTTTAATGAGTTGATTTCTTTTAAGTCCTCTTCCATAGTCAATATGACAGTCATTCTAAAGACTGTGGTATTTTGGTATCCCATCAAGTTCAGAATAATGAACACTGGGGAGTTACTGTTTGTCTGTTTCCATACATCGAGCACAGAACTATTTTCTTTATACTGAACTAAAAAGCAATCAGGAGTTGCAGCAAAAAAAAACACTGCTTTTTGAGTTAAGAGACAAAATGCTGACATAAGTACACTAGCTACTTTGTTTCCCTTGTTATCACTCACCACTGATCCTACGGAACTTTGAAAGTAACTAATGTTGATGGATTACTTTTAATATCAATACTCCTGTGCATTCTTCACTGAAAAAAGAAAAGAAGTCTTTAATATAAAAATATTAATATTGAAAAATACATTGGAAACAAAAGGTAACACAAAATATAATCAAAATTAAATATTAATGGTAAAATGATGATGAATATGTTACAGTCTTATGCATTAATGCTATGTCATACTGTTTTACCCAACAATGCAAGCTCATGCTGCTTAGCAAATCTCAGTATTTTTGTGACTAATACACAAATTACAGTTAACTTTAATTATGATTCCAAGCCTCAATCTTTTTCATATAGAAATGAAACTGGAAATATAAAACTGTGAAAAGCCCCCTTTCTCTAGTGACATTTTTCATTATCTATGACCCCTGATAATTGCCATCTTTGATTTATACACTGCAAGCAGTGGATCAATTAGTTATTAATTATTTATTAATCCGACTATATCCAGATCTTTTTTTCTCACATTACAATCATTTAGAATAGCCCAAATTTCAATGTGTGTTCCCAATTCAAAAATCATCTGGTACTGCTTATAGGAATACATTAAAAAAGAAATATTTTAACCTTAGTTTTAAAAGAAGCAAAAATCTTCTTTCCTAGATTTATAATCCTATCTTTTTTCATGAGAAAATCCCTCTGAGGAAGTGAATCTCTCTTCCAGAACATCCAGAGATGCTTGGTGCTCCAGATCATGACCTGAATAACAGCTCTTTAAATATTGCTCTCTTCTAAGTGGCTCAATATATCTTCCTCAGAGAGTATTCCTGATTCTATTCCTGAACAAGATCCACTCTTACTCCTCAACTTGATCTTTCAAAATATTTCTAGGATGTTGTGTATAGCAGTATGATTAGCATATGCCTACTACCAGACTGTGTAGAGCAACTGAAAATGTTAAAACTTCGCAGATGACTGCTACAATGCAGTCACTTTTATGAAGACAAGGCTTATTCACCTGCTCAAGTTGTGCTTTTGAGATGCGAATGACAGGGGGGAACTTGTTGCCACAAGGAATGACAGGAAGCTGCCTACGACCAGTTGAGCGGGTGGAAGAGGAGTGGCTCTCAGCTGATTGACTCCTTGGTAAACCAGCCTCTTTCAGAGGGTCCAAGTGGATGGATAGATAGGCTATAGGGCTCATGGTGCAGAGGATGGGACTTGAAATTCTTGGAGAGGAGAAATGCAGCATATGACATGAGTTGAGCTGTGAGAACAACATGGCGGGGAAAAAAAATAAGGTTGAAAATGTTTTAATAAGTCTTGTTTATGCTTGCCTAAATGCAATCTCTCAGACAACTGTATTCACACCTCCCTCAGGGGCTGAAAGCTGATAATTTAAGAGGTGTCTTAAGTCTAATCTTCACAGTTTCCATCAACTATTTTCAAAAATCCAGTGAGCATCCTTTCTCTAGCTGGCTTCTTCAGTCAGTCAGTCTCAGAATCATAGAACCCTTAGCTTGGCAAATAAAATCACGGATTCATTGAGTCCAACTGTTGTAACCATTACAAGGAGTCAGTAACAATCTAGGGCAAATTTAATGAACTAACACAGTCAGTTTCAAGGACGCTGTACATTAGTTCATAGTTGACTGGTCCTCACAAATGCTCAACACATCCACACAAGAAGACATCCATGTTTCTGAGATTACTATATTTTCAGCATATACACCCATTGCAGGCTTTACAACTACAGCCACAGCAGCGTACATTAAGAACTGTGCCTGACAGGATTAATCAGAAAAGTTAATACTAGATGATTTTGATGAAATTTCCCAAATATGGGACCAAACTAGAAGGATACACTGGCCTGAAGAATCCATGAACAATTGCTTCATCTTGAACTACATTATTCAAGCATTTAGATACAAGGAAAGAAAGAATAGGAACTGTAAAGTCCAAGCGTTCCAAACAAGTAATTTTAGACAAACTACATTTTCAAATTGGTCACTGATGACAACTCTGAAATCAATTGTTTTTTTGCAAGACCTTTTCCAACACAGAACAAACATCTAATGGTGACACATCTAAACACCTGTAAATGAGATTGCTATACACAGTTTCCAATTCTTTCTTCCCATTACATTTAGAGAAAACCTTGAAGAGTAGAGATATGGAAATTTTCTGCAAGCTTCATGAAGGTGACTTTTTGTTTCCTACCACAGTATTTGCAATTCTAACCTGTATTCTTTGGAAGCCAAGAGTACCTATCAAGCATTTCTGTTCCTAAGGAAAAGGTATTTTCAGTTGTGTCAACCCTAAAGCTTCAGTTCCCATAATGCATAGCTGACTTACTGGGGGAAAAAAAAATATTTCCAGTGTCTCATAAAAGCAGCAATTGAGGATAGAAGATATGTGAAAATTAAACTACTTAGAAATAAATAGAAATTTAAGAACAAGCTTTTGATAAAATACAATAGTACCTCAACATACAAAATTTCCATTTCAGTAATATTTATAAATAATAAAAATAAATAGATTCACACAGTAAACCCTCCTCTATAACACAGACACACGCATATATATATATATATATATGATTTTAGGTTTTTGACTAAGTGTGAGCAGAGCAAACTGTTGTTTAATTTAAACTGAAGATGAAAATGGAAATAGCTATTAGATGTTTAATTACTTCAAATCCATTATTATTTATTTACTGAAATATCTACTTAACAAATACATGCTGCAAAGTTTTGTGCATGCACTGTATGGAGTTTTTTGAAATTCAATACAAACACAGTAAATTAATGAAGCCATTGTTCAACAACACAAAGTCCAACTCTATACTCTTAGTACCAGATCAAGGAAAAGAAAATTACACCTGCATGATGCAAGGTGCTGCTCCAGTATAAATTCACCATTAGTCTAGATCAGTTCACATTCTTTTGACAAATTAACTTCATACCAGCAGATATTACAGCAAACCACATACTGTCTCTCCTGCAGCCAACATCAACACAGAGCCATTATTAAAGCATAAAGTCAGCACATATACCCTCAGCATGCTTCGAGTAGTTCAACAGACATGTGACTGTCTGCCTCCAGCTAAGGCAGATCAAACTGGTATTTGCTGATAGCACGCAGAGTCTGTATTGGAACTGGAAAACCACGACTGATAACATGAAAATTACTTCCCTTACCTGCAGGAGTTTTTTTCCATAATAGCATAATTTGCTGTAATTTTTTATGCCTGAAACTTTCTCATCCCTGAGCCAATAACTTACACATTTTTCTCTTATTTTTTGAGTTTGGGTTTCCTTTTTTAACTGCTATAACTTTATATTCTTAATAGAATGCTGATGCTGTGTAAAACAGGTAAGTAGTGATATTATCAACAATTACAGGAAGTCCACGTACACACACAATTTCAGGAAGAACATTTAGCTACAAATGGAAGGACTGCAGACCAGCAATTCCTTTCCTTCAGGAGCAAATAAAATTATGGGAGAGTATACAAAACATTAGTTTCTCATACAGAAACATCCACGCTACTACTTACTACTTAAACAGTGATAATAAAGCCCTGAAAGAAACAAAGAACAAAGAAGAATCATCAAAGTAAAAAGGAAAAATTTAAAAAATACTTACAATAGGAAAGCTAATTTATTCATTCACCACTGAAGTAAATGCTTGCATATTTAACAAACCTATCAGAATAAGCTCAAAACCCATAATTCCTCATACTTTCTCCTAAGTGATGGTGAAGCAGGTCACTAGAAATCCTTACAGGAGGTGTATTTATAAGCGTGAGGATCATGAATGCTGACATGTCCTAGAATTTTGAGCTGTTTGAAATGAGTGAACTGCTTCAAAAATTATATTATTACACTACTATAATTTCAACATCTATTTTTAACCCCTTTTAGTAACACTTAAGTCATTTGATTTATGGTTCTAAACTTAACATTCTTGGATCCAAGCCTGCTCCTTAGTAACTCACGCAATATAATTAAATCAACAGAAAAATAAAATATGACCTTGCCTATTATTTTTATTGTCGGAAAAGTGCTACCTAGAAAAAATTGCTAAATAACATCTGATGCACAAACAAGGATCACATTTAAAGAACAGTTTCAAGTGGGTAAATACTCTGAGGAAGAAGGAAAAGGACTCTACCAAACAGCTCCCTAAGGTCACTAGGACTCTCAAGCAGAGAGAACTACTGTATGAAGAGACATATATTTGCTTTCTCCCAGTGAAGGGATCAGGACACTCACCTGTAAGAACAGCTAGGTTCCAGTACCCATCTCAAGGAATAGTTACATATTCTTAATGAAGGGAAATACATTACAGTTGGAATAGATGCACTGCATAGACACACTCTGTTTCCAGTTTCTAAATCAGCCAAATAATCTCTATTTTCTTTATTCCCAGTTCAGTTTATTTTTAAAACTGCACATGATTCTCCTTCAAAACAGTAAGTTCCTTCCTGTCGTTCATCTTGCCTTCACAACACTACTTGCCCTTCCAGGATAATATAAACCATATTCATTTCCTCCATTTTTGAGGTCATAACAAATATCCCTCACCTGCTTGCAAAGCCAAACTAAAATATAATCTCATTTCAAGTTCTACTTTAACCGGTATTGCAATACATCTTAATTAACTTGGTTTACAACTGTTTCTGCTCCCACGTTATGAAGCTTCTTCCTTTCCAGATAAAGATATTGTCCGTTCTCTGCAGTGTAGTACCTAATATTTTTACCACATCTACTGTCAGTTTTAAGTAAAACAGCTTTTTCCCCAAAAAGAGCCACACTTGTATAAAATGGAATAGTGCATTTGCATGCAAAATTCTAAGCTGTTCTTTTTAATGGCTTTCAAAATAAAAACACTTGATAATTAGTATTTTGCACAAGACCAAGTATTGCTCTTTTTTGCCTGTTTTTCTAAAACTGACATTAAAATAGAAGAATTGAGCAGCTGAAAACTGAAAAATTCAAATTAGTTTTTCACTTTTAGAAGTTTCTAACCCATCAAAAACTCTTTCATACAACTAAGATTTCAATTTAAATCTTAGAAATCTTTTGTTCTTTAACAGTTCTGTATTTTCAATTACACAAAATGAATCTTCTCTAAACTACATACTTCAAAATATGATATCTAAATATAATCTTGTATGAAAGACATGATCTTGCATATTCCATGAAAACCTAGGTGTAGTTAAAATCTTAATGTGCGGCTGTCATTAACTACATTGAGTAGCTCATTTTCCCTGTAAAGGATATTTCCACATCTTATAATAAATGAGTAGTTAGTGACAAGTTTCTTTTTCTAATGAGCTGGCTGTAACTTTCACAAGAAGTGGTGATAAGTGAACAAAAAACATAGAAAGGTTTCTTGGCTCAAGGGAGCTCGAAAGAATTCACCTTAGATCATACATGGCATGGTATCTACTCAGAAAAGGGGAGAAATTAAACCAAGAGTTGATTTCCAATCACTTAACCATTAATCTCCCTTCCTCCTTAAGTAAAGACAAAGAAATCTTTGTGTAAAAACAATGACAAAGGAGAAAAAAGTAAATGTTCACAAACTGTGCAAATGAGAATTCTTTAGAAAAGATGGAGAAACAGAAAAAGAATAGCATGCAATGGAAGGAAAGCAATCTGTCTTTGTGAAAACTCGGGAGTAAAGTAGTAGTTGCAAAAGTATCTTAGAAGTGAAAAGTAGCAACACTTTATGAAAGGCAACAAGTTGTTTCAGAAGAAACAAGAAAAAACAAAGGGAATTCCAAAAGCAAACACTACAGGAATGATGATGAGAGCAAGTAACTTTCTTTAATTTCAACCACTTTGGCTTTTCCTGAAACATATAAAACACTGTAGCACAGTATTTTACATACTCATTGTAATTTTACGTTTATATATTGCAAATATAATAAATATATGTTTGCATGTGTCTCTCACTGATTAGGAATCACTGCATAAAGAGCTTTAGATAGATAGCCAGACTGACTGATGGACAGACAGACAGATAACTTCTTTTTAAACAAGGTCAGTTCTATGGATCATACCTGCAGAATTAATAGCCACTTCCATGGGTGAATGTAAACACTTGTATAACAGAACATGGAAGACCATTTCTCAAGAATCAAGTCCCATATCTACTGAAACTAGGAATTTCTGTTACGCTTTTGTATTTTAGTCACTGCCTTTACTATTTCCTCATATAATTCTGAATAAAGACAGGTTCAATAAAACAGTGACAGTTTCTCTTACCGGAGTGAGTGCTCCTTCTGCTTGAGCTTCCATAGGACTTGTAGGGGTGGCCGCAAGAAGCTGTCCAGCAGCTCCAGACAGAAGTTCCAACTTATCTGTAAGCTGTTCAGAAGCAGCAGGATGACACTCCATGTCCAGAACAAACTCCACCCCTGAAGTTTGGTTTTTGCCATTGACATTGTTTCCTGCCCACCCACCCTGTCTGGGTTGCTCTTCTCGAGGGGACTCCTCTAGAACTTGCAGTACCTCTGGCTCTTCATCTGAGGGACTTCCAGTCATTTTGTGCCCTAAAGCCTCATTTGTCCTGAAGTCTTGTAAGTCCCGTTCCTTATCTATTATCACCCATTCCTTAGAATCAACCTCCTGCCTGCAGGAGCTTAAGTTAACAGCTACAAATCCATTGCTCATAACACCATCAGCATGGTCTGGAGAAATAGCTGACCCAGGCTTTGAACCATCTGGAAGATATTCTTCATCATAGTGCCAGACATGGTCCATGCGAGCAGTCACAGGAGCAGGAAGGGGTGTTTTCTGAGAAAGAGGAGGAACAGCAGCAGCAGGACTCTCTGTCGCAGCATTCAAGTCTTTCTGCATCTTCTCCAAACTTGAGAAAAGAAGTTAATATCTGAATTAGTTAAGAATTAATTAAATATTGTAACTTACATTTGAGTTTTTTTCAGTAGGAGAAAACTAGATTTATATAAAAATTTGTTGTCATATGTGGAACAATCTGCAATGGTTCTACAATTTGAGGCAAGTAAGTCTGATGTCAAGCAAGAATGGACATGATCTTAGAAATGTATACATATTATAACTTTCACTGTAATGTATCATGTTGTATTGTAAATATAATTACCAGAAGGGAGAACAGTGAGTGGATAAAAACTCAGTGGTGAGGCTACCAACAGATGGTCCACTGTACCTAATTTAAGTTACAAAGCAGAGATTCAAAGCAGAAGAAACAGATGTCTCCAGCAGCAGTTACTAGGTGCTTTCAAGAAGAATGTTATTGTTTTGATTGATTCTTTATGACTTGCATAATTTGCTCCATCAAACAAATTCAGATTCCTACCTCTGCTATGAAGTATTTAGAAGGAATCACTGTCATCACTTCAGCTCGCTTCTACCGTCCCACTCAGCCTCTACCTTTCAGTCAGACTTCACTGTGTCCTTCTCCCTTTATTCTTTCCACATAGAGGCAAAGTGATTGAATCTGTTTTCATACATCTGCCTCTCCTCTAGCTTCAAATTCCATTTTAAGACCTCTGTCTTCTATCAGGTTTTTTTATGTTGGTGCAACACCTTTGGGCATAACTAAGCCTACTGCATGCAGGCAAATTTCTAAGTTTATTTATCAACTCCACTTTCTGTAAACTTTCCTTCTCATGTCATATAACCTAATCTCATGTTACCTCTATTGAGCACCTGACGTCATCATTCTTACTTAGGATGAGTTGTACTGACAGTCAAGAGTATGTCACTGAAGAAGAAGTTTAAATAAACACCAGAGTTAACACCACTTGGTCTTGAAATACAAAATTCCCAAGTGTGGAAGTCTGACTTTAGCTGTATGCTACCACTGATCTTTTTTTAAAGAGGCTGCCAAGTAGTGAAATCCATTAATTGAGCAATATTATGAAAATATTGTCCTGTAGCTGGCATAAGCATACTCAGCACCTCCATTTCTTGTCTTCACAGGGCAAAGGAAAGATAATAGTATCTTTACTATATATTTTTGAAAGACGTGAGCATAACAATAAAATAATTTCTTTACCAGGTCTCAAGAAACTTATCAGTGTCTGGCTTTGATTCCAATGTCATACGCTTCTCCAGTTCAAAGCTGTGAATTGAACGTAACTTTCGCACCAGCGGAACATCTCTGTCTAACTGGGTGGTCTCTGAGCGAACGCGAATTGGAGAACCGAGACTGGGTGCATTAAGCATTCCATTCACTGGCCCATGGCTGTTTTCTTCCTCTGTGGCAGCCTGTGCAGACCGTAAAGTAAAAATGTCAATCACTAGGAGTAGCAAAACAGAGGAAGACAAGGTACTGCATGATGGATACCATACAAATTTTAGCATGTGAAAAGCCAAGTTGTATTTGGAATGGTCCTTAAGTTCACAACATACTTAATGTAGTTTAGATTTGCTCTTCAGCACACACCTACAACAGACAAAATACTAGTAATATACTAGTTCTGGGTAGGTCTGAAAATGGCAGTCTCAAAAACCAAGTAATTACACTTAAATTGACTCTGATATTTCACACCCATCTCTGAAATTTTCTTTAATAATAGTCTGAAACCTGGCATTTGGTAGCATTTTTGGTCTGCTTTACAGTCAAGTGCGCTTATAAACAGAAGTTAGCTTCCAAGCTATCTTTTTGTTCCTCTGGAGCATATAACACTGTTATAAACTGAATCTATTAGGTATTTCTGTGACTTCAAAATAGGTTTTAGTCCAACCGCATTCTACCTTGTATAGTAAGTGAGCATGATTTAGAGCTACGAAACCATGATCATCCTTAGTTCCTACAGCTATAATTAATAGAAATTGCCTTTGTTTAAACCTTTCTCCCCCTTCAGTAAAAATACCCCAAACAAATAAGCGTATTTGAAAATAGGCACCATGCCTTGTTCTTTCCCACAGTGCATTTTTTTCTAGCAAACAAGAAGTGACAGCTTCAAAACTAGACAGCTCTCCTAGATAAAGAATATTCCAGTACCAGTACTTCACATTAAAAACATTTTTTTAATCAAGAAACAGGGCTATAATTGTTTGAGTATGAAATACTATGATTGTGAGTAAGGCAGACAGGAATCAATTCTCAGAGACCACTTTTGAAAATAAAATGGCATTCTCTTCCAAAGAGTAGCCCATGAACCTCTGGATCAGTACAAAGGTATAATATCTTGTGGAGACAAAACTACCAAGTGAAGTAAATGGATACTGCCAACCACACTACTAATCTGCCAGTTGAAGAACATTAAACTCTTTTTAGCACATTTAGTATCTAGGTTCTGCACAAGCAAGATGCAGGAAATTTGCTTTGGTTTCATTCAGTGAGCAAGAATCAAGATTGTGTCTGAAGAACATGAACATGAGTAAACTACAAAGCATCTCAAATTATCAGCAAGCTATTTATCAGAGAGACCTGATAAAGTGACACGAGGCCCAAAAGTCTGTCTGTTTGTTTCAGTATATAAAATGTGTTAGCTCTACCAGAAATCTGGCTAATCAGTATCATTGCTGCATTATTAATTATATCTTATGTGCACTACGAGAACAGGAAACTGTTCAAAGATGGTCTTCACATTGCAGATTTGAAAGTACCTTACAGATCCCTAGTTTTATTTTGTTTCTGTTTGCATCCATTTCTTCCCAAACATCTTTTTCCTGAGGACGCTGATGGCCAGGGGATCCAGGTAGTTTCTCTGGTGAGACACCAACTGGAATGCCATTCTCTCCATCACTGAGTTGTTCATCAGGAAATACTTCATCTGTATTTTCCCGCAGCAAATCTCCTGGGATAGGAGTGGCATTGGCAATTCTACAAAAGTAGTTAAAAAAAAATCAGTACAGCACACCGTACACCTGTGTAATGCTAACAGTCAGATAATATAACCACTTGGTGTCTTGATGGATATTTACTTTAACTTTTTTTTTTTAATTACCTTGAAATACTGAGAATTTGATACGTGAAATTCTGGCATTTTTCAGCCTCACTACACTGTCAAAACTCCCACCTTTGTGAATTTTAGCTAAAAGTTGATCTATTCAAGGCCTAGAACAGGCATAGTCTTCCTCCCCACCCATAAACACCTCTTGTATTCTTCAATCCCCTGAGTATAGGTATTATTAAACATCGCATCTTATCCAACTTACTTTATTACAGAATGTCTCAAATACCACATTAAACATTATTTTAAACACAACCAAAATCTATTTCTAAATTTCTTACAAAGATCCATTCATTTTTCAAAGTTATAAGGAAATGGTAGCTAGAAGTTTATTCCAGAAAACAACGGGTTTATTTCCAGGCAGTTAAATTTCCAGGCAGTTAAACTCTGGACACATTATTTAGTTTCACAAAATATGATTTAGCAAAGGATGAATGGGCAAATTTATATGCAATTTCCTGGAGTATGATTTCTTTATTGCTATAATTTTAGGACTGCAGTGCTGATCTTTAAGTATAATATAAACTGGAACCCTAAAAAGGGAAATATTTCAAATGTTCCCAAACCTCCACTCCTGTATGTATTCAACATTCTGTAGAAAACAACCCCTAAATTATGGAGATAATTTCCTTTTGGTAGGAAGACCCTCTGTGGCTATTTAAATGCCCACAATGTGCATACATACCCAATTGCAGCTGGTGTAAGACGAGTGTGTAACTGAGGGGTGGTTGAAGTTGTTGTGGTTGTCAGAGAGCCATCAGTTCCACTCTTCTCCCAGTCAAATGGGTCACTTTCAACAACCCCAAATGTCTTCATGCTGTTGTCAAACACAGACATGAGAAGCTGAAAAATAAAGAAAAAAGTTAATAAGCTTCATTTTTGTCCAAGAGAACAACTAATTAAGAAATATCCTCCCGTAATACGGACAACAATTTAAAAAAAAAAAGACAGTTCTTTATAGTAATCACTTCTCATTTTCAAGATTTCAAACTCAAGATACACAAAATTCTGTTTTGTTTTAAAAAAGAAGAAAAAAAATCCACCCACATCTGTCTTTTTATCAGGCATGAGGCAATAATACACCATAGACTTCCACAAAAAGAGAAATACACACACACAGAAGCACGACTACATTGCTGCAGAACAGCATACACTGGCTCTCCAGCAGAGGAAGAGAAAAGAATATATTTGTTAGCATCAAGAAATCAAGGAAATGAATGAGATGTAGGGAAGGATTTGCTAATTCATATATTTCTGTCATTAATAACCATGTATCATTTACTTCACCTAATGCTGACAACCAGCTTCCTGTTCAGTGCCTACCCATGAATACAAACAAAGAATGATACATACAGAAGGTAGGAACAGCATCTCTGCAAACACGAGTTAAGAGACACCAGAGTTTGAAAGACCATTCTCAGTGCTCTATATAAAACCCTTCTCTGGTCTAAAGCACATGAGCAAGACTGTGTCATAAGGCTCAGGCTGCAGCTACGCAACTGCAAATATTCCATTACCAACCACAGGACTGTAATTACCAGACTGTCTTTATCATGGAAAAACTCTGTCCTGGTATCGTGCTAATCCCTGAGTGCACGTACTGTGTTAGATATAAATAGAACACAGAAAAAGGTTTTGCAAAAATATGCCTGTGTATATGCTTTATCATTCAGGATACATAATGGAAATAAAATATATTTACCAGTCTATAATCAAGGTTTTTCCATACTACATCAAAATTTTTGCGATCAGTAATTTTTACCATAGGAAAAAAAAACACCTGATGCACCTTTATAACTAGGCACACAAAACATCAAAATCTTTTTCCTTGATTGTAAACTACAGGACAATTTCCATGAAAATTTGTAATAGAAAAGAATAAAAAAACCCAAGGTATTTATTTTTTAGGATTGCTGAACATTTTCTGTATTTGTAATAAGGAGGGTTTTTTTACATCCAAAGTATTGCACAAAAAGTGATTTGTTTTGCACATGTGCAGAAAAACATACCAGTACATTTAGAGAAGTCCACTTACCAACAGGAAATTAGTTATTCCTTGAAATTTTTAATTATTTCAATTCTTATATATCTTGATTTCTTTGTTAATCTTACCATGCAAAGCACAGGAATCATTCTCATCAAAGTTACAATTCCAGACTTAGTCAGAATTACTTATTTATTCAGTTGAACCCATTCAACTTGAACACCAACAAAAAACCATTCCTTCTGGTTTTGCTGAGTTAGTGAGTTGAACAAATGCACAGAGGCAGACAGGTAGTACAGCTGGGAAGCTAACAGGAATGTGTCTTTCTGGGAGCCAGAGGGAAGGAACACAAGGGACAACTTATTTTAGATCAGTTCAACTTCTCCCAAAGTTTATGAGACCGAAAAACATCTCAAGTCTCTCCCTCTCTGCTTTTCCTGAGCAATTCCTCTGCCGCTTTCCAAAAACTGGTATAGAAAAAAGCTCTATCTTTATTTATTGTTTAATCATGAGTCAACACTGATTGAGTAAGACACACATTCTACAGCATATCCTGTTGGCACATCACCTTATCACCGTGTAGAGGCTGCTCAATTCAGCAGGCAATATTCTCAGACAAAGAAAAATTACTAGATTTCTGGTGATCTCTCTAGGCAATACTTCAGTCTTAAAAACCCACCATGAGTGCATGTTGTGCTCTAACTGTAGGTGCTTAGTTCCAGACTTCAGAAAACTGCCAGAATGACTATCATTGAGAGAACAATCTGCTCAATTTAACTTACAGAGCACCCACTAGACGCTATGATAGTAAGACAGCTCCCCATTCTAACAGAATACTGACTGAAAAGCATCGTATCAATTGTTTTAGCAGCTTAATGGCCTTACACGCTCCAAATGAAAAAAAAAGACATATCTGAACCACAAAGTTTCTGTGGCACTAGATGGCCATTAAAGTAACTTTGTGGTGGCACAAACCATAATAACTACCAAGATTACACAATGAAATCAAAGAAAATTTAAGATGAAACTGCATAAAGTTCTCATATTTATAAAACAGAAAGACAAAATATTACAAGTGTTTACCTGGTAATCAGGCTTTGTAAAGTAATCTAAATTAGAAATGTGATCCAGAAAGACGTTAAATTCTTGAGGAAGATGTTTCAACATAAGTCTGTGTTCGTATCTTTCTTTAATGGAGCCCACTTGCTCCTAGGAGTAAGTAACACAACAAACATTACCACATCTTCATTTTCTGCTACAACATATTCACATTATATGTTACAGCCATTCAATACACTACTGGCCAGAAAGACAGGTCAGTACATTACAATGAATGGTACTGAGAAAGGCCATTCTACATCAGATCGAAAGATAAGAGATTCTGTCATTGCTCCCAGTACACTTGCGAAATAACGTACAAACTTCAAATTCAATATGAAAAGCCATTTAATTTTCTGCTGTGTTTGTGTTGTGTTTGAATGCTGACTGATAATATGGACTGTCATTAAACACTCCAACCTTTCCAGAAAGTATGTTTTAAAGATTTAAATATCCTGTTGCATCATCTGAAGTTCAGTCACTTTTTGGTGTTTATTCGGTCATGTCACATGAGTAAATCAAAACCAAAGAGGAGTTGCCACCTATATATCACATTGTCATCTACACAAACCACATCAGAGATTAACCAGGTTTCATTATAATTTCAAAAGAAGTTGCAAAAAGTAATTACAGGCAAATTAGATGTTGTTTCTTTGCATACCTCACCTAGGATATATGATTTAAGAGACAACTGCATATTGCCTGATTCAGTTTTGTTCACCAGCAAATAAGAAATGCCCAGTTCACAAGTAATCAAAAGAGATAGGTGTGATAGGTGAAATAAAGTACTCAAGTGAAAACAGGAATATAGAAATAAGTGGCAAATATACACTTACTTTTGCTATTTAAAATATTTTCAAGCTAGAGGTAAACCTACCTCCTGCCTAAAACAGTTCATAAAATTTGATTACTTTTTATACCACGACACTAGGGACAAGAACTAGCACTAGAAAACATTGGAAAACCTAATGTTAAAATTAATGAACCAGTGGTTCTTAGTGGAATCTTCATCACAGCATTTCCCTGGAATCCAGAAGTATATTTCCCTCATGCTCTTTGGTTTCACCTCCAGGTTTACCTTATCTTTTATTTTTCTCCAAGGCAGTTGCCCAACCACAAATTCCACCAACATGTAGAATAGAGACCAAAGGTCATCATGCCGACCCATTTCCTGCGAAAAAGAAATATTATTCTAATGCGTATTACAAATACCCAAGACAGGAGAGAAGACAAATTCTTTACTGCTCAAGAGTTGAATTATTATACATAAAATTTAATATAATCTACACTGCAAAACAAGTTTCATTAAATCCAGCAACTATTTTAAGGAGAAATGTACAAGTAAATTTCCAAAGAGAAACAACAAAAGTTGTCAACACAAGTCTTAAAATGACATTGCAAATGTCTATACTGGGAGACCTGTTTATTCAGATTTCTTTACTGCATGATGTTAAGACAGTGTACTGGACATTATGTACTTCATAAAACACAGTAACTTCACCCTTTTAGTTTATTAACTTACAATACAACTGAACACCAAAAGGTAACAACCATTATTATTTCTACACCAAGAACTTTTCTATCCTCGACTACCGTAAAGTATATTATCCTTCCATAAAATTTCTAATTTCTATTAATTTCTACGTAATAAATGCACAAATAAGAATACAAAAAAAAAGGAAATAAATAGTAACTGCATTACTGACTGATTTCAGCTACATGAGATGGGTATGATACAGATTGAGATACTCACTCTGTTTCTATGAGCATTGATTGATGCATATCGTACCGTTCCTCGAAAACCAGCAACAGCTCGTGGCTGTGAAAGAATAAAAAAGAAAAGATTCTCATTGTCAGAAATAAACCCTCTGACAACTTAACTTGGCATCTACAAAGTGAGTATGGAGGCACAACATATCTCATTTGAGACTTTTATTTCAGTTTACCATATTTCTACAAGTTCTCAGTGTAAATCCAAGTAGGAATCACAAAGTAACATTTGTCACAGTTTTTTTAAAGTATGTGATAGTTTTTAAACTATGATCTATCGATGTCAGTATTTGCTCTCCACAGGCATCACATCCTGTTTACCTCGTTCCTCATCACAGTCATATGGCAGAAATATTCCTCTTTTTTCTCCAATGCTGAAACTATTTCTTAGTTGTAACGATTAGAAGTTTGAGGGTTTAAATTCTGACAGGATCTAAACCATAACTTCTTCCTCTTTGCTAAAATACACCAATATTATGTGGTATGAACATACAAGCAGCCATTTATTGAAATGAGCTAGCAATATTTTCACAAATTATTTTCTGGACTAGCAAACCAATCAATTTTTTGAGACCTTCCAAAAGCAGAGTAAGCCACAGGTAAGTCTCAAAGCTATGGCTGAGCAATAAATAGCAAAGGCTGCATTACAGGCATTAATTTAAAATTTTTTTTTCTAGTTTCTGAAAAACAGCATTTCCTCCCTGACAGTCTTGATATCATACAATCATAAGTCAATTGGTGTTTTATAATCACAGAATACATTTTCCCATTCTTCTTTTCTTCAAATAAAACATTACAGAAAGAACTATATAATTGAAAATAGTCATCATTAGTAGATATTTACAATTAAAAAAAAATCAAACCGTGGTGTTATTACTTTGCCTAAGGCAGATATCCAATCCATGCTACCTCCTTAATTAATCATTCTATATACACAGAACTGCCAGGACTGCTAAACTTGCTTTCTTTTACACGATCTTATCTTCCCAATCAATACTTCCTTTTGTTTCTTCTAACAATGAACATAGGAAGCTTCAATTATCTACCTCACCTCTGACTTGTACTTAAAGAGGTATTGGTGATCTATCTGCTTGCCCACGACTCACGATAATTCTTCAGATTTTAAAAAACTTTGCCCAATGCATTGGAAAGTCTGGTTTCATATACACACAAAAATAAGCAAAACACACAAATTATTAAGATAAAACACTTGCATCTCTCCCTACCTATATATACATGTAAGTATAATTCTTTCTTATCCACCAACAGACACTATACAGAGCTACCATTTAAATAAATCAGGAGCTGTTATTGCTGTCAATAACTCTGCCAATTGAATCCAGGATTATGCAGCAACGTCTCTAATAAAGGATGCAACAGCCCATATAATCAAGGTCTGCTAGAGTAGTATGAGAGCTGAACCAGTGTTAGTTAAGAGAATACCTTCTAGGATGTTCTTTACATAAAGAGGTTCTCAGATGATATTTCATAAATCTTAGTGTTCGCATGTTATTGTAAGTTTAAATGGTGCTTAGAACACATCATGTTCAGGCAGGACAGACTCAATTGTCTGTCTGCCTTGTTATTGTCTTTAATCTCATATCATATACTGAACATTATCCTACATTGAAACAACGCTGCAGTTGGAGAAATAAATTTTTCAAAAAAAGCACTTAAATCTCCTTCTTAGTAGTTGTGCAGGTTGGCAAACCGTGCAAGTAAGAATAATATAGCATCACTGCCAAAACAATCAAAATGCACATAAATTTACAAAAAGATGCAGTTCAATGAATAGCACTTCTTCAGAAAGGTACTGAAAGCTTAACTTTAAAAGAGTTGAAAATACAAATTCCGTAACTCTCAAGAGCATATAGTTTCAGAAATGAAATCAAATGCTTACTGTCTTCAGCCTCTGGTATGAATGTTAACAAGGAATGACTATATTCATTTTTACTAAGTTAAATATTACCATTCTTCTGAAAATAATGAAAAATATGAAAACCAGGATGAAATGAGGCTTTTATTTCTAGTATAACAACTTCAATTCCTCCTTGATAACTAGCACAATAATGCTTCAGTTGCTGGACAAAGCAATAAAAAAAGACTAAGAAATATCATATGAAAACTAAATTATCCCATTCAGTTTACAAAACCTAACAATCTGACTTATTCCAGTTCTGTCCTGGGGGAGAAAAGTCCATATGAGGAATTTCATGGTGTATCAATTCAAATGCCTTTGAATGTTATAGTCACTGGCAACCCTACTAGCCCTAAGATGATTTCAATTATCTGAGAATCACCTGGTAGGAAGGGGGAAAAAAAGAAAAGGAAAAAAAAAAAAACCAAGAATGAATAGTGCTTCTATCTGTGAGCTTATCATGAAGTGAATTCTGAATTATTTACTCCAGGATACCTAAATCATTTTACTAACCTCTTGCCTTGAAGTATAGTTTCTATGAATCTGACTTAAAAGTATATGTAAGTAACTCCATTATATTTTAAGATACCTTTTAGTAACACATCTGGTCACCATTTAATAGTGGTATGATGCCACACAACAACAATAAAATAATTCTACCATGTCACTATTGAAGTGAATGATGGCTCTGCAGGTTAAATCAAGTTCGACTAATTCAGAATAGAATATAAAGACTTCTGAGCATTTGCTGTTTCAGAACTCTTCATGGATCTCACAACATCTCATGAAGCAAAAGAGACATACTACAGGCAATAACAGCAACTTCATGAATGATTCACTGCATTTTTTTCAAGTAAAAATTCTCGTCTGCTATTACTGATCATCTTACTTTGTTTCAGGACACCTCCAAAACATACTTTGCAAATCTTCAACAAAATTGTACCTTGCTTGGTTCAGTTTACATTAAAAAAAAGTTTTTCTACTATAATTAACTCAGGCAGTGATCTGAAAGTCAGGATTGTCTCGTTTTGATTGCTGTCACTAAACTCTTCAAATTTTCGTTAAAATAAATTATTTTGAAGATACATGCACATGAAGCAGATTCAATGACCACGATGAATTTTTCTACTCGTAAAGGTACTTGTAAATGTAACATCAGATTTCTTTGCAGGTGGCCCTGCCCTGGAAACACCTGATGATGCCTCAGATAAACTAAATGCAGGAAAATAGGAGTTCCTAAAAAAGCTAACTATTTTCTCTAAGCACACTGGTTTGCAGATTCCTGGGAGACATTATGCTTACAAACCTGTCTACAAATGTGGCTTCTTTGGAGGGGTGTGGTGGCAGCAAATCACTCTCCTTAGTTCAGTGTCTCCAGAAAAATGCTCTGGGTTTATTGCTCTGGGCAACACTGGAAATGTTACACAGAGCAAAAATTTAACTTACTATTGCATTCATGCAAAATAGCTAACGAACATGAAAAAATAAACCAATACTGATTCTTTACATTATATCTCTCACACACCATGGTTCTCCCTATCAATCAGGCAATGACTAAGTATTCTTAAGCATCTCTAGGTTTTGCACTGAGAAACCTGCAGTGCTGCCTCTAAAGTTAAGTTCAAAAGCACATACAGGGGTGAGTACAGAAGTAGCCACCTATGTTACCCCTATTTTCCTTTGTTAAAGGCAGAAGAATCCTCCTTTTTTATCTTTTTTCTTTAAATAGTCAATTTCCTAGTTCTTATGCCCACCAGGAATATATTTCCATGATTGGAACTACGCACAGTTCCAATTCTTTTAAACCTTTTTTCATACCAAATAGCTTCAACAGCTCACATTCCAATCCCACCTTTCTGGGGGATATAGGTTTTGCAATCTACTGTAATGCCCAGCGTGCTTTAGCATCAGTTAAAAAGAAATGAAAAATTCGGGGATCTTCTGGGTAAGGAAAGATGAGGCAGTTAAAATACAATTGCCAGAACAATGTATTTTACATCTTAATTAATTTTCACTGCATATACAGCTCTTCAAACCCACACAGTCAGCTCTATCTTAAAATCCACATCAGACACTAATAATTGAGTACTTGCACTTAGAACTCTTTATCAACCCATTTCCTATAGTTATTGGCATGACATGTTACTTAGACTCAGATCTACCTAAACAAATGTTGTGATTTCCAAAAACTGATTGCAGCTGTGTGGTCCTAGACTACCAGAAGTGGGGTAACAAGCTGAGTTAACTTCTAAACAGTACAAATAAATTGTGCTACTGTGAGTTCTAACAGACACGTGGTGACAAATGAAAATTTACCTCCACTGCATGTGCTATAAAGAGCATCACTATCTCTAAAACAGCAGTATTTGATACATAAACCAGGCTCCTGATCTACTCAGTTTTCAATCTGGAGTATTTACTCAGCCAATGTGATGCACTAGCTGAAAACAACGATCGTTCCAAAGCTGATTCATGAGCAGACAAAAAGTCTGGTGGGCTGGAGATGGTAACAACCTACTTAGTGTCTGTCTCAAACCTGAACGTACTGCAGTGAAAAATCACACAGGATAAATCTGCCACATGTATTTTTGCTTTGCCCCATGCAGTCTTTCTTCTTCCTTTTATACCATGAGCTGAAGCACAAATTACTGCAAGAGGAAGACTCTACATAAACCAGCTACACTCTGGTAGAGAATTTCCCCAGACAGCAGAATATTGTTTTATTTATCTCTGTGAGTCAAAATTTTACAGTTGTTCTGCACTATGGGAAGTTCTATGCTCTTAGCAGAGTTCTGACTGGAGAACCAGTACCTTAATTTTTAATTGTTTTGTACATATCTTATTAAGTATTTATAATTATAACAATTACACCATATATTAAAGAGCTACATAAATCCAGAAGTAGACTATTTCAAGTAGTAGACTTATTTCAACTATGAATGGAAAGCAAAACATCTCAAGCAAGCTAATGTACACAAATATATCCACTTTCCAATTCTCTTCCCCATCCCACAGGGGCAGAAGGGGGGTGAGGGAAATGAGCAAGAGGCTGAGGTTAAACCACAACAATAAAATAACACACTTTCCTTCTTTACTTACACTACACAAAATAATTTTTCATAACTTAGCAGAGAATTTAGCTCATAGCTCAGAAGGAATTGGAAACTAAAGTTTCCAGTTTGATTTTGGTTTTCTTCTATTTTCATCAGGAAACAAATTTTACTGGACCAAAGTGTCTTTCCACTACAATAGCTTTTAATTTCAGACAAATAGGACAGCTCTCAAAGACTTCCAGTTCCTGCAAGTTTAATGAAAATTGGTGATTAAAGACAGAACCCAAATTAGTAAATAGACACAGAGACAGACAGCTAAAATTCAATTAAAATGGTTCACATTCATCTTAAGAGACACCACTGAGTTGGTCAACCAGCATTAATTTTAGATGGCAAGTAAGTACACGCCTAGTCCCAAAAGTGCAACCATGTATTGGTCAGAAAAGGAGGGTGTAATATGAAGCTGCAAATACTAAGAAATTTGGAGGGCATAAGGGAAGAACAAAACAACAGGAAAACAGTAAGTTTCACCATTCATATAATTATTTCTTTCAAAAATAAGATCAAATCTCAGCAGAAAATTTTTTCTCTTTTTTTTGTTTGGTTTTGTTTATTTTTTAAGGTTGTTACAACCTATTCCCCTGAGCATCTATTAGTTCTATAGAAAATAAATGAACTGCTGAATCAGAATACAGAAGAACTATACAGCACATTTCAGAATGCCTAAATTAAATTTCTAAGTGAAATTGTTTAATGATTGTTTGGAAACAGTATCAGTGCTCTGCATACTACAGGAAAGGAGGGAAAAAAACCAATAGAACCTAACAATTATAAAGTATTCTATTATAATAATTTTTCATACCTCAACTATTTCTCAATCTGTTCCTTCAGGCAGAATATTAATACTAATATTAATATCAATAATAGTATTCTGTTTTATTTTTTATGCCAAACACCAGGTCACAAGGAATCTTACTCTCAAACAAATAACCACACATGATTTTCCTAAGTTTTTAATTGAATTGTTGCAAGATTATTCAATTGACACATTACAAAACAACGTCACACCTCATGAAATTCATATATCCACTCTACCTTTGTTACCAAGTCAATCAATAATGCTTTTTTTTCATCTTTTGCATTAACTCACTGCCTTTTTGACCTTGTACTATCACATATGAGACACCAGCTGCCTGTCTCCATAACACTGATTTCCTTCATTACTTCTTTGTCAGTAATACAACCAAACTTGCAAGGATCATGTTCAGCGGATGCTGAAAATGCTACATATATATTCTATCAGATTGTGACTTAAGTAGTACCCCTCTATGTTCTTGAAGGAGGTTATGGCAGACAATAATTAGTGTTACACTGGTAGGTATAACACAGATATATCATTACAGCTGCACAGATCTGTCACTGGTACATGAATCACAGCAATGCATTACTTCAAAAACTTTGGAAACCTAACAACTTAATAGTTATTGCAATCTCTCTATTAAAAATAATGTCTGCACAAATCTCTCCAAACTAACTCCCTTTTCTTCCCTATAAAATTACCACTGATTCAGAAATGGAACCTCAAATGACTAATGTCATAATTCTTTCAACTCATGCAGATTACTTATATACCAATTAAACAAAGGGCTCTTGACTTAGACTCTTCAGCAAATAACCAATCTGTAACAGTTTCTCTTAGTATTTAAGGAAAAAAAAATTAGGCTCCAGTCTTTGACGACTTAGAGGACATGAGAGAAAAAATTAAAGGAGCGTGTATAGCCTATTTTAAAAAGATGTTGTATGTTTACATCTTGCATTGAATGACTGTGATATTATACAGTAATTTCTTTGCTACAGAACTGAAAGTTTTAAAGAAAATATAATGCTGTAATATGTCATCTTAGACTCTTCAACAGAACTCCATTTACTGAAACAAGCTTTTTTTTCAAGTAGTCCACTTTTTAAAAAGCTATCAACTATCAAATGCTTAGCTCAGAATTCAGGATGAAATCTTGCAAACCTCGCCTATTTCCAAAAGTATATGTAATGTAGTCTGACTGGTGCAAATTCAGTGAAGAAAAGCTGAAAATATAGATCTAAAAATATTTGTTCTTTAGACCATTTCTTTGTTCCACAGTAGCAAAATGTACAAAATTTAATTTAATAAACATGGAAAGGTAGAAGTGGGCTATCATAGGAAGGGATAGTCAGGTTTCCAAAAAATTACTCCAGTCTGCTCTTCCAACACTACTTTTGAATCATTACTTATTAATAAAAATATTTATTTTACAAAAAAGGAACACAGAGTAAATAGTTTTCAACTCTATTTTCAGGAGCTTACTGCATTCTAATTGGCAGCTGAATTATATCACAGACGTGCCTATTGTTCCTTTTTTTACATTTATTTGTAATAGCTGAACTGATTTTGCTAATTGCAAAACGCACAATCATGCAACAACATTATTCAAATAAATTAAGATTTACACACTAAAATTTTTAAATATTCCTTTGTTTATGCATTCTTGTTCATTCTATGTCTTTCTGCTGATTTACAGCAAGTTCAGTACAAATCTATTACTTATTTTTAATGTTTTACAGTCCCAGCTGTTGAATTCTTGCACAAAGTGCTGAAGAGAAGTAAAGAGAGGTGGCTGTTAAGGAGGCTGGTCTCAAAATATATGATTAAGATACCCGCTCTATGTCCACAGAAAGCTGGTAACAATGAAACACTGGAAGAAGTTTAGCTTTGTTTAGAAGAAATTCTTTACTCAGAGAGTGGTGAAGCACTGAAAAAGGTTGCCCAGAGAGGCTGTAGGTGACCCGTCCCTGGAAGTGTTCAAGCCCGGGCTGGATATGGCCCTGAGCAACCTGGTCTAGTGAGTGGCATTCCTGCCCACAGCAGGGAGATTGGAACTAGGTGATCTTTAAGGTCTCAACTCAAACCATTCTGTGATTCCATGTGTTCAGTGCTTCTTCACACTCACTTCTGCCTTTGTTAGACAAACAGTGAAGAAATTTTTAAAAATCAGATTTTAGGATTGCCCAGTTATAGACATTTCATCCTGGGAACTTCTCTCACACACAGGCCTTTACTTTGTAACCATTCATGCAGAGGTGTCCAGTATATCATAGCTTTCAGGCAATTGATGAGAAGGAAAAGTAACTTTTTGTCACTTCCTTGTTCCAAACAATTATGTTGCAAGATAATGGTGTATTCATTCAAAGAAATAAGGTATAAAACGTCTACTCCGAAGCATTTCAGTGTGTAAAAGCCTCCAAGGATTATTATAAGGATAGGAACTTATTAACATGTTTTTCTTCCTCCATCATAGAATCATTTAGTCGGAAAAGACCTCTAAGATCATTGAGTCCAATCATTAACCCAGCACTGTTAAGTCCATGACTAAACCACGTCCCCAAGTGCCACATCAACATCTTTTAAATACCCCCAGGAATGGTGACTTCTGGGCAGCCTGTTCCAGCACCTGACTATCACCGTTCCCATAGTTTGAATCTTTCTATGACAAGCAAGGAGAAGAGGATGATGGTGTTATCAGTTTGGAAAAGCAGTAACAAAGAGAACCCTTTGCTGAGCTGGAGCAGATAAGCCCTTTCGGAGAACTGGCAGGCCCTTGAGAGTTTCTTGTGCCATGCCTGAATAGTCACATGGCTCTTGCTCCACATCATAGGGTACCTCCACGCTAAGCTTGAGAATGCATGCTGAACTACTCCAGTACTTGTGTTTTTCAAAAACAGGTTAAGAAAATGATAAAACAGGATTATCTTCAGGTTCAGATTGTTCTTTGTGACATACCATGTACAGTAACATAGCACCTACAGAAACACTTCTTCGTCATGTTCATCACTTGCAGCCAGGACAACAGCAGCCTAATTACACAACAGTGCAATTATTAATGAGACATGACTCCAGTAAACCCTACTCACACAAGAGTATCAGTGCAAGGAGGAGGCTAAAGAGAAGTTGTTGCAATAACTGGTAAGACAATAACCTAAGGATCGATGAAAATTTTATCAGAAGAGAGAAGGTATGTGGATAAATTTTAGAGAAGTTTACCAAAGTTCCAGTGAGCAAATAGTAAGATTTAGTTACAACTTGCAGGTAAAAATGAAATGAAGAAAAGGAGCTCAAAAATTGTATTTTAAATTTAAATGGCAATACATGTTAAATATGAGACAGGTAGTACAGCTGAGGAAGATAAAAATATTTCAAGTATGATTTTCCTTGTTTAGGTGCAAACATGCAATCCTCAACTAATCACATCCCTGTGTACTGTTAGGAATTGACAGAGAACATGACTGAGAAAAGAGAGCATAAGGTAAATGCTAGCAACAAAATGCTTCTCAACAGGATGAAACAACCACTGAACAGTACATTTAACAAAACGACATGGACCCTGCAGCACTGGGCTTTCAACAGTTTTAATCAGGTATGGAAGAGAGGTCTTTTTAGACCACCTAACATATTTTAGCCAATTATTTATAATATGCTTGATGTGATGCACTAAGAATTGAAACGGCTCCCTGGAACTTTTTTGTAGTATTTAATTATTTTCTATGTAATCCACTGCCATTTAATAATGTAATCATAAACATTTCCTAGTTGACCCTGGATTTTGGTTTAATCTGTCACTCAAAACAGAGATGTATCAAGGAACTGCTAAAGAAACAATGTATCTTCCTGCTCTTTAACTAAAACTAAAACCTGATCAATTGCACAATTTTCTGGAGTTGACCAAAGTGCTGCCAATCATTTAAACTTAATAGGTGGTCTCATTTCAATCCAAATTTTAATCTGAATGCAACGTTCAGTAACCATTCCTGAACAACTTCTAGTATACAGACTCTTATTTATAATAAATTTGTGCAGTCAAGGTATTACTCAGTAGTTACTAACACAAATCCTGGCACTGAGGCAAACAAAGAAAACTGCACCAGTTTTAGTCACTACTATCTGTGGACCATTTCTGAGTCTTTTTTTTCTTAAAGTTATATCAATGTTTGCTATAAAAGTATTTACTTGAAAAGAAGATTGAGAAGCATATATAAGCAATCCATCTTTAAACAATCTGTGAATCCAAATTGCCTTCAGAGAGGACAAGAGATTTGCAGTGATCATTTTGCTTACAGCAGTGTAGCTTCACCGTTGCTCCTCTACTTCTTAAAATCCCACTATTTCACTTTTTTTCCCATCATAAAAAGCATTTAATGGATACAGCTTCCACTCTTTTCAGTACCATAAAAACAATGTTCTCTTCCAAACACAGAAATAAACAAAAAAAAAACCTGCAATTCTTCTGCCAAGATGACAGGAGGTAAGACAGAATAAGATGGAAGTGTTCTCTAGTCTTGCTCTGCAATCAAGATAATCCAGAATATTATTAAAAAACATCATGCAAATCAAATGTATAACCATTCCCAAATTTTTACAAGTGAAAAACAAAATGAAAATATGAATATACAAGGAAATTATACTTGCAGTCTCTGTACGGAACTGAAGCACAATAGACTTCCAGAGCTTTCAAAATGCATATAATGCTCTGCTTTGTTACCTACCAACACACTTCAGTGCAGAATTCTGAGGAGGGTTGGGTTTTTTGGGCAGTTTTAATTTTTTTTATTGGTTCTTGTTTGTTTTGGGCTTTGTGTTTGTTTGGGGGGTTTTTTAAGAATTCAGCTTCTTAAAGTACATTTCTAGGACACCACCTGTCACCCTAAAGTGAAATTTGAAGATAAACCCTCATTTGCTGGAAAATCCTCATAACCTGAGGGCACGGAAGAAAGGCAAAGAGCACTTAGCTGATTTTGTACATAAACACCTGAATAGAATAACATGTTCATTGTTTGATCTGAACAGATTTGTAACTGCTTCCCTAGACAATAAAAAGACCTAAACATTTGCATTCACAATTGCTTTCACTGCATTTTTCTAAGGGTCAGACTGTACAGCAGCTGGTGTATCTTATGCTTTAGCAGAAGTCAGAGACAATTTTTGTTACAGACAGGTCACCAGTAAAGAGCATGAGTAATGCCTCAGAAAATTTTGGTGGATACACTATCGTCTTAGGATTGGAATACTTTTGATAGTGTTCAGAGAGCAAGTTTTGTGACTGATTTAATACAAAGCATATCAGAAACAAAACAGTGCTACATTTTCTAGCTGTTCTAAAACCAGGACTTGGTACCCAGCTTGATAATGTGTAAGATTTTAAATTTAAAAAAAAAAAAAAATCTGTAAAGTTAGATGTAAAATACTGTAAACCTCCTTAACGTATGTTAAAAAGAATTTTTATTTTTTTGTTTATTTGCAAGTAAATACAGGAAAAATTAGACACTTGAAATTAAGGTCATGCTAAAAAAAACCTATGACGGTGAGAATTCTGATAAAGCTCTTTGTTCTGTTTAAATAACAACTGAAGGATGACCTAAAATCTAGTCACTGGGAAGGACAGGAGAAACATGGGGAGATCGGGGAATGCAGTCATAGGGTAACTCTCCCTTTGACCTAAAAAGTCTTATTTATCAAAAATACAACAATTTCACACACAAAAGACTCTCCTCAGAATACATTTCAACCCATTAATCAGGATACTCTCAAAGAGGAAGCCCGCCTTCCAAACTAAGCACCAAATTGGACAAAAAGGAGTTTTCTCCTTCAATTACCTCTGGCGAGCCCAAATCATCAGACACAGGGGACTGGCTGTGGATCTGAACAATTTTCTAGGCTGCCAGTCAGCGAAACCTGCATACTGAGTAGAAAAACACTGATGTTTTAGATAAAAACATTTTATCTAAACATCACCCACTCACGGATAGTTTTTTAATTGTTACTCCCTAGCTTTGTCACATCAGCTTGTATATGTTACCCTACCTTCTTTGTAAAACAAATATAATGCAGTTATTTAGAATTTGCATTCCACAGAAATAGAAGACTACAAAACTCAGGCCTGTGATAATACATGACATTTGAATTTGTAAATTTTTAAAGAATTCTGACCTAAAATTATTTTTCAAAGGTTAATGTCTAACAGCAAAGACAGCAAAGGCTTCTTTTTTTCTTTCATTTTGCTTTCTTTATATTACATTTAATAGTACCTCAAAGAACAGCTGTGGTTAATGTTCACTTTAAAACAGGAGTGATAGCAACTGCTAGCTGCAGTACTGATGATGTTAAGAATGCAAATGTCCTTCAGATTTTGTCCCTCAAGGTTTTCTATTTCTGTACCACAGCTGACACCTTCACTTTCCATTTTCACCATGTAGATAGAGACACGGAAATTGAAGGCTGTATGAAGTTAGGTTTACATCCAAAAAGAATCATTAATTCTTTGTCTCAAGAAAAAACAAAAAAAACAGATGCTAGTACTATTTACTTTGGCTATCTCTAAGACAATGCCAAACAAAATGGTAGGTATTACACTCTCAAAAAGCAATACACAGCAGACTATGAATCTCATAAATATACTGAATTTGCATACTCCTAACTGTATTTGCTTGATGATTAGAGTCTCCCCACAATTAAATTCTAATTACCTTGCTTTGGAGTAATCAATTCCTATCTACACTATTAATTTAATTGTTGGCTTCCTCTCTCCTACAATATATTTGCTTGCCCAAGTTTCATCCTTTCTTTCAAAAGCCTACATCATCCTCAGAAGGTTCTGTTCTCCTTCCCATACTAAATTTTCTCTCTTCCAATCTTTTTCCTCACTAGACTAGACTCCTCCCACCCATCAGTGTTTCCTTATCAACTTCCACTCTTTAATTCTACATCTACCCCAAATACCTGTATCCTAATAATGTCCCCAACATGTAAAATTTAGTTTCGGAAGCCTATACATACACATACTATTGTCCAATTTTCCATATTCTTCATCCCATTCCCAGCTACACATGTAACACTGTTCAAGCTTTCACAAAAGTATAATTGGTCGAAACATCACAGAATCACAGAATATGCTGAGTTGGAAGAGACCCACAAGGATCATCAAGTCCAACCCTTAGCCCTGCACAGGACCATTCCCAAGAGTCACACCGTGTGCCTGAGGGTATCATCCAAAAGCTTTTTGAACTCTCTCAAGCTTGGTGCTGTGACCACTTCCCTGAGGAGCCTGTTCCAGCGCCCAACCACTGGGTGGGTGAAGAACCTTTTTCTAATATCCAACCCAAACCTCCAGATCTTCAATGCACACAAATCAAAGAATAGGGTAAAAAAAAAAGAAAAACAACAAAAAAACCAAACACAAACCCAGATCCAAACTTACCCACTGTAAATACTGAACTATATGTTTATAGACCAAACACATTTCCAAAGACCTTATCTGCAAGAGTTATACCTTTTTCTATTTGCTCTTGAAGAGATGACGTGGCACAATAGATAGATTTCATCTGCACTCTAAGACACACCTACATCTAGTATATGCCATTTGCATTTAAGGTCTTGGATAAAAATTTTAAGTTTTTATGAAATATTTAAGTAAGACTTCAAGTTCTGCAGCTAATAAAACAAGGCTAAGTAAATTGAACAGAAAATACAAAACTTCATATGCTTCCATTTTTAAACAAGTGTGAATTATTCTACACCCTTCCAAGTAACACTATGATACACATTCGTCATGACTTTTCTTTCATCTTTCAGAGACTTACAAGCTGCAATAAGTGTTTGTTTCTGCCTTTTGAGTTCCAACCAGGTTATAGTGTCAGATCATACAACTTAATGAACTGCAGCACTTCCCTACTGTCTTCAACATATTCATATATTTTACAAATATCTTATTACTGAGATACAACAGACATATCCCTCTCTGAAGTTAGCTCCTCACAAGAAGAGTCATTCAGACAGCTGCAAGACAGGACAACTTTGTTGAAATGAATCCATTTCAAAATAGCAGTTAAAAATGTTTTATTATCCAGTAGTATTTCTGAGAAGGAACTATTTGTAGCATGAAAAAGCGTGCAAAGCTTTGTTTTTGCTTCATTTTTTATGTTAATCTATTTTCCTTTCAGTTTTGAAGATTCATCAACTGAAGTAGAACCACTGTAGTAAAATGACACTATAATAAGAAAACTGCAACTACAACTAATTAATTTTAAGGCTAATCACTGGAACAAACGGGAAATTGTGCTGACTGCATAACACAAGAGAATGCAAAACCTCTGGGTCCTTAAGATGAGCAAATAAAGGTTTTATATTTTGACTGTATGTTCAGACACTGGGGCAGACTAATAAATCTTGAACACATTCTCATTACGTAAAATCATCCCTCAAAATACTGCTTAATTTTCTGAAATGAACTATTATCCCTGTTTATAAAGAGGGGTAATATTTTCCCATAAAGAAAATGCTGACTTTAAAATCACAGTCCAGATAATGATTATGGAATACCAGAAAAAATTAGTCGTTTTCTAACAGTTGTTGTATTATATTTATAACCAATTCTAACCCTCTTTACCAACTTTACAACAGATTACTACCTGCACAGTAGGTAGAAGACTTAGAAAGTGTATTCCCTTTGTAGGGAAAGGAATAAAGACAGCTACAACTAAAATATTTGGGAAATACACTGGAAATGTATTATTTCATGGTTTTCTGAAATAGAGTTCTGATATCGCTGAATGGAGAAATTATATAGTTCTAGAGAGAGGGGCTTTAAAAGGCTATTTCAGCTGCAGTGGGGGAAAAGAAGCTTATGTAAAAAAGCAAAGAAGTCAACAACAGAAGTACCAGGGAAACCAGGAAGAATAAGGAGAAAATTTGATACCAGTTTTTATAAACACAAAACATATGCTTCTAAGTTCATAGCAATGTATGGCCAGTTTTAAAAACTGGTGGAATTTATCTGCTCTTTAACTTCATGCCATCTTTTATATTGAAAGTTTGAGTGAGATGGAATGGATGACCCAAATAACATATCATTGGCTAGGCCACCAAGTTAATAAATGAGGAAAATCTAACTGATGATTCACATGAAATATTTATTTCCCTTCTTAATTATTTGTGTCTCTCAGTTATGTAAAAATCAGTGCATCCTGCAGCAGTTCACACGAAAACTGCTGTCGCTTACTGATTTCAAAAGCTTAAGCTTTTCATGAAAAAGGGGATTCTGATGGATACAAAAATGTGAGAATAAATACGACATTAATATCTACAGAAGCAGTTTCCCAGATTGCATCATACTCTTGGTGGATGAATTACAATATATCTCCCTGAAGTTTTATTTTTTCCTTTTGAAATCAGTATTACTGTTATCTGGCTGCTGCAAAGCAAAGGTCATTTTAGATAATCTAATCCAAGGGTGAAAAATCATGCTACCACAAATCCCACTGGGGAAAAAAAAAGTTAAATGGGCTGAAAACTGCTTGCTCCTCAATTATTTAAAAGATAATCCATACGTGACACTCCAAAATGCAATGAAAAACACAGTAAGCACTACAAGTGTTGCAACTCCCTTTTTTCTGTTTTTAATACTACCTTCTGAGAAGCTTTTTATCTTAAATCTGCGTTTTTCAAAACAGTATTCAGATAGAAGCAGCTACAGCTGAATGGTGCGAAATCACCACGGAATCTGACATTCAGATGGGTAGTACGAAGATGAACAACACTCTGAAAATTATGCTGAGATGTCTTAGGAAATGACAGGTATCTCTGGGAGATCCTTTAGTATGGAACTATGGCATGGAATTAGTTCAGATGGCTTTCTCATTTTAAGTTCTCTACTTTGACCATTCTTTCAGGTAAGAAGTCTAGGGAGACACCATAACTCCTCGGGAAGAAAATGAACTGACAACAAACTTGTCTATAATAAACAACAAACAAAAGCCGGCTGTGGTTGAATGCCAGCCAGCAACCAAGCCCCACAGAGTCACCCGTCACTCCCCCACCAGCGGCATGGGGAGAGAATCAAAAGCAAAGGAACTAGAAAACTCATGGGTTGAGATAGAGACAGTTCAACAGGGAAAGAAAAACGAGGGTTATAAAAAGCCAGTAGTCAACCAGTCAGCTTTAACTATGGAACAGGTTTTTACCAACAGAGTACTATGTTTTTGGAGAATATGCTTTTACATTGTCCTGGGTTATTTGCAGTATCTGCTGAACAAATCTAATGAAGTTTAGAAGGACAGCCTTAGGGAGAAGCATATAGCGCATTTAATGAAAATATTAATAACTTTTATTAGTAAGCAATGCCAACAATATGGTTGCTCTCTGCACAATAGCCATTTCTAACTATCACATACAAACAAAACCACTGTCTTTCTCTCCACCACCACTGCACTCTATAAATACGGGTTACACTGTCAAAAAATTCTAAACAATTTAAATTGGAGAACTACTTCAGTTACGTTGTAGGGCACTGCAATGAAAAACAAAAGGCAAGAGGTAAGTTTTTACAAAAGAAGGAATAGCAGAAATATTGAATTTTCTGTTGTTATCAGCTATTTGTTTCTGAAAATGCTACCACTGGTGTGTGTATATATACAGAATCTTGGGAATTGTTTTCTCTTTGAAATTACAGGTCAGTTCAAAAAACGTAAGAAGCAGCCAAACATACAGAACACGACAAGAACACCGAGAAATAATAAAAAAAAAAGAGAAGTAAAACTACTTAAAATGTTTAGCTCACCTTTCCAACAGCAGCAGCCACTCTGTTGGTCTCCCCTGCTCTTTGCTTTCATTGCAGTGTCCAGCATTATGGCTGAAGGAATAGAGTACAGCAGAACCCCGCTAATTTACCTTACTAATTCAGATACCTCATAATCTGCACAAAAAAAAAAACTGCCAGTTTCCCAACTTAGGCAAAACAAAAGTGAAAATCCTGTAGAGACGTCGTCGACCACTCACATCATATTTATAAATATGCTACACAATATCGACTACTACATTATTCAATATTACCATCAAAATGAAAACTAAACTACCTTAATAAAGAAAATACGTTTCTTTAAAACATCACCACGTACCATGGCACTGACTTTCTCATTTTCAAACTTTGAAATTACCAAAATTAACTGCCCATCAGTGAATTAGGGAGGCTCTACTGTACTTAAAATTGTAATTTCCTCATTGATATGCCTTTATCTACTATTTTCTTCAGACTGTTTGCAACTGGAATACAGTAACTACACTTAACTATGTCCTCTTATATATTATAATTAGTGTCCTATCACTGGTTTATTTATTCAGACTTTCACTTTCAGAAGATTATATATATTCACTTTAGTGTCCGACTTTTATTTTTTTTATCCTCATACTTGCTGGGTTCTTTTAAACGCAATATACAATACCAAGTGAAATTCAGCTCTGGTATATTACTCTGATAATTAATGAAAACCCGACAGATTATTCCAAAATATCACAGATGTACACCTCTGCCTTAAGCCAAAAATCAGAACCTGAATTATTCCCAAGTGACAGTCTTTTATCATAATCCATAAATCACATGGCATTTCTGATCTGGAATAGTGTTTGTCAAGCTTAGAACAGTTCAGTGCAATTCCCATACTTCTCCAGAAGAAAAGAGAGCATACCACCACATTCAAGTATTCAAATTTCAACTGTGAAAAAATCTTACTGGTCTGACATCCCCACAAGAGTTGGTAAATTGCCGTGCCAAGCCAAAATCCAGCATATAACACTTCCTACAGGTGCTAGGAAAACGTCCCATTGCGAAGTTTGACTAGGAAGAAAAACAAATACAGATAGATAATAGATACATAGACACAGGTTTCAATACGTTCACGTATTAATGCAGTAACACAATCACAGAAAATTCATATTCTACTCCTGTATCCTTCCTTCCATATTTTCACTTTCATTGAACTCCCATTAAATCTGAAGAAAACCTTGTTAAGAAAAACAGACATCCAACTTGGCACATCTGAACACGTATATTGTCTGACAAGATGTCATCTTACTTTGCCACTTAGAATATATTAACTTCTAGCAAGGATTTTCCAACCATGTCACCCACTCACATATATTGATTTGGACATCTCAAAAAACTATCAACCAAATTGCAAACAAGTTCATCTAAACAAATGCACTAATATTATATATGCAGAATACAAAATATGGGGTGCAAACTGCCTTTTCCTGCCATGGATGGGGAAAGAACCAGGTTTAAAAAAAAACCAGACAAACGAGCACAGAAAAACAACAAACAAAACAAACCAAACAGTGAAAACAGTGGAAAGTCAGTGAAAACTTATGTAGGTAATTAATTCTAAAAAGTTTCAGTAAATTTTCTTATTTGCCCTAAGGATTAACATTCCGTGTTAGCCCTTTAAAAAAAACACCACTACCAGTTTATGATGTTTGAACACATTGGCTGAATCAGTTCAAGTCTCTCCGCATCAAATCCCTCTAAAACGGATTACATGATATAAAAAAAATAGAGCTAAAAACTAAGTTCTGTGAAATAGAATTGAAACCACATCCCTGAACAAACTGGAAGCTTAACACAATTAACTCTAGGAAAACTTCTTTTTCCCTTAAGTGACAGCAGTATCGTTCTAAGTAAACCTGAAATTCAAAACTGCTTCACTGTCTACAGCTGAGGGTAAAAACCAATCAAAACTATGAATTGAAATGAGTGAGATCAACATTATTTTTAAATGGAACAGAATTTCAGCATTGCCTAATTGATCACAAGCGAAAAATCCAACCAAGGACTTCAAGACTTCAGCTCAAAGCTTGCTTTTAGTGTAATCTGTCTAGAGGAGGAATAACAAAAGAATAAAAGAACTTTTATTTTCAAGCCAGGAAAACTGCATATTAGAAAGCAATCATGTCTTCTTTTCCATTTGTAAGTCACAACATAACTCATAAAGGGGAAGAAAACTTATTTCTTCTATGAATCTAATATATTACCTCACAGTGCTGCTTATCCTGTCTCAACCTTTAAATGTTGGGGTTTTTTTTCTTCCCCTGATCAAACTCTCCATTTTCAACCTATTTGAGCCCACAAACTCTACCAAGACATAGCTCAACAATGGTCCCCAATCCATCCTGCCAGCCATAAGGGAACACATTTCCCATTCAAAACTTGAATTGCTCTCATCATCAAATTCTTGAGCTCCAGCTAAGTTCTTCTCACCTATGTCACTTGACATTCACTGCCTCTATGCCCTTTCCCTATCAAATGAAGTCTTAAATAGGGATGGTTCAGGGAGAATACAAGTTTTATAAAGAGTTGCCAGGAAGAAGTAATGAAAACAAAAATTTCCTAATGCACAGAAACTCATCAGAGGTTTTAGGTAAGCATCATCCAGTTGACAGGAAGTTTAGGTACATATGTCAGATGCAACCAGCCATATGTGCATCTATTAGAAAACACAAGATTTGGTTATTTTTTTGTCATTTACAAATTTTGACAGTTCAGAATTCTAATCATATTTCAAATACAGAGCAATATTAAAAAGAGGTGGTGCAATTTGAGAAATAATGTCAAAACCAGAAAAAATAGTAAGAACAAAAGCTTGATACTATCAGGAAGGCACTATCCTCATGGCATATTGACAACATATTTTATCAGAATTGCACAAAAAAAAAAAAGCTTTCTCTTACAATCTGTCCTTCCTTTCCTTGCTTGTTAAGAACATATTAAATATAAAACAATTGCTATTGAAGGGCTTATAAATACACCTTACAATTAGTATCTATTCTTTTAGATTTATTATATTACCGTATTAATTGCCATTAGTCAAACAAACACATTATATCATATCTCATGGCAAATACTCTTGATTACATAATGCTACAGATAGAACTTGGAAGTTTTAACTACTGAAAATTGCAAGGAGGCCTAAATTAACTGGGGACCATGATGACAAGGACCAAAGTCACTGTTGTTGCATTCCAACATTAATTAATAGAAAAAAATCTGTCCTATCTGATGATTTAACCTTCAGTTTTCTGTCATTTTTGCATTTTAGCATCTAGTGTAGAACTTATTTATGCAGCCATCTAATGACCACATCTTACTTGCCTGTTTTGATTTAATGGGCAGACTTACTGGTTTTATGTCCCTGTGCAGGAATCCCACAGAATGAATACTTTCAATAGATTCCAAAATCTGCTTCCCAAGCCGCAGAGTGGTACTAATGGTGAATGTTCCTCGAGATTGGCTCCGACGCAGGTCCGCCAAGTTTCGACCCTGATTAAATCAAAAGGACAGTTTCATAAAAAAATACTAAAGCCCAGATTCACAAATGGTGTACAGTACTCCTACTTCTTTAGCTGTTCATGGTTAACCAAGGAATGCTCTCAATACCTATTTTAACATTCAAGGATAACACATTTCACCTAAATGTAATGACTATATATGCCCGAGTATCTCCAACACTAAATTTAGAATCTGTTTTTGAAAATATGAACCTTAGTATCACTCTACTCCTAAATACATAGAAAAAACTAATCTCTATTAGAAGGCTAGTACAAACACTATTAGTTAGCATTGTATCTGTGTCACACCAGAAGAAAAGCCACTGAGAAAATGCTCACAAAGACTTCTCTACACTCACCTCTTTAAGGAAAAGTACATAATTTAATTTTACATTATATCAAATAGACAAAAAATATACTATGTAGGAAATGCAACCCCGTGACATCACAAAACTGTTGGTCTGCCAAAGTAACAGATGACCAATAGTATGAACTAGAGCACACTTTTTCTAGTATTCATATTCACCAAGATGACAAAGGACAATAATCCCATAATCTTCAGTGCTAATCACCCATTTTATCCCTTTTTTCCAGGAACGAGTCTTTCAGTAAAGTGAATTAAGTGTTTTCTTTTACATGCAAAGGGTATTTTTTTTTCACTTTTATCAAAAAAGCCAACAAAATGCAGAGACAAATATAATACATTTTAGACTATCTTCAATCGAAAACTTAAAAGGAATGTAAATTATCTCAGAAGACATTACAGTTCACTCTTTCTAAAGTCAGGTCTTTCTCAGGATGCAAGTTTTCTCCTTTTTAACAGAATTATGGAAAGGATATAAAAGGATAAAGATATAAGGATATGCTCAATTTAGGTTTGCTCACTATTATGCGCTCGTGATCTTTGGGGTACTTTTTTTAGTTAAGCATCCTCTAAAATTTTACTAGTATTTTCATATATGCTTGGTAATAAATCAAAACACACAAGCAAACATTGAGCTCTGTTTGATACACTGACCTGCAACTGCATGACCACATAGTTAAATCTGTCATTCCGTCCACACCCAATGAATCTACAGACATGATCTTTTCCTGAGAGAAAAAGAAGCAAATTAGCCAATAATAATGAAATTCTGTGGCTTATTCCTTTAAATACATAGCGAATTACTTAAAAAGATAGTTATATTTCTTTAGAGATGTTCAATAAACTAAGAACCCCACAATTCAACAGCAGTAAAATCAAAGTTAGTTCTACCTGCAATTAAACAAAAGCTTTCTCCCATAATATATGAAGCTCTACCAGAGCCATCACTCTTCCATAAGAAAACACGCATGACAACGTGCCTAAAGGTCCAAAAACTTGAGGCATTTTGGACTGGAGAAGGTTATTTTCTTACTAAGCTGATGGCTTGTTATAGACAATGTTCCGAGCCACCATTCCTCTTTTCTATAACTGCAGCTGCTGTGATGAAAGAGAACAGTAGTAGTTACTTGTTGGGTGTTTCATATTAAAAAATCGTAGAAAATATAATTCAACAAATCCAATTTATTAACATCTTTTTTTAGAATATGATCTTTGCTATTTAGCTACAAAAAATAAATTCAGCTCAGTTACACTGAAACAGAGAAAAAAATATTATAGTTTTGTTTAAGCCGATTTTCTTTAAAGCCTCCTCCTGTCCTACGAGCAAACTCCGGAGGAGATGAAGACTGGTCAAAAATAATCTCCTTACTATCCTGCAGTTGTAAGTCAAAACATAAGACTCCCCAGTAAATAAAAAGGCAAGCCAAAGACTGCAGTAGGGAAACAGAAGGGGAATGCAAATTCATTGTCATTTTGATATCTGTGTTCATTGACTTGGAGAGAGGCTGGAACCCTTTATGACCCCACTCTGTGACAGAACAGGGAACTGTAGGGTTTAAGTCCCTCAGGCCTTTTACCTTCCCTTCTGACACTGTGGAAGCTACAGACAACAAAAAGCTGATGGTCTCAGGTGGTTACTAAGGATGTGTAAAATTTGTGTCATGTAAGGTTTCTTTCATGATTTTCTTTACCCTTAGGATTACCAGACCATCATAAAGGGGGGAAAAAAAATTTAAAAAAAAAAAAAGTGAAAGGAGAAAGGTAATTAAAAAAAAACCATTACTTTTTTCAAATGATCCTTGTAGCTAGCTACAGATCTGGGAGGACGTTTTGCTACTACTGCACTCACTGCACTCATCGCTCCATCAAAACCCTACTTGACCCTATAGCTTCTGAATATTCTCACTTCACTTGACAGAAGAGTGGTTGAGTGTTTATTGCTTCCACAGGAAGCTTCCTGCCACATACAGCTAAATCAGGTAGGCCCATTTAAACAAAGAAAATGTTACAGGATTCATCAAAATAATTTATTTTAAAAGAAATCTCTACAATTTCTGCAAATACATAAGTACTAAGCTATTAAGTATCACTGCTTTTCCTCCACTTTTTCCTTCCATCCATTCATTTAAGTAACAGAGGCAGTATTACAGACAGTATCATTTTATGAAGAAAAAGACAGCACAAATTTGTCAAGATGAAATTTTGTATATTCATTGCTGCAGTTTCCAGTTAATGAAGTCTCATCTCAAATATTTATGATTCATTTTACATCCACTGTGGGTATGCTGAAGGAACATCTTCAGAGAAATGTATATTAGTCAGATTTTATCTGTCAAATTCAGTAAATGTTCAAAATGTGGTTTGGTCAGAAAAATCCCACTTCAACTGGAGCACCAATTCAGTTTGTGTGGTATATTCTCTGGAAATTAAGAACTAACTTCTATAAAAATCTGAGGAAAGAGGAAAGAGAAGTGGGGCCTGTACCCCTTATTCAAATAGAATGATCCTCCAGCACTCCAGTGGGGCTACAGACACCTACTAGAGCCTTACACATACTCCTTTTCCCTCAGCAAGAAAACAGTATTTTCTCACACTTGTGAGCTACACGTCTGGGGTGCAGGGGGAGAAGATGATGGTAACAGGCTGCAGCAAACAACTATGCCCTTGAAAAACCTCCTAGGGAGGGTAAGAAGCCTACACACCATTCCCCAGGCTGCTGCAGTGTATCACTGCAGTGAGCTGTAGAGCCTACACCAGGCACAGCCCATCACTAAACTACGCTAGGGAGCTGTAAATGAGGGAGGGAGAAGTCTGTAAGGTTGTGTGAGACGGAAACCAACTGAGCGAGTCTCACTCTCACTGAGTGAGATGCGATAAATCTGTCTCCTCCCATCTGCCTGTGGGAACAGATGGCCTAACAACATGGTTAAACAAAACAATCATCTGTTGCAGCAGTTCTTTTTCTTAAAAGAAAAGGAAAACCAGGCAGCTTAAAGAGTTAAACAGTATTCTGCAACACTAATTACGAGACAGAAGGGGGAAAAAAAAAATTAAGATTTAATTGATGACTAAGCTGTAATAAATGGCCCCATCAGTGAACATACTCCTCCTTCATAATTAAGAGAGAAGTCATACAACTACTCACATATTTAAGCATGCTTTGCTAGGTCAGTCTTAAAAGAGCTTCTTTGAATTTTTTCACTATTCACTGTACTGTATACCCACAAAGTTATTACTCATTTTACCCACGTAACGAATGACCACACTATTTTAATTTTCAAATTTCTGAAAGTAAAATAGTACATCCCTGCACTTCTGCCAACAGCTGTTCTCATTTCAGATTCTAATACAGATACACTCAAAAGCATGTTTATAACCGTAAGAATGTGCCTAGCTCTAGTAAAGACTGGAAGACCTGTTCTACTTGATTGAAACATATTACACCTCTTTTTTTTTTTTCCTAAAAGCCTGTTTTTTCATCACTTTCCCAGAAATTGTACAATTTTTTTTTAAATCAGATCTACACATCAAGGGAATTCTGATAGACTCTGTCAGCTCATGTCTCTCATTACACACGATTCACAGATACAACTTTCCAACTATTTGAAAGAAAAAGGATTTTCATGACGATTATATTCCTTCCTCTATGTCCAAGGTAACTAGAACACCTTGAAAGTAAGAGAACATAAGCCCTTTGAGAAATGGATAATAATTATACACATACATAAATACATACACACACTCGCCAGAAAGGGATAGAAGAACAAGATAAAAGTTGTTCTCAGAGGATGTACTCTATTAGAAGGTTGTTACAAAAATATCCTAAAAGAACTGTTTACAATTTCACCTGTTCTGAATCTGTATTAAAAAAAATTGTCAAAAATAAGACAAATTTCTATATGGTAGATGAAGCATTTAATAAAAAAATAATCTTCAAGAAACAATTATAATGTTTTCTACTCCCAATTTTCATCCATTTTTCTTGATTTTCTCTATGCTTCTAATTTTTACATTTTCCATACTGAAAACTTGGGAAGGTAAAGAAATTAGTGGAAACGGCTCCTAGGAGCAAAGATTTTGATGTAAAACATAAAATGGTTTCTACTATAATCTTATTTAATAAAAATCCTTTAAGTATGGATAAAAATAGGTGCATGTAAAAATAAAGTTCTCTATCTGTGCCAACTATAAATCTCAATATATGCAAAAGCTTCACCTTTGACCTGTCTCTTCCCTGTAGTTGCTTTCCTGGTCATCTATAATATATCCTATCTTAAACCAGAGCAGTAACAGTGTTAAGTGTGGAACTTCCACAGCAATGACTAAAAGTCACTTCTAGTGTTGTTATCATGAGATCACTTTTTAAAGTTTTTCCTAACTGTGCAACAGAACAAAAAGATATAAAAACTAAGAAATAATATATTTAGATTGTTTACTCATAAGAAAGGTTGTCAAAAGAGCTCCTTCTAAAGATCTCATACAAAATATGAGTTTCAGTCATATAAAAGCTTCTAATTATTGTTTGCTCAAAGAAATAATACTGAGAAAACAAATAACTGAAATATTTATTCAGTTTATATATTACGTGGATTATTTGTCTCAGTGGATCTGTTATTCAGGCATTTCATTGTTTCATTTTCCTGTTCTTTTTATCTAGGCAATATTTACCATGGTTCAACAGAACCAAAGACTCATCTGCCCGAAGACTTGGGCTGCTAAAGAATTACAATGTCCTTATCAGTCTTCCTTTGGGAGTATAACTCTGAAAGGCCCTACAGCAATTATTCACATATCAATATTTTATTATTTCAGCAAATATTTTTTTCAAAAATATTTCAAAAGATAAAAAAGTTTTTGCTAAGAAAAAATCATTTTTCTGACATCTTAACTCAAAATCGACTATTCTTTACAGTAGAAAGTTATAAGGCACTCCAGTTACACAGTCACATACAAGGTCATATTTTTATAAAAACATTGGCATTGTAGCGCTACCGAAGTCCAATATTTTCTTTCAGACCTACTATTTTCCTTATTGCTTCAGCTATACCATTTTAAAGACTCTGGGTATTGTAAAAATAGAATTAAGATCATGTGTGCAGAAAAAAGAAAAATTAATTCAGAGCATTTAAAAACTCTGGAGTTACAGAGTATTTGGTTATTCAAATCTCACTATCCTTTAGGTAATTTCTTTCAAGAATGCTGACAAATGTTTTCTAAACTTACAATTGGCAATACTGAAATTTACTATTCATCTCTGGACGAGAAACTCTAACAATTCAAACAAAACCAAAACGCAGTCCTTGTTGAATGTCCTTGCTCAGCTATATAATACTAGATGTTTTTTCTGACATTCTTTAAACAGACAAAGGTAGGAGCAGTTTGTTAACATTATAACATGTGACACGCTTGCCTCTTGAATCTCTAGAGGCTGTCAATTTCTGCTGCAGTGTGACCTTTACAGCACATTAGGCAGCACCATATGTCATCCAGATTTTGTTTTATTCAAACTAAGAGTTTGGAAAAATTGGGCTGCTGACAGGAACACATGTATTATTCAAAATCTTCCAGATTAAAAACAAAAGATTTTCAAGAAAAAGTCTCCCTTCAAGCTTTCTTTCAATAATCTTGTGTTGTGAAAAGCAACGAAGAGAAGCCATTGTATATTTCTCTGTATTGATAGCTTCGGACATTGAAGTATTTAAAGGTATATAAAAAGTGACTATTCAAATTCTGATTCAAGGAACTGATCCCTAAAAGTAATTCAGGATTTTACATGTCAGGATTTTTTTCCTACAAGTTACAGTACTTTAAAGTTGGAGGTATGCTTGTTCGTGGGGATTTTTTTTTTAAATACAGTTCCCATTTTGACACTAGAATTTCGCATTTTATTTTCATGTCATCCCAAATCAAAGAAAAAGTTAATTGTAGCAAGACTTTCACAATCCGAAAGAGCTTCTATTCCAGTTGTTATAACCATTTAGCAGTAACCTGCAGAATATGACAAATATTTGCTCAAACTATGACTAAATAAGAGCTTATAATGATTTTTTAAACTGACGTTCTACTTCTGGCATATCCAAGGTACAGCCTTACCTTGCAGCTTTTTCAACACAGCTACTTCCATTTTCAGTACTTGCTTTGGCTGCTGAGCTGATTCGACCTTCAGTGCAACATTTTCCCGAGTAAGCAAGTCCAGTGCATCGTAAATTTCTCCAAATCCTCCACCTCCTATTTTCCTCAACTATTTGGAAGGGGGGAAGGGGGGAAGAACAAAATTATATTTTAAAGAGGGGAGAAGAAAAGAAACAAAACATCAACTCTTCTTTGTACTGCCTGTCATACTGCAAACACAGTTGTATTACAAATGGATTTTACAGTAACATAATCATATCCTTCAGTACAGTATAAAAGAGCTACTGAATGATCTACAAAGCTATGGCTAACCACAGTTTGGAAGAGAACACACCTGATCTCTATCTGCACTAAACTTCCTGTATGCAATACAATAGAAGAGTGCACTAGTATTCCCAGCATGAACCTGAGCTGTCAGCATGCTGAATAAAGTCTTTCCTCAAACAGTCACACACTACCCAGAGACCTTCAAATACAAGTGCACTGTGACATTTTTAAAATATGCCATCTTTTTCACTTTTCAGAAATGCACACACTGAATACTAAACTTATACAAATTCTTGGACTCCTGAAAAGAGACAGCATTTTCTATTATATGAAGTAACTTAGACACAACAGCTACATCAATAAATTACATGAAACAGCTAAGATTATCTTTGAATATACATTTCAAATGTAACTCACATTTGAATGGTTCACCAATACTATTCTTCTTAACACACATATTAAAGAAACTTGCAGCACTGAAAGTTTCATCTGTGCTAGGAGAGGTAAAAAGAATGCTCATGGCACATTAATTAGTTTGCACTACATTCAGAGCAAATATTGCTAGTTGGGTTTTCACTCTGCTTTAAGTGTTCTCAGGGAACAGACAATTGTTTTGTTTTCAGTATCAAAAATGTCCATGTTATTTCATATAATACTTTTATATGGCTATCTCCCCCACAGCTAACATTCTAAAACTGATAAAATAGAAAAGGAGACAAAAAAGAGCTTACCCTAAGACTGACATGTTTTCCTAAATGTCATCTGAAAACATACAGTTGCTAACTTTATATGACTACACTGTACTAAATGTCATCCAAACATTCTGGGATTCTAGAGAGCAGCAATATGCAGAATGTTAGTTCTTACAGAAAGGAAAGAGATCTGTCATCCAAATATTGGGAAAAACAGCTAGTTTTAATAGGATTACGTAGACGTATATTCATTTAAAAAAAAAAAATCTATGTTATCAATGTATCTCTCTCAAAGATGTAGTTTTGTGACTAATTTGGCCATTTTAAGTCTGCACTTTTCTGTGCCACCTCTTGATCTGGTAATACCATTATCTTGACTGACCTATGAGCTATTAATAAGGCTTCAACAATTAAACACAGAAATTGATCTGACTACAGTCTTCAGCATAAGTTACCCACAGGACATATTTGGCACTCTTCTACCTGTAATACTTGAACTGGAAAACACGTAAGAGAAAATGTACAATCGCATGAGATGAACTGCAGCCTACTCCCAACATTTTCCAGAAGACACCTATCTCATCATTGGTCTGCATTACACAGGAAAGAAAACAAACCTGAAGAAAACAGGACTTATATTTACACACATGAGACAACTGATAAGTTTTGTGGGTGGTGATATATTAGTATGCTGGTATCTATTTATTAATGGTATTTTATTCTATTTGATCTGATTCAAGACTATGCTTTCAGTTTTTCCTTCAATGCAATTTTAAGATGAAATATAAGAAGGTATTTTACAAATACTTATACTCCAGAGACAGTTCTTTAGGTTCCATTTACACAAAAGGAAATATAAAGGTTTCCTACACAAAGCTATCGTCTTCCTGCCTATTTAAAAGGAAGACAGAGCATGAGACAGTTGAAATTATTTTCTCTATAGGAAGTTGAAATTAATGATGAATCTGTATCTTCTATGTTCATTCTTACAGTTTAAATAAAATCTTGAAATATGGGAGTAATATAAAGCAAAGATGGTGCAAAGTGATTCACTATCCATTCACAGCCTACTAAACACAGAGATACTCCAAATGCTCTATTGTAAACTGCCTTTTTCTTTTCCTTTTTTTTTTTTTTTTTTAATTTTAAGGGAAAAAAAAAAAGTCAGCAGGGAAAGGGAGAAGGAACTATGAGAACTCAGCCTGTTTTCCCCATCAAAAATATCTTCAAATGGATACTATTTCCCTCAAGATGAAAATCAAGGATATAAACACCAAAAGGAAACAGAGCTATTTATGGTAAAGCCAGTGCTGGCACACAGTCAAATGAATATAAAATCAGCCGGGAATGAATCCATGCTACAAAATCCAATAGATAAAAGGAAGAGCAGCAAGGTCCTGAAAGATCTTCTTATAAAGCAGCAACATGTCTCACAAACTTACTAGTTTCACGGGGGGTGTTTGATGATCTCCAAAATGGAGTGACATAACCACTGCCTGACTAGATTCAATATACTAACAGGATTCTTCTAGTTGTGCTCTGAACAGGCACTAAATTGGGATTTAAGAGCTTCCCTAGGTACTTACCAGGAAAAAAACCACCCCACTTTAAATTCCCATAGCTTCTTTTACCAGTAGATTAAGAGAAACAAGTGGTTTTAAAGCACATTCACCATTTAATGTAAGTATTAAGCAAAATACATCTCAGAAGAGTTTTCAAACCAATTTCAAAGCACAATCTAATTCTTTTTAAAAAACATCTTTTAAAGAAGAAAAAGAATTGCAGGAAGGCATACTTACCACCTTCCATCTTTCTTTGACCAATATTCCCACACTGAGGATATCGGGCTGCTCCCCTCCTCCACTCATTGCAATCTCCTGAGGTGATGGAGCTGCTATTCAAAGTCTGTGGCAGTAGAAACCATCCAGATCCTAGGAGTGGCTTCCATTTAACCAGTCACTGCAGAAACAGAACAGAAGATGGGATTTCAATGATTAACAGAATAACACGAAATACAGAAAAAGTTGTGTTTCTCATCCAGCACCTTAACTAGTTTTTGTATCCTGTAGTGTCCAGTGTTGAAATTCTAGACAAAAAGCTTCCAGTACAGAAAGAAATTTTTTACCTGCTCTCTCTCAAACCTTCAATTCCAATCTCAAAATGGAACAAATATAAACATTTTCACAATGATATTCTACAAGCAGTTTCAAAATGCTGCAAAGCATAATTGCATTTAAACTTAATTTTAATAATGTTTAAAATCTAATTATTTACTAAACAGTTTTTAATTAATAATAATATATAATAAGCTTGAAATAATATTAACCAAAAAATTACAACATTAAAAATAGATACTTCAATCAGGATTTTACTGCATACAGACTACTCCACATTTTACAATGTGTTTTACATAGTTAGGATTACCTATGATTAAATACATTTAAGTACAATTTTGTTGATTTATGTGAGGCTATAAACAGCTACAGGAAAATACAGTAATGTCTTCAGCAATTTTGACAGTTTATTTTTTTATTTTTTTAATTTTCTGGTTTCAGCAATCACTGCTAAATTGAATTTTATATAGCATTATAAAAATTTGTATTTTTGAGATTAATATATCCATGATGGTTCCCATCAGCAACTTCTACCACCAACTAAAAGCTTATTTCAATTGTTTGAAGCTTTTCTAGAATTGTGCTTTTTTGTTACAGTGGTATAATTATACAAATGTAACTCTTTGTATAAACTCTCTTATCCAAAGACAATGCTCTTCAAAAAGGGTATTTGCTTTGGATTTATTTCTATCACTTTCAAAATAGCATAAACTGCAAGTGAACAATTGTTTTCTTCCTGAATCAACACACAAATTATATGCAAAATTGGTAAAACCATTCTGATGTAAATTAGCAGTATGGTCTTCGGTGTGGCTAAATGCCAAGTTTACTACTGGGGCTAAATTATACTTTTTTTTAAAAAACACTCTGCTGCTTAAACAACTTGGTTTGTACAACAAACAGTTGTTCGACATGATAGTAACTGTGGGGGTTTTTTCATATTCATATTTCTTTTTCATATTATATTTATGCCTCTTTGCTTCAATTGTACATTCTAAGATGTAAACAAACTCCAAACAAAACAGACCCCTCTGAAGAAAAATTAATCTGGATTATTTGAAGATCTAAATTTATACCAAATTAGAGTGGATTACATCCCTGTAAAGGAGTCCTCATTCAGATACGCAGCCTGAGTTGGTTTAATTCAAACAAATGAAGGGAAACCAAATTAAGATTGTGTATTCTGAGTAACAGCATCCATCCCAAAATTTAATCAAGTTAAACTAAACCAATTTAAATTCTAGTGCTAGTAAATCTTCCCCTGCAGATAAAGTCAAAATTCCAAAAAGAACTACGGTCATTTATGCGAACATCCTTAACATTACTAATCACTGCCCATAGTTACTACAGTCAAGAACTAAGTAAGTCAAAGACAAAATGAAATAGCACTAATGAAGGGGAAAAGGTCTATTTCCAAAATTACATGCTTACAGCACTTAGCCATTTTTCCATTCACTCAAAAGTTTGTTTCTCTTTCTGCCACCCTCCAGTTTCATCAGAATCAGTGGTGGTCTTTACCAAATAAATTGTTCACTCCTGTTCACAGTTATTTTAGAGTTTTTTGTTAATACTGCTATCAGACTTGATTTGATTCCTGACTTGATACTTCTTTTTTTTTTAATACATTTCAAGTTACATTTTATAGTCACAGCTCTGACAAACATTTCTGAGAGCTATTCATTCATGGATTCTGGAGCTTATTAAGAGAGCATCAGCAACAGGGCCCAGAATGCAAAGGTATAACACATATATCCACATAAATACCCCATATTTTAAGAATTGACATAGAAGTATTACCGTATGTAACATCTGCATGGTCAGAGTAACAAAATCTTCATTTATACACAAATCCTCAATCTTATTCCAATACACTAATTCCTCATTATATCATCCTATATCATTACAAAGCAATAAGATCTATTCTATATCATCAGTAACTGGAATTTGAAGCAACAAAGCACCAGGACCCATTAAACTGCCAAGCACGGGAGGCAAAAGTTGTCTCCTGAGCCTTGGAAGACAAGGTACTAAATCTCTCCTGAAGCTTAATAATCAAGTGCAAGCATTATTTTACTTGAAAAACTGAATGTTTTACAAACATGTTGAAGTCAATTTGAAGAATACTGTTTTCTTCAAGACCCCTAATAAAGCAGTAGGAGGATTCAGTGACAAATTTGAAGGCCAGAAAGCTTGAAATTTGCCCAAACTTTTGACTGATCAGGCCACATAACTTCACCCCTTCAGTGAATTAGCACACACTAATTTACTGTAACAGTCCAAATAACAAATAGTCCCCTAACATCACTGGTAACATGTTCCAGTACGTTCCTTCCCTCATAATAAGCATAACTTGCTTTGCTTCAAGGTTGAATATGTCTAATTTTAGGTTTTTTACCACCAGACTTGGTTACAGTTTTGGTAACCAAATTTCATTCCCAGTAATTTCACTTCATTTAAACATCTGAACATATTTTTTTAACCTCCTCTAAATTAATAAATTAAGCTTTAAGCCTTCCTTCCTATCCCATGGGTCTTTTATATGGTTCTCCTTTGAAAACCCCCTCCTTGCTCCACCTTATTCTTGTGGTATGGTCAGCAACACTGAGTTAGACATCCATACTGAATTACACTCTATCTTACCAATACTTAGTATGGAGAAAAGATGGGGTTTTTATTTATTTGCAATAGCAGTCTTATTTCTCTAATTTAAGTCTGAAACTGCTTTGTACTTTTGCTAAATCACAACTTTATCAGATGCTTATACACCTCCATGCTCACACTCAGGCACTGCTGCAAGCACACGGTTTCTATAAACCATTCGTTATTCGCAAGGTGATCTAGACTCAGTTTCCTTGCTCTGATGTGTTCTTTAATGACCTTAGCACTGTATAACTGAAAATCTGTTATTGATGTAGTGCAGTGGATAAATATCTTTATGTTCCTTACCTAAAAACATATTCTAGTAAGTGCAATCTAGGTTACAATCACCTTCTCCCAGATTTGTGTGGAAAAAAAAAAGAACATTATTAGAGAGGACTACATTCAAAGGAATTTTGGACAGACATAAATACGCATTCTTTGGAGATGGTGCTCAGGTCAAGATCGAAACTGAAATTTCTCTGAATTTGGAATGATTTAAATTCAGATTGACCCATTCCAAATTCCAGATGAATTAATGGCTCATAAAAGTACATACAGTTCCATTTGTACAACTGAAATACTTTGCTTTCAGCACAGCTCTTTAAGAGCCTACAATGCTGTTAAACAATTTAAGAAAGCTCCAGTATGTTCCGTATTCCACTGAAGCAGATGAATAATTAATGGTATACAGTTTAGGTGCAAGCTTTCCCTTACTCATTCAGCAGATGAATTCTTGAGCAGAGCAGTTTTATAGGTGGCAGTACAGTTATTTTCAGCACAATGAGCACTTCTTTATAATTCTCCTAAAAAAGTAACAGCCATTTTAATTGCAATATGTCTCCAAAAATTCTGTATTCGTTAACTCATCAGTTGCCTTATCAGATCAGTTTATCACTTCAGAAGAACTTTTGAAGATAACAGCATTACCACAAGTAAAGGCAATTAGCCCTGTGTCAAATTTATTTCCAGATGACAGGTCATGGAGTAACTAGTACAACACAATGAGGATAGGCTGTTCCATAACGTAAGCCTGGGAACTGATCATAGTATAATATAAGAACAGCTAAAGGAGCAGTAATACTAATATCCAGAATGCTGTACAAACAACGTCCATTATTTCAAAATCTTCTATCCACTTAAATGATTTTAACTACACATCAGCCCCATAAAAGACTTCTTTAATTTATCCCAAACAAGTACGAGATTATATGCCATTAGAAAGCAATAGTGCAAAACTTCCAGAAAAAAAAAGCCAATTTTGTAATAGCTGATTCCAGCTCTGCAAGAAAAGACAATCTTTTTGTGTAATTTGCATGCATGTATACAGTTTCTTTAGAGATAGCCCTAAACTGAAGCCATCTCTGTTTACCAGGCATCATAAATGTTTAAATTCAGATCTAAGGCTGAGAATGTGACACAGACAACTTTGGCTGAATGGAGGTACTCTAAGTTCCAGGACAAAGTAAGTAAGCACATAAGATTAATTCTGTTCCATATAAAGGAAGACATGTTCTCTTGCCTTCACTATGGAATAATATCAACCTTTTACTATTAGGAACTCTCTATGCTTATTAGGAGCTCTATCTGCCTGCCTTCAGTTCACTTAAGAAACGAGTAAATTAACTGGAATCTACCTAAGATGGTTTCCACTTCTGTACTTTCTACTTTTGAGCAGAGGAACTTAAGGACAGACAAAATTTTAACAGCTCAGCATAACAACAAAATCAGGACAGGAAAAGTTCAAAGGTCCTGATTCCCTCACATTTATGATAAAGTCCACTGTCTTAGAAAAGCTAAGAGCATGTTGAAATTGTAAATTCCAAGCCCAGAAATGTATTAAGCGTGTCTATTTGAACATCCAAACTAGAAAGCTATCTTACAAATAAACCTGAATATTTTCTAAATACATCTATTAAAAGCTGGGGTTTTGAAAATCATCATTCACCACATCAATAAGAAAACAAATTTAAGACCATGACTTAAATTTCCACATTACTGGGTGTGAAGAAAATATTTTTAAAAACTCAACACGTTACCAATACCATTGTAGGTTTTCCTTTCTCAAGCTCTTGGGTGCCAAAATACTCATCACCACTTGCAGATTCCAGGTGTGAAAAGCTCCCAGCTGTCTTGTGTGCTATTGCCAAAGAGCCTATATTTCCTTCTGGCAAGTTCTCCGCTTACAGCTATGTTGTTATTACAAAAGTGGCAATATTTTTGCAGTTTAAAGGCAGAGTTAAAAATATAACATTTTGTTTCAAGTCTCATTTTAAAAAGATATATTTCAAGCTATTGACTGTATTTTCAGTTTGCAAAAGAATTCACTACCAAAATGTTGCAAAAACCCAAGTAAGGCAAGTTTATCAGAGGATTGTATTTTCTTTCACTAAACACACTAATACATATGGCAAATCCCGACAAGTTTGAGGCACACAAACCCCTCTTCAAGTCCAAAGCAGAATTAACACCTTAAAAATTAAATTGAACTTGAAAGCATTTGCACTGAAGTAAACTTCAATATCTTTCTTGATCAGACCAACCGAGATAAAAGAGTACTCGGTATCTTGCCAAAGAAAGGAAAGCATCTTTATGTGCATGACAGGGAATGACTAGATGTTTATGGCTCCTATCAGAAACACAGAATGGAATTTATTACCCACAGAAAATCAGAGAATTTTAGTCAGGGAAAATTAGAATTAGTCATAAATCAAAAACCCTATTTAATCCATGATATTTTTGACATGGTATTTCTCAGATGTATGACTTAATGTCCTAATTTGATCTGTCACACAATTGCACAAAGACTTATTCAGAAAAAGAGAAAGAATGGAAGTTAGCAGTGAGGGCCAGGGAAAGGCTGGGCTACTGTGGTGCTCTGCCAACTTTAACAACCTCAGATGCAGAGCCTTTAATCCTAATGTGGAAGTCTAACCCTTTGGAGAGGTTAACTTCATTTGAAATAACATTGTATCATTCTCAATTTTTTCCCACAACTCAGAGTCAGTTCCAAATCAAAAAGAGGCTCATGAAATATTATTATTACTCCAAAATTAATTTAAAAACCCTTATGGTGTCCTTTGCGGAAAAAAAAAAAAAAGCTGTATTTCTGTGTCTTAGATGCACTATTAGTGCTGTGGTATCTACAACAAACCTAAATGGAACTAGAACCAGGGATTTTTGCTATAAGAATTTGTTTTACCTGTCAAAAGTCCCTTTCAAATAAACATGCAAACGGAAACTCAGTTTGGCAATGATCTAAATTATACAGTGTTACAATAATTATTTTTCAAGATCCTTGTAAAATTTTCATGGTAAAAAAGTGATAGTGAAGTGTGGTTTTGAAGAAAGACAGCTTGAAGTCAAAGAATTAAGGTATTTTAAACAGTGGCATAGTATTATAATATCAATCTACTTATAGTCTGGATTTATCAGCAAAAATAAAATCTTTATTTCCAGTTTTCTGAAATGTTGGAACAGTCAGTCATCTTCTTAGGATGAACTCAAGAATATTAATAGCTTACCATCACAGTCACTAACTGCATACAAAGGAATAACATAAATTGTTCCGTTAAGATGGTCTGAACTATTGCCCTTTCCACTAATACTATTTCTATTTTTTCATAAATCCATTTTCTCAGCAAAGAAGAACATAAACACCCCACACATGCATACAGCACACAACTACAGAAGACACGAAGGCAAACGATACACTGCTGTGAAGGCCTTCTTCCAAAGCCTATGAAACTTTTGGCAATAGATACACAGCACTTTATAGAGGAGAAGAGCTGCTGCTAAGGACTGTGCAAGAATGATGTGAGGGCACATACACAACTGCTAAATGCTTCATCCAAACAAGCAAAGTTCAGAGCTAATTCTAAATATAAATAGGAATAACACTTAGCTTTTTTGAAAATACAAGAAAATTAGCAGAGAAACTTTGATGAGACATTCAGACAGATAGCGTGAGAATAGCAAAATGCTGTCTGCACTGTCAAATGATCAACAAGGCTGCCAGCAGCAGAGAAGCAGCCCAGCTGGCAGCCACATGACTACACTCGCTGTATCATGCCCAGGCTGAAGCACCATCCATGAAGCAACCTGGACCTCACTAACAAAACCTGAGAATTCCCTTGATATGTCAGTTGATAAGGCACATGACAAAAATACGGTGAATGAGGCCTGACAGTTTACTAAGCAGAATACGTAAAGAGAAATAATCTTTTATCAATCTGTAATGTCTAACCTCTTGGCATCCTTACCTTTAGGGCACATAACTCTAAGTCTGCTGCAGCACCGGGATAAAGAGAGGGCATCAACTGTGCATGCATAGATATTCCATCTTCTTAAATACTTTAAATACACCTCCTTATATACAGTAACTCTCCTTTTTGTCAATATATACAGTAACTCTCCTTTTTGTCAATGTGTAAAATGACTAACTACTACACCAAGTAACTACTACACCAAGTAAGATGCCTCCAAAAGAGCCCAGCCAACAGGAATTTGAGGGAGTCCGCACAGTGCAGGACATCTACCAAACTCTGACAGGCTTCAGCCTCCTCAATTAGGAGACTGGCCATCCTATCACACAATGCAGCAATCCCTGAAAGAGCTAAGGAGGAAAGACACACCACCACGTTATAGTTTATGCAGGAGACACCTCAGTATGTTCAAGAAGAAGTGTACTTTTCAGCAGCAAATCAACAGTATTAGAGAAGTCAGGCACAAAGAGAAGACAAAAAACCACAGAGACCCCGTGCTGACCCTCATGCCAAGACCCACTCAGCACTGATGTCAGCATCCCTAGCACCAATGGGTAGGGCACAGCCACATGAAGGGGATCCTTACGAACTGCCAAATGACAGGAGAGCTGGGAAATGGCTTGGTTCTTGGCTGTGCTGAAGGAAGGTGGCACTGAGGCAGCTAAATAAACATAAAGGAGGTATTGCTAGCTGAGTGGCACAGGTTATTACTTTACCTTCAGTTTGGCATGGCTGTAGAGAATAGCTCTCTACAGTGCCAGGGAGTGTCTCTCGTTCACAAGATATTCCACAATAATCACATGGGCTCTGGCAATATTGAGTCTAGAAGTACAATACAGAACAAAAAAGGAGATCGGTAGCTCATCTAAGACTGCCTGACCAGTCTGTCTCTAAAATAATGTTGGTGCTGGAAAAGGTACAGGGACTCAAGTCAACAATATGGCTTGGTTAGAGCACGCACTTGCTTTGTAGCTGTAGTTGAAGCTGGCTTTAAGCAACAGTGACTGAAACTTGAGCTCCCAATCAGAAGTCCTTCAAGGTTTGAAATGGAAGACAGGCATTAAAAAACTGAAATGGAACTTTGGCAAAGGCATTTGAACTTGGTACAAATCCAAAAATATCAATTTAATTTGCAACAGAAAAAAATTAGGTTAGACAGCAGAAAAGTAGATAGAGTGGGCAGCTAATCACAAGCAGAGACTGGCTGCATTAGGCCAAAGATCCACCTAGTCCAACCTCCTGCCTCTGGCTATTGCCAGCAGCTGATATCTACGGAAGAATACAAGGACACAGAAAGCATATCATCAGACTTCCCAGAATATTTTCTGAGGATATAGTAAGCTGGGACACAAAACACAGAGCCAAAGATGGTATTTAAGATTTTTCATCTCCAAGTTCATTAGAGCTTTTCTGAACCCATGAAAACTTTTACCACCCATAACACTCTACTGCAAGCAAATTGTAACTTGACTTCATTTTGTGGGAAGAAGCATCCTTGTTTCCAACTTGTTTTCTGCTAGTTACACTGGAAGTTCATTAACCCTTGTACAGGAAGGCAGTGTACAGTTGCTCCCTGTTCAACTCTCAGTCCAACACAGGGAATACACTGCTGCCATATGCCTCCTTATTTACCTCTTCCAACTACTTAGTCTTTCACTGATTTTGATCACCATCTGTGTGCTTTTTCCAGTTCTATGCTCCCTCTGAGATGTGGAGACCAGCACTGTTATTGGGCACTAACCTGCTATTTTCAGAGAACATGCAAGACCCCATTCAAGAGCAGTTAATTGCTGTAAATTTTAAAATTATTTATCCCTACATGAATTGCTTTTATGATACTTTTCATTCATCATTATCTCACAGTGGTAAGGTCTTTCTCCAGCTCTTCCTTATCTTCATCTTTACTAATTTTAATAGCCTTGTATCACCAGACTATGTAATTTCAGTATTTGCATCTTATCTAGATTATCTGTAAATACACACTACAGTACACAGAGCTATCCTTTTCAGGCTGATGAGCTATCATTTAGTAAGATCAATATTTGTATTTTTAACCCAGGTTCCATTAAATAAAAATATTTTTGCACAAACTGTTCACATATAGAAAACCTGACTCATGATCTTCCATCTGGATCTTCAACAGCTCTGCTTTCAAATTTGGAATAGATTCCTTGGGTACCTAAACACAATGCTCCTTCAAAAGAAGTAGCCAGATTGGATGGGGCCCTCAACAACCTGGTCTAGTGGAAGGTGTCCCTGCCAACTTTAAAGTCCCTTCCAACCCAAACCATTCTGCAATTATATGAGGGACGACTGTGAGGAACTGCTGGGTGACTTTATGATACTGTACAACCAAGAGATAAAATGGTAGGTGAGCTTCTGTGTAGGTACATGTAAAATTATGTATATTAGAAAAATAATCCAAACTTCTCATTAAACATGTGAGAAACTATTAGCAATTAAGAATAAGGACTTGGTGTTATGATATACAATTACAATATTTAGCACAAACTCAGTGTTAAATAGCAGTCAAAAAAAAAAACATCAAATGTTAAGAATTCAGAAAAAGCAGATGACAACAGGAAGATCATGTATATATCCATGGTTCACTAATACCATCAGTGTATGCAATTCTAGTCCTTCCTACCTGACAAAAAAAAAAAAAGGTTCAGAAAATGGAACAAGATAATCAAAGATATAGACTAATTTCCACATGAAGTAATGACTTAAAACCTTTTTCAAGAGATGATGGGAAGTAGAGAGGGGTATTTGACAGAGGTCTACAAAATCATTAGGGGCATGGAGAGGTTGGCTAGGAATCAACTGTTCATGATGTCATTCAATAAGGGAACAAAAAAATACCAAAATAGGTCAGCAGGAGCCAAACTCAGAGCAAACTAACATGTGCAACTTCTTGCCAATGGGATATTGTGAACAACAAAAGTTTACAACAGTTCAAGTGGACACTGATTAACTACACAAAGAAAGAAAACTGCTGTGGGTTACTGAAAATACGTATTAAGTATATTCAGCCCAGGAAGTTCCTTACTAGAAAATGAAAAAGTAGTAGAGGAAATTATAATTTATATTATCTCTGGTTTTGTACTTTTCCTTAGGCATCCACTTATGACTACTGCTGAATACAGATCTTTAGTCTATCTTGTTTGGAAAGATAGAGAGAAGACAAAGAAATTCTGCTCCCTGTAACATAAATTCAAGTTATCTGAACTGATGAGCTGCAACTTGAATTAAAAGTCTTCTGCATAATCTTTTGCAAGTTACTTAAAAGAAGCTACAACCCTAAAACTGGTGACTAACTAACATAGTGGGAATGGCATGATAAAGCAAACCAATTCAACTCAAATAAACTCTTCTGGTACTTATGTGAGGTTGTTATTTTGAAAAAAAATACTATAAATCCTCGTATGCAAGAAACACAATCTTCAAGCACAATTTGTTCTATTGTTTCAACTTCTATCATCCACATGCTGTCCCTTCCACTTTATGCTGCATTTAATGTCTGGTCTCAGTGTCTCCACATATAATACTCTTCCTATATTTTCTATTCCCTCCAGCACCTCTCATTCAAATGCAAATTTTCATATGTTTGTTAAAAACTAATACCAATCACTAATATTATAAGCTGGAATTCTACCTCTAATAAAGGTGCATCAATCTACTCTGCAAACAGCAATGAAATTAATACCATGGAGTCTTTCTTTATTCTGGATTAAGATGTTTTATTTTCCTAATTACATTCAGCACATACACACCTATTTTTGATATGGCACTATTTGCATACAAAAAAGAATGATACAAAGATTTCTACCTTGTTTTCTAGAGAAGTGATCACACACTTTTAGTGACAGAGAACCTCCTCCCCCAAGAGGATTAGGTTTTACCACATTATTAAATATTTAAAATCATACAAGACCCTACACCATACAGAAAAAACCAGGGTAAAAAGATGCTTTTTAATCTATTTCTTGGTCACTATCAGTTGTCAAGGCTGATAAAAGGTCAGTCTGACCATCTAAAGTTTGTTGAGCTGGTAGCTGATGATGGGAACAAGAGAAGCAATTCAAGTCTTACGTGCATTTTCAGAATTTTTACAGAAGTATTGACAGCTGCAGTATTGAATTGCAAAAGGTGTTTTTAATGTGCTTCCATCTAGTAGCCTTGCTTCAATCTGGCAGCCAGTAAATAAGAGTTCGATAGCCACTAACAATTGTTCAGTAAAAATTTTAAAGCTGATAAATCAAAAACAGTATGTGAGAGGCTTACATCTTACTTTTAAGAGAAAAAAGCACCCATGGATAGAGCAACAACTATACTCTCAAAATACTAAAGTATTTCAGTCAACTAGCTAGAGATTACTTTTTGTGTGTATGTGTGAAATAAAATTGCTATGCATATGGTGATGCATAAGAAATGAAGCAAACTTATCAAAACTTGCCATGGATTAAAAAACCCACAATTCATGGAAATTATTTCCTTTCACCATTTTTAGACTACAGCATTCAATTCACACATATGAAGCCTAAATTAATAAACTAAACCACTATTTTTGCCTTTAATACATCTACAGTTGCCTCCTTCAAGTTCCATTACTTATCTGTTCCTATTTTTTGCCCTAACCTGTGCAGCATTGCTTTGCATTACATGGAATAACAGCCGTGCCAAAACATTCAGGCTCTTAGTCTGAGAGCCACAGAGTCCTCACAGCAGAAAGGCATCAAACTTCTCACCAGCAAAGGCCTGAAGAAAAGGAATTTGATGGGAAATGGGGAGAAGGAGGAAAATAATTTTTTTGCTTTTCTCACAGGTTTTGTTACTACTTCCTACTAATTGCTGAGGTGAACATCAAAGAGCTCCCACTCTGATCAAGACTGCATCGAAGCAAAAATTAATGCAGGGAATCAGAAATGTAGTATCCTTTATAATACTGCTATATTAACACACTTTGTAATAAAGAATATTACACAATATACTTTTTAATAGACATATATCACACATATATGTAGTTTTATATTATACACATACTTGTTTACATTATTTACATATATATTCCGTGTACATTACATATACACTATTATATTTTTTTGGAAATACAAAACTTTGTATCAATGAGGATTCATGTCTTTAACCACAACTACTTACATAAAATGGCAGCAAATTTGGCAATGTAGCTACGTATAAATCCAAATGAACATGCCCTATATATACTTTCTAAATGGGGAATGGTACTTTTAAAAGTAAATTACTGAAATAAGAGGGGGAGGCCTATGTAAAATATTAATTAAAAATAGTCCTATCACTAATCATCTTTCAAGTATACAATGAAGACATGAGTGGCGCAGGCAAGAGAACAGGACACGGGAATTTGTGGGACATGGAGGAAAAAATGAAAGTATTATCTGCAATAAGCTGGAAGTTGTTTATAGATCATGGAATCATACAGGTTGGAAGGGACCTCTGAAATCACCAAGTCCAACCCTTGATCCACTGTTACCAGTTACTAGACTATGGCACTAAGTGCCACATCCAGTCTCTTCTTAAACACCTCCAGGGATGGAGAATACCTCCAGGGACAGAGATGTTAATTTTATTTTCCAGGTTCATCTTTGGAGGCTGTTTTATAGGGTTCTCTTGAGGTCAGAGCTGAGATGACAAAATGGGTGATTTGTGAAAACTATTAAGCTACAGGTAGAATAAGGATTTTGCCTTTTATACACTTGCCTGAAAGTTCACTGTGATGCACAGTGATTTCTTATAGAAGTGCATTGGGAAAAGTTTTTAACTCTTACTCAAGGACGGTATAATTTGGATGGCAAAGAATCTGTTCCTGATGATGAGTTTAGCATGACTGGGGCTGTTAAAGCCAGGAGCCGCAGCTCTGGGAAAACTTTCACAGTGGAGTATTTTTTCTGGCGTAAGTAGCAAAGGCATAAAGATTTTCTGTGCAAGTCGCAGGATATAGTGATATGAGAAGACGAGATGCTTACTGTCAGTGGCAGCCTTCTTTTTGCAAAGAAGCCATTAACTCCTTGCGTGCTGCCCGGGCGGCTCTCAGAACCGCGCTCAGCCCGGCTCGGCTCAGCACCTTGGCCAGCTCCGGGCGGCCCAGGGCTCCTCCGGCCGCGGCAGCCAGCGGGGAGAGGCCGGGCCGGAGCCCCAGGCCCCGGACGGTGCTGCGTCTCCTAGTCCCAGGATAAATATTAGTCGGATGCTACTAAGTCAGACACGTTCAGAAAGACGCATTCGAGTAACTTTTATCTTAGTAGGTATTTTCAAGGAGATCTCTGATTTATCACTGCAGATTCCTGAAACATAAAGCACTCCAGAAGACAGTTAATGTTTGGAAAGGATAAATAAAATTACTTTGGTAACAGGCCATTAGCTCAAGATCAGTTCCAGGCAAGAAGGACTTGTAAGAAGAGGACTTGAGCATTAAAGAATTAAAGGAAGGCAATAAAACTATTGCCATTCCACTAAGTTCCCCTTCCTATCAAACTACAAAAGTTTGGCCTATAATGATAACAGTTATTACGGCATTTATACTTCTGTAAGACATCTAAGTTTGTATCACACAGCACAGTCTTTAAGAAACTAAAATGGCAGAAAATCCATCAATCATACATTAAACAACAGGTCCCTGAACATAATTTTAAATTAACTGAACTAATATTTCTCTAATTACTCTAATCAATTTCTGACTTAATAGTGAAACATTTTTTACCAGGGAAAGATTATGAAGTTTGCACTTGATACTGAGATCAAGAAGTGGTATAGAGCAAACCGCATCAACTGCTTAATCAGACTGCAACTAAACTACTTTTATCCAACTCAGATAAAAGAAGGCATTATACATCAAAGAACAAAGAATAAATGGAACATCACCTAACACAATGTAGTAATCAATCAGCTCTGATAAATGCATCTGCTGGAGTGTTAAGGTTATGACAATTATGCATGAGTAGACAAATAAATACTATGCGATATCATAATACCTCTCTATCTGCTCACCGTAGGACTGCTCTTAGAATATTATATCCAGTTGTGGTGCTCATATTTCAAGAAAAGATTTTTTTTTAACAAAAATATGCAGAAAATCAACTATTAAAATACTGGATAGTATGTATTTAGTGTCAAAATTATAAGGCTCAGATCCCAACACACAAATCATACAAGTAAAAGTTTGAGTCTTTATATTACTTAAAAACATAAAAATATCCCCAAGGTCTTTAATTTTCATCAATAAAGGTATTCTACTATTAGAATACTTCATTAATTATTTCTGTGGATTCCTCATTACTGACCATTCTTAAAAAACAATGGAATAATTTTCTACACTATATGCTCTTATTCAACTACTGTTAGTACATTAAATTCAGGGAAGTCCTAGGGAAACTGGTGTTACACACAAAGTTGCCTCAACAATCACAATAGTTCCCTTGGTCTTCAAGTAGTGAGGCTGAGATAAGTGATGAGGTTTTTGTCTTTGAAAGTTAATTATACAGCCATATTTCATTAAGAAAATACAATTATCCCAGGCATATTTAGTTTGCTGGGACTGTCTTAAGTCCACAAAAGTACTTAAAAACAGTCCACGGATCAGCTGAAAAAATAAAATATGGCAGAATGATGAGGCATAAAAATCAATAAGTTTATGTATTAAAAACATGGGGATCAAGAGACTCTGAAAAATTACATAAATTTCTTACACATCAGAAGAGCTTACAGTGCAAGACCAGATTTTAACTATATTCCAAACAAACATACTAAAACTATTCCTAAAAACACAAGAGCAAGGTTTCCCAAAAACCTTTACAGCCTTTCACTTCATCCTCACTTAAATAATAAAAAGTATTGCATATTGGCGTCACATATTTTAAGAAATACTGGCTGAATGTAAATAAAGACATTCAATACCAAATCTCTCCAAATTAAAGCTTGTGCTATAAAAACACTCTTGATTGTATTGTTGACCTATAACATGCCGTATTTGCATATTCTGAACATTTAAATACTTGATCTATACAAACAATATGCCTAAAACTAAAAAAAGCTTTACTTCAGATTGACTGAGTGCAGATTCAATTTTGTAGAAATGGAAACAGTAACACATGAGACCATAATGGCAAAGTGTAATAAAATAATAACAGTATTCTCTAAGTGCTCAAATTTACTTAAAAGAAATACAATTCTATCAACCCAAGCTATAAGTATTTTCTTTTTTTTTTTTTTCAATATATCAGGATCAAGAACAGGTTAGTCCAATCTTTGAATATACATACAGAAGCACTGCCACGAGAACGAGGTATCCTAGGCTCAAAACTAACGAAATACATTAGAACAACAAGAAGATATCCAGCCTGAAATTAGCATCTAGCCCAAATTTCCTTCAAATCAACAGGGAAGAAAGTGCACCATCACCCCAAAGCAGCCTTTCACAGAAAATGTTCCTCTTTCTCTTGCATCCTCCCCAGGCTGACAATAGTCAGCTGAGCACCTGGGCTACAGTATAAGAAAGGATCTGGTTATGACTACCTCAGCTACACATTCAGGGTGAAGTTGCACAAAACAGCATGACCTAGCAGGAGTTATAAACCTATTTCGGCCCAAACAACTCCCTTTTTACAATCATTCTCTGTCAAGTTGAAGTGAGTTGAATCAGTGCAGCTCAGAGATCAGTGGGCACTAGAAAAGCACAGGCAGAGAACATCATTTTCCACTTATGAACAGAAGCCAGCTGTAAGACTGGTTCAACAGTAACGTGTAATTTCATCTGCAGAAGCTAATGTGAAAAATATTCTTCTGTCTATGTACAGCTATAAATAAATGACAACTATCACCGGACAGTCAATAAGAGAGCTTCTTTCCTGCACACATCTGCTTTACTCTTGGGAGGCTCACAGCTTGCTCTTTAGCTTCACCCTTAATTTCTTAGTTCTTGGCTAGTAAAGAGAAGAACTGACTGGGTTAGCCAGCACATTTCTCCCACAAGACCAATAAATATTTTCTTCATACTGATCTATCCTGTGATTCTTTCAAACTTTGCTCCAACCAGACGAATTGTTCAACAGGTTTCCCCGCTGGACACACTCTCTTGCTCAAAACTATAAAACTGTAACTTCACCCAAATCATCGTGATTATCAAAATAATCTCTATATCTTGACAGAACAGCACATAAACTTTACGCAGAAAAAGAATTGTGATTCAGTATCAATTCCTCTCCTTCAGCTCTCAGAGTACAACATTTGTAAGGCAAACTTGGCGTAGAGAATTATACTTCGATTTTATTTACAGACTACTGGAAATGGAAAATCAAAACATCACGTATGAAGTAAGGGCATTCAGTAAAACTCGAGGAGTAGCACTCTCTGTCTGACACAATTTCTACCAGTTGATAATTCCCATTCTGTATCTATTTAATTCAAGATGCTGACAGATAGACAGGAAAATAACTATTTCAAGAGAGTAAGTAACTCAACATAACAATACAAATACATTCTAAAAAGTCACCAGTTTGATTTGGAAAAACACATTTTATTTACAGATCACTGCCCCTTCTTTTTTAAATACTTCAACACTGCGAAGCCAAACAGACATCCTTCATTTGCTCAGAAGCCGCGCTGCTTGCCACGAGTGGCATTTGAAGCATTACTACAGAAGCAAACTTAAAAGCTACAAGACACATCCTGCTGATACACCACACCATAAAGCAATATAATTCTTACTACATTGATGGACAACATTATACCAAAAATATGTTGTTAAAATCCTCACAAAAACATTAGTACCCTGAGACACTGCGTGACAGAAACAACAAATATCATTAAGAATTCTCTGGGAAGCGACAGAGAGCAGAACAAACCCCCTCTCAGAATCAAGAACTTTCCTAACTATGGATGAGTCCAATAGTATAATTTTTGTGCAACATGAAGTGCATCAAAAAAGTAATAAAATTATTTCCATTTAAACAGATCACGACAACATCAACCCTGATCATTTCCTCTTTACCCCATGTGAGCGCCACATAGTAACCTGTCCCTGCAACAAGTAACAAATTTCTTTGCAACATCCAGATACAAAAAAATAACTTCATATCTTTTACAAGCTCTCAAAGCAAGTTCAGCATATTTTACCCTTCCTTTACACATCAGACAGCTTTGTACTGGAAAACAAAATACTCTCCTCATCAATACCATCAGTGAGCTGGTAAACTTCATCCATGAAAACCCACCCATGAAAGAGGCCTTCAACTCTTCCAACTACTCAGACGCTTCTACTGCACTGAAATGCAAGGCAAAGCAACATACACACATTTCTTCAAAAGGAATAATTACAGGAGAGAATTCCCCATCTATATATAATCGAATTCTCAATAACTGATTAATCTCTTCAGAGACAAAGTAACAGCATGAAATAGCCTTTGAGTTATGCTTTTAATCACAGAATTGTTCTCAACCATGCAGTACAAGAACCACAGAAAAACATGCCTGAATACAATAATGAACACATTTTAAAAATTTTTAACCAAACAGTTTTGTTAAAAACACTAGACTCCTTCAGTTTCCCAGTTTGCCTTCCTTTCCTCACTCCTCTCAAATTAAATCTTTCCCTTCTCCCCAAAAAAATTCCTCAAGATTTTCAAATATTTGTCTCCATCAATTGACAAATAAGTTTGAACAATAAATTATCAAAAGTTATGACTTGCACAACACGTCAAAAATGGGAAAAAGATTCTCAACCAGATCAAGAGCTCAAGTGTCGAAAGGCCAGATTTTATTGTTTGAATTTTCCTCTTCTTGGGTTTCAAAATTAGTGACCTATAAGCTAACACAGAGAAAGACAGACTATCAATTTAAACTGCTAAGAATGCCACCTCAATTTCATAAGCAGATTAGAAAAAAAAAAAATCAGAGTTACTAAATTCCCTCAAAAGCACACTGCTCAACATGTAGCACTGAAGGGGGGGAGAGAGGAATACTCTAACTAAAATTTTAATAAATATAATAAAGTTGTAAAGGATAAGTAAATGATTGGATGATATTTTCAAGTAGGTTATTTTGAAAGGACATACAAGATACAGTTACTAAAAGCCTCATTATAATCAGTGTTTCCAGCAAAGACGGGGAAGTTAAATTTTATTCTACCACTGGGTGACACAGAATACAGTACAACAATTAAAGCACCCTATTAGTGCATGGAAAGCAGAAAAATGAAACTGCCACATTCAGTTGTACTCTGTCATCCAACAGAAATAGGTTGTATCTCCTCTTCTAGAAATTAACATGTTTAATTCCCATTTAAGTATCCTAGATACTAAACTGCTAAACAAAAGAAAACTAAGCAAAAGATCAACCATTTGAACAAGTTTCTTTCATCCCAATCATGAACAAGAAGTCAGGTTGATAACAAGCAATTTTTAAACACAACATGATCTGTAGATCTTGGACTCCTTAATGTACACCTTGCATTTAGTCAATTTTGCATTTTAATTCTTGCCTACCTATACTTTAACAATTGCCCCATCAAACTGATCCTCTAGGTCCATGGCACAACACGCTGCTCTGTGAGATCAAACAAAGTAAGCTCAGATTTCTGTGTCATGAGGAGAGAGTTTTTAACAGAACACGGGAGGAAGGACAGTGGCTGGTCCACACACCACAACGCATCCCTGTGAGACCATGACGAATCCCGGTATCTTGTACTGAAAAGGCAGCTGTTCCTCCTCCCCTCTAGCCAAACACAAAGGCTTTGTGCAGTGCTTTCCCAGAGAAAAGGAAAGAGACAAGGCAACACATAGGAATAGCAGAAATTGTCAATCTCCTTTGTAGAGTATCAATTCATTCCCACTAAATAAAAAAGCCTTAACTAACACAGAAAACACAGTAGTATATTAATATACCACACAGTGCAACTTCATACGCTATGCAAATGCTTAACCTTTTGTACACATATGCAGTACTGGTAGAAGCTCATCATTTAGAAGCCAGTTTTGAAAAAGGAAAACTCCACTCATATCTCTCTTCTATCATACTCAAAAATCTTCTTGATATAATCAGCCACACTGCAGAAACCTCTCTGGAATTTGTGATGTTAGAGAAATCAGAGCCTGCAGTATGTGGCAGCAGTGCAGTGACTACACTATACCTAAGCAGCATCACGTTATTCCAAGTCTCTCAATTTCTTCTTCTCATTCTAGCCCCATCCTTTCCAAATAGGAAGTTTAAAAAGATGCTGAACTTCAAGCACATAATGGTACACTGGGAATATATCAGAGAAGAACAAAGTATTTGTCAGAGATAATTGGTTCCATTTTCACATTTTTAAACTATGATATTCTGACGCACTATTTTCAAAACAACTTTTGACCAAAGACAACATATACTACTGCAGTCAAACTTTCCTATATATAGTCTCTTTGACAGGCCAAATGTAAATAAGCATACTTCTGGTTTAACAAGTTAAGAAAGTTTTACTACTTTTTTAAACATACTTCACACTGTAAAGCAAATGAATAATGATCAATAAAGTATTCTGGGCAATTTAACACAGAATAAAAATGTTGAATATCTTTGTACCATAAGATCACATCATTAAGACCTCAAAAAACATTTCCAAAATCAAACAAGAGCAGCTAAATAAGCTCTAATCTATTGTTTTCTCAGATACAACAGCTGAAAGGAAGTAACATACCTACAAGCATAGCATGTGTTCAACAGAGGCATGGCATTAACTATGCAGAATATAAAAAAAATTTACTCATTTTTTCCACAACCACAACAGGGAAACTAGTCACATGCTCCAAGGCTAACACGATACTTACATAAATAGAGTTTGTTTTATTTTAGGGCCCTCAACCTTCCTGCAATATAGCTTACTAATTCAGACCATTTAAGCTGAAATTCAACTCGTTCTGCACATACAGTCTAAGAAAGCCATTACAACCTATTTTATAACTCCTTTTCTATACTCCTTTCCAGCTTAATTATAAATACAGTAGAAGGTTCTCAAAAATGACTCTGGGTTCATTCCTTTGTGTCTATTTCCTTCCATTCCCATGACAATATATTAATATTATTATTACTTGCAGATGCATCCCCACTCTCACTAGCAGTTGTTCTCAACTGCTCTGGCTCACACCAGAGGTTTTGGAAACCTCATACTGATCTTTGTCCTTTCATTGCTTTTGCTCTAGAGTGACAACAGAAGCACAAGGATGTAGCTGCAGCTCCAGAGATCATCTGTACACTCAGGAAGAAGGCATTTTCCCTTTTCCTTCTTATAAAGTTAAAAGTACGTATAACGACGTATTTTTAAATCCGTTCCATATGCAGTTTACATGCTCCCTGTTACCGCCGTAGCGCGAGCACCCGCGGCCTAGCCGGGCATATCTGTATGCACAGATCGATGCAACTGCCGCTAATGGCTCCAGCACTTGGAGCGCCAGGCGACAGACAGCCCGCTTCCCGATCCAGCCGTGCCCACACAGCACCCGTCACACGCATGCCACAGCCCAGAGCTGGAAATATAGACGCAGCTATTTTAAAACAGGGATGTTTCGCCGTCAGAACACGTAAATATCTGTACCGTTTGCCTTCTTGCAGCA
>VZRE01010995.1:171227-259033 GCA_013396775.1 Cephalopterus ornatus
CTGTGCAGTGCGGGGTTGGTTGGGCCGACCGGCGCCGCTACGGCCGCGGCCGCCCCCGCGCAGCCCCGGGGCCGAGGGGCGGGAGGGGCCCTGAAGTTCTCGCTCCCGACCAGGTTGCGAGGGTCAGCGCCCGTGCCGGATAGTGGGGCTGGCGCAGGGCGCTCTCCGCCGCATGGCCGCTCCCGGGGGGTAGCTGCGTCCTCCCTGCGGTGCCGCGTCCGCCTCGGCGGCCGGGGCTGGCTGTGCTGTCAGCACCTGGGCGGGGTGCCCGGGGCCTGACGGGCACAGGCCCTGCCTGGCCTCTGCTGGGGCGAGAAGGGCTGAGGGGAAGGCGGGTGACCGGGGGTCGCCTCAGGGCCGTCTCTGCCCTGCGGGCGCCAGCGCTGCCCCGGGGGCACAGCGCAGCTGTCGCCCCTGCGCTCCGAGCGCTGACAGTGGGAAACGCTGGATGTGTCCCACGCCTGGGTGAGTACGGCCTTCAAAGCGAAGGCTTCCCGCTCTCGCAGGTGACTCCTCACTGCAGGCTGGACTCTCCAGCCCGTGGAGCGGGCGCTCTTCAGTGGGTGCCGTCATCGCACGACAGCCGACAGGATGCGATTGCAGGGCCACAGTGTCAGCGCAGAGCCTGCATCCACCTGGCAGACCAACAGCCAGGAGGGGCCTGTTCTGTGGGAAAGGGGAAGGGCAGACTGGCTGTGGTCACAGCAGCTTGTATAAAGTGAGTGAACACATGGTAGTCTTCCCCTCATGTGAGGTTTCCTTAAGGTGAAAAAAAAAGTGCCTTTATTGCCCTACTCTCAGCCAGAAAAGATGGTAGTGTGAATAATTTAATCTCTTTCTTCATTCATCACAAGGAGATCATAGTAAAAGAGCGAGGTAAGAAAACAGTATCTCCTACTGCTGCGTTAGGAATAGGACGATCTTAGTGCTCGTAGTTTGCAAGTGAGCTACCCAGAAGTGGGAGCTGTGAACCAAATCTAACAGGGAGCCCAGACAGTTGGGACTTGCTCAGTGCCAGCTTCAACTAGATGCTTCTTCATTCACAAAGTGAACTGCCTCGAGCAGTGGGCCACCAGTTGTAGTGGTGTGGATAAGCACTTGTAATAAGCATGTATTTCTCTATATATGGTGAATGCACATTATATAATGCATCCTAACAATTGAAGTGGTAAGAAAGCTGATACAATGTTTCCATTCGCTGAATGGAAACAAACCAGTGTTGGTGGCAATAGGTAGAGTTGTTTTTTGGTTTGGTTTGGTTTTTTAATACATCTTTGATTCAATTACAAAATGTGGTTATGAGTTCTTACCTTTGAAAGGCACTTACAATTTCTCAGTTGGAAAATATTCTCCCGGAGCTACATGTTTTTCCAGATTTGTCTTAAATGTATTGCAAAGGTGACAGTTATTCTAGGATCGTCTGCTCCTCATACTTGTTCTTCTTAAGCACCAAGCAAATAATTTTTTCACATTCACTCCAAAGTAGGCAGTACTTTTCCTCCCAGATTATAATTGAGGGTAGATGAATGACCTAACCACCTCTTAGATGTAATGTGTTAGATGTAAGAGGGGCTCATGAATATGAATCCATTTGTGAAGAGTACTTTCTTGTTCTCCCAATAATTGTCATGTTGCCTGAGGTGTACAATTCTTCAGGAAAATTTTCTGATTCAATTAAAGAGAATGGAAGGCCTTAACAAACTTGTTTGTCCGGTTTGTCTGTTTACCTGTTTATCATTGCAGGTCCAAGGGGCATAGTTTCTCTGATACCTTTGGAACTTCACAAGTTAAATTGTTATCTAATACAATCACCTTAACATGTACATTATTATGGAAATCACATCAGTACATATCTTCTTAGCATACTGTAAGTCAGCATGCACACTGCAAGCTTTAAAAGACCAAATAGCCTTTCCCTTCATTGTCAGTTAGTTATAGTGATCTGTTAGTTTCCAAATTACCATGCACTTTTCATAACTAGACAAAACCTGAATGGTTCAAATGAAAGTCAAGCAGGGAAAAAAATAAACTAAAATTAAGCTTTTTCAAAAGGAAAATCTGTTTCCACTTACGTGAAGGAGATCTTTACAGAAAAGATCTAATCTTTTTTAACTCACTGCTCCAGAAATACACCAAGAGTGTCAAGGCTTTCTGTTCTACTATTTTTGGTTCAGAGATGGTGGTAAATATAACAGATACCAGCATTTCCTCTGTCAGTGCAAACTTGCAGAATATCTTCAGCACACAGCAAGAAAACCCCAACCAACCAAAAACCCCCAACTCCAAAAAACCACCAGCACATTAAAATCTCTATGTAAATATGAAATCGAGGGACTCCAGCTTTTTTTTTTTTTTTGATAGCACATGTAGTTAAGCTTAGATGCATTGTGTTGATTTGCCTTGGAAAAAGTTACCCTGAGCCAAAAAACTCTCCTATGCCCTTTATTCAGCTTGTACATTGTTAGTGCTAATTGACTATCTCAGTGTAAAAATGGGTCTCTTTTTGCAGCTGTTAGCAGCTGTAAACCACTGCGAATGGGCACCTCTGTGTTTGTTCTGGAGATTTTTAAGTCTCAGGTGGTCTTAAGTAAATCAGTAAAGCAAACTGTCCTAGTTTCAGCAGGGACAGAGTTAATTTTCTTTTTAGTAGCTGGTACAGTGCTGTATTTTGGAATTAATATGAGAATAATGTTGACAACACGCTGAGGTTTTAGTTGTTTTTAAGTTGTTCTTACTCTAAATCAAGGATGTTTCTGTTTCCAGTGCTCTGCCAGTGAGGACGTGCACAAGAGGCTGGAGGGGAACATGGCCAGGACAGCTGACCCAAATTGTCCAAAGGGATATTCCATACCACAGAACATCATGCCCAGTACTTAAATAGGAAAGGAGTTGGCCATGAGGTTCCAGTGGCTGCAGGGGGACAGGCCTGGTGTTGGTCAGTGAATGGTGAGCAATTGTATTGAGCATCACTTATTTGCCTTGCATTTTGTTGCTCTGCCTCTCCATTTCATTACAATTAGTAGTAGTGTCAAATTATTACTATCTTTTATATTTTGTTTCAATTATTAAATTGTTCCTATCTCAACCCACAGGGTTTACCTTTTCTTTCCACTTTTTTCCTTACTGGGGCAGGGGTGGGAGGAGTGAGTGAGCAGCTGCATGGGTGGGACGTAGTTGCCAGCTGGGGTTAAACCACAAGACAAAATGCCTTGTCTTAGTTCGAAACTAAATGTCTAACTTGGCTGTAGACTGCAAGGAGAAGAAAGGTACTGCAAAACAGAACTCTGAAGTTAGAGAGCAAGAGGATTACTGTGAGAAATTACTCCAAATTCCAAAGGCTTACCTGACCAAACTTTATTATAACGATGTAGTTGCTATGGAAAGATGGGAACAAAAAAATTTAATTGTGCTGGTATGTGCACGGCACATGCATGGGAATACGACTTGCTGAGAAGTTTGACTGTAGGAAAAATAATCTCCAGTCCTGTAAAGATGTTCTTACGTGTCTGATATGGCTTCAATATTTAATAATAATAATTTATAATTATAAATACTATGCATAATTTATTAATATTAAATATAGTAAGTATTAAATCACATTCTAAGGCTATAAATAGAACTGGTCTGAATTTAAAAAAATATAGAAACAAACCTTTAAAGACCAAAGTGACAGCAAGCTATTTCTGGATGCAACTAGAGACAGCTCTAGCTTTTATTTTTTAATTTTAAAAAAATCAGAGAATGAGAATATACCCAGATATAAGCTTCTAATATCTTTTTTGTTTGAAGAACTAGATCAGAATTTCCAGGATTGTCTGTAAATGGAACACAATTTTCTACTGCTTCCAACTTCTCCTTCCTTAGGTTTCATAAGGGATAGCAATGGAAAAATAAGTTTGCTTTCCTGGAAATCTTCTTTCTTGTGGGGTGAGGGAGATGTGAGAATTTTCATCAGTGGTTTTTGTCTGAAAGGAATGACCTAATGTTTCTTCAAGGAATCTTTAAAAATTAAAACCCACACCTAGACACAAATGTATGCACATGGCTGGTGATGGAGAAGGGTGACATGATTAAAAACATGCAAGACCACCTGAACTCTACAGTTATTTTTCTTCAAATAAACATGTATGGGAGAAGATGACTCATCCTGCAAAGTACAGACTCGTTGATTTCAAACACTTCTATTGGAACTTCCTTGTCTGGACTTTGGGGGCTTTGGGTAGTTTATTTATTTCTGTGTGAGTCAGAAGTTCTAAATAATATTTCTGCTTAGTTGACCACAGAAGTGGAAGACAAAGCTCATAAAATTTTTTGGAGAGTCAGAAATCAAATGATTGTCAGGAAAGAGAAGAGAGAAAAAAGAAATAAAAAAAGGAGGATAGCAGGAAGCACAGATTTCATGGAGATGGAAAATTCATAGGTGTGGTTAGTCAGTAAATGAACATCCACCAAATCCTAGAATTTGTTGAAGATTGTAACTAAAAATTAATATATAAATGCAAGTGGAAACTGCTCTCACTGAAGAGAAGAAAAGTAAACACATTTGATAAACTCACAATTCTGGCAAAAGTCAATGAGCAAAGAGAGTATTGATCAAAGACAAGAAAGCACCAAGTTTTGTAGATATTTAAACAGAAAATGAAAAATCATAGACCTTGACACATCTAGTTCAGCCCTGTTTCCAAGGAAGGACCAACTGTCCCCACAACACTCCTGGCCAGTGTTTGTCAACCTGTTATAGAAGTTGTTCTGTTGATGGAAATCAAGCTTTTTCATGGGCTGTTTCTCTCTTCTCACTAAAAGAATGATTTCACCTGTTATTCTCCTCATATCCTACCACCAAAGGAATTTGCTCCCTTCCTCTGTGCAACTACCTTTAAAATTACTTGAACATTATTTTCACCTCTCGCCATCAGTCTTCTCTGCACTAAGGAACTGAGTTCCTTCAGTTGTTTTTCACAAATCATGATTTCTAGACACAGTGTCAATAAGCATGAAGTCACCACTGAAGGGACAGAGGGATCTTTGTCAGAAGAGCTCTAAGAGCACTGTGTCTAAGTGCTGGCTTTTGTCAATTTGACGTCTTCAGGAGCATTGTGAGTCTTTTTTTTTTCTTAGTAACTGTATTTTCTTTCTAAAGGAATCTCAAATTCCCTACAAGATGTCCTGAGTAATATTGTTCAGTTCAAATTATGTTCTAAAGAATGAAAAACAGCATCAACATCAGGTTTACAATAAGCTGAGAATAGGGAGAGTTCCTGATTAGTATAGGAGGTCTCTTCGCTGAGAAATGTGACAGTGTATGTCTGACTACCTTGCTAGGGGAAGAAGGGTCAGCTGGTGGTATAGTGCACCTAAGTATGATGCTATGAGATATGGAATTAAAAAGGGAAATTTTAGCTCGTTATGTAAGGGGAATTCTGTTGCCAGTCCTCATAATATGTGTATAATACCATTCTGCAAAAAGCTTCCTAATAACTGGCTTGTGAGGATAAGAACCACATTGAAGGTACAAGGGTGAAAAGGAAGATTGCTGCATGGTCTTATTATGAATAAGGTTGTAAAGATGGATTCTAGTCTTTGGAAAAAAGTTACAGCCAAGGTGGAAGTTCTAGGTTACCAACTAATTTAAAATACAGGTTTACTTCTATCTTTACTATAGACTGCTGGTCTGATTTTAAGGTGAATTTCTGTGCCTTAGTTTTCCATTTGTAATGACTCACCATGAGTCAGGAGTGGATGACTCAGAGGTTGTGGACAGTACAGTTTCTATGGATTGAAATCAGAGCCAGCTTGACAGGTACCAACATGGAGTTTCCTGCAATGTACAGTAGCCCAAAAGACTAGCCATACTTGTGCAGTGCGGTTCATGCAGGTCTGCTAAAATTTCCTTGTTGCCTGAGACTGGCTTCTGCATTTATATTGTTACAACCTTTAAACATCTGAAAAATGAAAATTGTAGTACTTCTTTTTCTGATTTGTTTAATCTTTGATGTTCTTCAGGCAATTAAATGAGCTACTTTTACAGTATTTGTATTTTTCATGGAACACAGTATAGCACTGTAATACAGTCTATAGCTATAGTTGTAAAAACATGTCATTGACTTGGTTTTCAATAAGCCTTGTGTCATTTTAATGTACATTTTAATGTACAAAGTGGGTGCTTTTAAATTATTGTCTATTGTCATTACTTCTCGCCATTGAGTTTTGACATTCCCTCTGTTAACTGTGCAATTCCATAAGAATTTCAAATGTTCTGACTTAACTTAGGTATCCCTATCTAACTAAAACAACCATAAATACCACTACAATTCCTTCCCTAAAAGTTCAGAAATGTAATTGAGAAATGAATGTTCTGCAAAGACCCAGTTGTTTCTATTTGCTTAATAACTGAAGTCTCAGTATCTACCATGTGGTTCACAACTTTACAGAAGCCAAAAAAAGCAGATGGTCTGAATTCCCTTGTTCATGCTCCCTCCTCATTAACACATATTGTGAGAATCTATTCCTGAATATGGACTTGTCCTCTGAAGCACTGACATGTTAAAGAAAGGCCGTGTAGTACCTGCTTGCATCAGACTCACTGAGTGCCTCCAACTTTAGTCCAGTACTCCAGAATCTCGTATCATTAGTTATCATTTACATTAAATACATAATGAAATTAAAATCCATCCAAATATTTTTTAAAATTAATTTTTGGCAACTAGATGGAAAATTAAATTTTGTAGCACGCATCATTCCCAACCAGTTATTTCATCACACTGGTTGGTAACACGTCTGTCCTTGCTTGTGGACTTTATGAATGGTACTAAATAGGTATGTAATTGGCCAAACATGTTAGATTTACCTCTTTCAGATCCAAAGCCACAGCACAGCAGTCTCCACTGTGAGCAGAAAAGTGTGTGATTTCTTTCTATACCGCTGGGTGATAGATGTCAGCCCCACATGTACAGCCACTCCTGCAGAGTTACAAAATGCTACTCTGTGGTCTCGGTGCCCAGGCTTCCCAGCAGGTCTGTAAGAAAATGCATCATGGTTAATTATAGATTGCCATAAAACAGAACTAATTTCTGAATAATTCAGCTTTTGATATTAACTTTGCAGCTGAAACCATTTTCTAATATGAGATGGAACAAAATATACAGGTAGCATTAACCTCTAGTTGCATTTCTTAAAATGAGGCATTCTTGAGCTTCGATTAGCTCTGTGAATGACCTCTAATCTCTTTAACACAACTTAAAATAAAAAGGCTTCTTACTCTCTATTGTAGAAAAAGCCTACATACAGCAGCAGTGCCATCTCCTGCTTGCTTGCTTTCATGCATGCAAATACTCGATTTGTGTTGCAAAGCAACCACAGGGAAGGTGCATTTTTCTGCTAGTAGGTAACTAAGGCAGTAGTATTTTCCAATACTCGGGGACAACATATGTCTGGAGTTCCATAGATGCAGGCAGTTTTCACAAGTGAACTTTTTCTGAATATAGAAAAGGACTTCAGTCATTTGTCCAGGATTTCTAAAATATCACATCCCAGCCAGAAAACTGTATCAGAAAAGGGAGAGAATTTCACTGTATAACTTTATCCTGTTGGAATATGTCCTTGGGGATTTTCACCACATAGACACAACAGAATGATGCTGACAATTACGAGCCTCCCTCTTCCACGCAGTGATATATAAAATGGCTTCTGCCAAATGAACAAGATTTAATTGTTTTTAATTTTTAGAATATTGTAGCTAGATGCTCCAGTCTCTGCTTTACATCAGACTTGGATAGAGTGAGTTGCACTGATAACTGATCTTTCACCTTTCCCCAGTAATAAGTGTGATAATACTGCTGCCTGCAGAGGGGTGTCTACATGAGACCCTAAACGAGGTGAGCAGGTGTATTCCCAGAATACAGAGTTAGAATTACAGTATTATCAGGGTATTGTTTTACTGCTTATCATTAGCTGGGAGAGGACAGTTTATGCTTCTGAGAATATTCATAAACATTACAATGCTTGGTGCAGGGTCCCTTGCGGGCAGTCGTGCTCACCGAACTCCCTCTGCTGTGCTGATGTGTTATGGACCCTATAGATCACACCTGGTCCTGCTTAGTGATTCAGTTCTGAGATTGACATCACCACTAACTTGATCAGGCATTGCTGCAGACTCAGCTGGTTGCCACTGCTGTTGCCAGTTCAACCCAGCCATGTCCATCCCATAAATTCCTACGTGTTGGGCTCAGAAATGCCAAGAGGACATGATGCTTTTGCTTTTGGCTTGGAATAGAGCTAGATAAGAGTCTAGGAATAGAGGCTTCTACTAGATTGTTCTTGAAGCTGGAAAGCTTCCCAAACCAGAATCTACTGCAAGTCATACAGGATGATCCAATTGCTCTTGGTTACTTGAATCCTTTCTTGCATACAATTGCATTCAATACACAAGAGGATGGACAATTCCATCCAAAGCAACAAAATATGATGGGTAAGGCACTTAATAGTGAATGTAAATGATGATTCCCTAAGATAGATTTTTCCTTTCCCACAGATTCACAAAGTTTCATTATTCTCATTTTCTCTCTTTTGAAGGCATATTTATTGTTAAGAACAAATTAAGAACTATTGAAGACATTAACAGGTACCAAAGAACAGTCTCTGTCACTGACTAATGCAAACCTCCGGAGGGGTAAAAAGGTAAAAGAAGTTCCTATAAAACATTTTGTTGGTGAGATCTCAGTCCACACTCAGTTAATTGGCCTGTTTTGCAGGATTTAACCTGGTGGCATAAGAACCTTGAAATAAATCTCTTAGCTACGATTAGAGATGAAAGACAGATTAGCACGGGCAGGAGAGCTGAAGTCTTTTTCTCCGTCTTCATTGGTAAGTCAGTGTGAAAACAGGACAACCAAAGAGACATCAGGAAATCGGTATTTTCATCATCCTCAGGATGTCTGATTCAGGTATTTTCTTCCTTGTATTCATCAAGTTACCAGTTTCAAGTTCCTGTTCAGTCCTCTGAAGCAGGTTAGTAGTTTCTTTTACAGTATCACAAATAAGAATGTGTGTTTACCTCAAATGGCAGATTTTAGCAAAATCAGTAAAATAAGATGTGAATTGTTTATGGCAAAATTGCAAGCCTAATTTCTTCAGACAAATTTTATCTAATAAGTAAATGTTACTAACAAGTAAATAGCTGTGCTGTGTCATGTTCTATGTAGTTAGGGGAATTGGATAGCAAAGGAACAGGTAGGTGGCATCTTGGAAGCAAAAAGCTACTGTCTGGTGATTGGAAGCTCTGTTTAAAGTGAGTTAGACAATAAAAGCTTGAGAACAGTATTGCTATTAGGGGAGAAATTTACACATTTATTTGGCTTCTTCTGTTGAAAGAAATATTTCTCCCTTTATAAAATAAAATCCAGTTTGCTCTCCCATAGCCAGGGAAAAAATGTCTGTGTGTATATGATTCATAACTCTGAAGTGGCTTATGTGCACAGGTTTCTCAGAACTTCGATAGAGGTGTTAGTTCCACTGAACTGCTGGGAATGGTTTTGGTTTTACAGTAACCTGCTGCCAAACATAACTCAGAGAAGAACAGATACATGTTGCAGAGCAAGACCGACACTTTTAGCTCATAATTGCACTTCAGTTCTTTCATCTGGAAGAACTTTCTTCCTGATGCTCAAAAAATGCTACTACACAGCTGTATGAGTGTTGCAATACATCTTATGCAATAAATTTATTCAATACTTCATTAAACAGTTAGAAAAAAAAACGTTATGGTGTATTTACAAAATTCATTATGATGGGAAGAGAGTCTTCTCATTATCTGAAATAAATTCAGTAAACTGTTAGCATAGGTAAAAATAATCTCAAGATAAATATCCATGCAGAAGCTGGGAACACAGGAATGGAATGGGTAACTAGTTCTTCTGTCCCAGACTCAACACACTTAGAGTTTCATGAGCAGCGGAGTGTGTCCCAGAGATACTTTGTGCAATCCCAGGTATACTAGTGACAGCCAGAATCAGTCAACAAGTGGTCACTGCATACAACAACCCCCCTCCTCTGGCACTAGGACTCATTTGATCTTATGCTGCTGGGGGAATGTGGTATGGGTACCTCTGTTAGATGAATGTGAATATTCCATGAAATCTGGTCTTACAACAACACTAAAATTGCTCCAAGGAATCTGGAAAAACCATATGAGAATTACTGGAGGCAAGGAATTACTAGGAGAGTTTCTCTTGCATAGAATTTTATTTTTTTTTAATTTTAGGCATCTGAAAATGGAGGAGGGAGCTACATCAGAATAGCTACATGAGAGTGAATATACACCTGCTTATGGAATTCAGCTTCAAATTTCTCTGTGGTTAGAATATGACAGAAAGTCTCAAATTAAAAAGCCTTCCAGCTTGCACTAACGAGCAGCTAAAACTTTCCCCCGCAGGAGGATAATGGTCTGTTAAACTCAGGTTTACACTTGAGCCTCACTCTCCCCTTATGCTACAGGGATCCTCCATGAGCTCAGACAAGCTGGTGCCTTCTCTGAAGTAGTCATGGCCCCAAGCCTGCCAAAGCTCAAGGAGCATTTGGGCAGTGCTCTACAGGCACATGGTGGGATTGTTGAGGTGTCCTGTGCAGAGCCAGGAGTTGGACTCCATGATCCAACTTGGGTCCCCTTCCAGCTTAGGATATTCTGTGATTTTGTGAAATTTACATCTTCCAAAATCAACAATGCCTCTTGAGCTGATTAATTTTAAGTAAAGGTAGAACTGTTTACAACTTTTGTTGAAATGTTAAAGCAAAATATGTTTGGCAAGCACGGTGTTTTCAGTGACACTGTAACTATACGTGTGCCTAACAATATAGAGGCATTTTGCAAGTATATACATATATTTCATAGAAGCAAACAGTGTGTGATGCATTCCTTCATATATGCTGGCCACAGAACGTGAACTGCATAGCAGCAGTCAGGGAATTTCACAACAGATTCTCCCTGTTGTGAGCTCCAAGACCTGAGCATCAGGGGCAAATAAACCTATTAGCAGCCGTCATCTACAGCTATTTTAGGTCAAGTCACGAACTGCTTAACTGGCGAAGCAATCAAACATACTGTCTCCAGGCTTATCAGGCAGGCTGGCAGCTGAATTCATATGGGGGCTTAATTCTGTGCCAGCAGAGCACGATCCTTTCAAATAAGGTCTAAAATATACCATAGAAGAATGATGTGAAGAAAGTGTTATGGTTTTATAAATGACTATTCTCTGGACTTGTTTGCACAGAGGTGTCTATAATCGATATGATTATCACATTGTGATCACAATCAACATTCATCCCATTCTGTGTGGGAATGACGTTTAGGATTCTGACTGGAATATGGGGGACTCAGAAAGAAAACCAGTCTGTGGTTAGTGGTTGGAGGGTCAGATTAAGGTGTGATTGTCACAGTTCTCAGGACAAAGAGAAAGAACAAGCAACTTTAGCTGCAGGAGCAGAGGTTAAGACAGTAATGGAGATTCCTTGAAGATTAAATGGGCCTTATTTAATACATTATGCTATTCCAAAAACTGTTTTTTAATAAGAACTTTCAGAAAAAAAGGGAGGTCTATCAGATAGAGAAAAAATAGAACATCCTAAACTGTTAATTTTTTTCTTAAGGTGTGAAGATGTTCTGCTTTTTTTTGTAGGGTGATTTGTTACTTCACATAAAAATGGTAGTGCTTTTATGCCAGATCAAATGGAAAAAGGCAGTGGATGTTCACCAAAAATATATTCAGGTCATAACACTTCTAAGTTAATAAAATTTTGATAATATTTTCTAGAAAACCAGCACAGTCAGTCATAGTTTAATTATTTGTATAACATTTTGTCTCTGTTGATAACTGCAGTAATTTTCCCCCTGCAGTTTTTTGCAGGATGTAGGGATAATACTTGCTTTTTGCTAGCAAAATCACATTTTACTGCACATAATCAATGACATTACTAAAAATACCCATAGGATACTGTGTTTCCAGTGTTACTTTCACATTTTTTTCTATAGGGAAAAATTATGTGATTATGCTGTATATATTTGTGTTTGTCCTGCTTATTCAACTTCTTAACACAAACCTGGCCATAATACAGTAATCTAAGAATAATAAATACCTATAATTGTCAAGAAAATACAGGCAAGAAGTTCAAGAGAAAAAACACCATGAGTGTTCTGGAAGGAAAGCCAGCAGCCCAGCTCACTTCTAGACATCAGAAGGCCTGCACAGAAAATTGCCCTTGACAAAAATCCACAGAAATCTAGAGTCATTGGTTGTACTGTTCACTTGTTTTTAATTGCTCTAGTTGGTCCTTAGAATTTATTTTTTTTTAAGTGTATGAAATTTAAGCAATAAATTTCACCGGGGCACTCCCTGGGCAGGACTGAGAGTGCGTGAGGCTGCACAGGAAGTTCTCTGTAGTCTCTATAAATACCTGGTCAAACAGACAGTAATCTCTCTCTCTTTTCTTCAGATTTCTACTGCATGCCTTGGACACATGCCCCTAATCAGCTTACAAGCTTCTCTTGACCTACGCTTCTTTTCCTAATGCTGATCTGACTATGGCTGTCCTCAAAGTAAAATTCACCAAAACTAAGAGGGACAAATTGGCCCAGATCTTATGGATACTCAACTGGGTTTCTGTAGTGAGTGGGATCATTCTCTTCAGTCTTGGCCTCTTTCTGAAAATAGAGATCAAGAAGCGCAATGAAGTGATGGCAAAAGGGGACATTAACTCTGTTCCCAACATGCTGATCTCTGTGGGGGTCATAGCATGTATCATCAACTTTCTGGGTGGAAAAATCTGCTATGACTGCTCAGATGCCAACAAGTTCTCTCGATGGAAACTAGTTATGCTGCCATATATCGTATGTACCTTCTGTTTTACCTTCTGCATCCTGGTGGGTGCTCTCATGTGCTACACCATGAAGAACGAGCTGGAAGAGTCTCTCTACCTGGGACTGAGGGATGCTATTAAGTTCTATAAAGACACAGACATACCTGGACGATGTTTCTTAAAGAAAACAGTGGATTTGTTACAAATTGGATTCCATTGCTGTGGAAACAATGGCTTTAGAGACTGGTTTGAAATTCAGTGGGTATCTGCTCGTTATCTGAATATGGCTTCTAAGGAGGTTCAAGAGTAAGTATTTACTAGTCATAACAAAAAATTCCAGGAGAAAAATTCATTCAAGAAGGAAAAGTCTTTTTACTGGACCTTTGTATCTTAATCAAAAAACCTGCAGAATGACCACATTACTTGCAAAATACGCTAACTACATGCACAATCAAAAGTTGCCTTTTGCTAACCTTTTAGAGATGCTAAGCAAAGCAAAGATGTATCTTCCCTTTTTTAACGTGGTGAGTTAGCTACCTTAAAAATTTAATTTCAGTTACAGTGAGCTGATCATGGAAAGAAATAAAGGATTTTACTATCAATACACTGCACAGTCAATCTTAAAAAGACTTTTCTCCTTCGAGGTATTAGATTCTGCAAAGCTAAGTTCAAATCTGTATGTTCACATGTTAGAAAGTGCCAAATACCACATACACTGAATAAAAAAGGAGAAAACTCCCCTTTTTTTTTTTTTTTTTTGCTTTCGTTAGGTGAAAATCATCTTTTTTTAGCCTTAAATTTTTGCTTGACAATACCATAACAACTTTGAATTGCAACAAGAAATAGCAGTGAGTGCCTTGCACACTCAGCTCAGTCACTGAGGTCTTCCCTTCTAACAGTACCAACATTCTTTAATTTGCCACTGACAAGAGAAAACACAATGGCAGGAGGACATAACCCAAATCTGGAAACTGACGCTGTTGGCAGTAGAATGAAGATTCCCCTTTATAACATATGGCAGGAAGAATAAAAAAAAATAGTTGAATTAATGCTTAGGATCAAAAGAAAAGTTAAGATCCAGTTTAAGAGACTGTATTTTACCCATTTTAGATGCTGTACTGTATCTGGGTCATTAAATATACATGAAGCCCTAAAATACAGAGGGCATTTTCCTGAACCAGGTTAAAGCTTCCCTTTCATAATGTGCCAGTCTTCCTCTTCTCCCTCTGAGAGTTTTCTTTTCTCCTCCAGCATTCAAGTCTTCCATTTTGTGCCTTTCTGACTCTGTTGCTTATTTCCCTTTCATGGTTTTGCCTGTGCCCATGACACAGCTCACACCTTTCAGTATAGTTTCAGTGCATTATTTGGATCTTTGCATTGGTTTCATTCTGCTGCCATTACCAGGAATGTGATGGCCACAAAGTGAAGAGCTAGACTTGAAAACGGAGAGGAATTCATGCCTATCCCACTCCCAGGTGGGAAATGGCAGGTGAACTTCCTGACTTATTCGGAAAGATCATTGAGGAAGATGGTTTTGAGAGAACCTTAAACAAAACAAAACACACACCATCACCCAAATAAAAAAGAGAAAAAAGATGAGAAGAAACAAAGGGAAAAGGAAGGGAGAAAAAAAAAGGAAAAATAGAGGAAAAAAAGAAAAAGGGGGGGAAAGGAGGTTGTATTTAGCAGGCTCACAGCAACAAAATAAAGGCAATTATTCTGCCATCAAAGCACTGCCACAAATGAGCTTCCTAGGAGCTTATGTTTCATTTGAAAGTACTTCTCTTTAGCTTGTGCATCCTTGTGTGGACTTCTGTTTCCAGGCAGTATCTTTGTGCTGAAAATACTCAGGACTTCTTGCTAAAGAGAAGATAACACAAGGAAAACAGATACCACAGATTCATTTAACTGTTCCAGAAAATCATGATTAATCTGAGACTGTGTTTTCTTCCCATCCCATTCCCATTTTTTTTCTTATTCCTATTTTATATCTTTCCTCTTTCCCCACATTTTCCTCCTGGTCTTATGGGGGAGGGAAAGGAATAATTTTTAGTGATAAATACGTTTTTTAAAGTTACAAAAAGTACAGTTACAGGAAGCAGAAACTCCACTGTGAATTAGTTTCAGAATATGTGCTGAACTAGCCATTGCAATGGGTACAGAGATGAAAGGCCAGCGGACAATTCCAGTGGCTCTCATGACATGCAAAGTTATTCTTGTATTAGGTTCTCTCCTACGGAATGACTGAATTGAAAATCAACGCAGAAGTAGTGAAACAGGATTTGCAGGGACATAACTTCCATTAGAATTCCACCAAGATAAACAGGTTCAGAAACTGTCTTTAGTATTTTCAGCACAAGGATACCTAAAAAAGGCAACATCTCCGTTGAACACTGAACTCATGTCTTGTGGCACAGCACAACGAACCAGGTGCGGTGCTGTGCTCATACCAGACTTAAATACAGACCATTAAAAATTCCATTTTCCTGTAGTAAGCAACTTTTCCTGTTGAAAATATATCCCCATTTTCCTTTTGTTACATTGGAGAGGCCTAATTTGCAGCAGACTTGCATTATTTCCTTGGCTAAAATGGCAGGCATCGCCTGCTGCTGACACGACTTTTGTAATGCCCAGACTTTCTGTCCTGTTGCAGCCGTCTAAAGAGCAACGTTGATGGGAAGTTTCTGGTGGATGGAGTACCCTTCAGCTGCTGCAACCCCAGCTCGCCACGGCCCTGCATCCAGTACCAGCTGACCAACAACAGTGCTCACTACAACTACGATTTTCTGACGGAGGAGCTCAATATCTGGGTGAAGGGGTGCCGAGAGGCCCTGCTGGATTACTACACCACTATAATGAGATCCATTGGCATTGCAGCATTGCTTATTTGGTTGTTTGAGGTAAGTCTCACAAAAATGGTCTGTGTCAGATTAATCAGAATCTGCTGTCTCTATAAGATGGGAAACAAATATGGTCTAACATGAGAAGTGCCTCAGCAACCAAAGTCCAACAGGCACTTCAGGAATGTTGCAGGACTTCCTTTAGTACTGGACTTTCCCAAAGTCCACAGAGCAGAAGCAAATCTTGTTGAAGATAAGGGCTGTCAGAAATTATGTATATAATTCTGTATATTTACAGAGCTTTTTCAATAGAATACAGCATATTTCCTTCACTAAAACACTTATGGATCAGATACAAAACGATATATGTACTGACACAACCGCAAGGAAATTATGTGAGAGGGTCTGGGAGTTGTTTTAAGTCCATTTTAACAAAGAATATACAAAATGTGAGCAGGTCTTTGGCTTAAGAGATTAATTTTGTTTATAGTTAAAATTGAGCATAAGTATTAATATCTCAAAGCCTCCTTTTTACATTATATATTTACCATATAAACAGTACTTGCAAACATGGCACTGATTATGCTGCTGATAATGCAATCAAAATAAGCACATCGCAGGGAAGCATACACCCCTGCAAAGCTGCAGTCTTCCTGCTGATGTCTGTTAAGAGAATTGTGGATGACAACATCCAGACAAGTAAAGGACCCCCAGTGGCACAGGTTACAATAGTTTTCTCATCTTTTTAATAAGTTTTAGTTTTCTGATTACTGCTCTATTACATAAATATTAGCACTGTAATTAAAACAGTTCACAGTCCTCAACCAGTGCTAGGTGTTAGGCCTTTAGCAGTGTGTGAAAAAAAATTGTGAACTGGCTCTCTGTGCTCCCTTAAATATGGAGAAGCCAGGCACGCTGGTCTCGATTGTAACAGAAACTATGATAGCAGGGCTTTTTCCAAAACTTATACTTGAGCCTCTGCTATAGGCCATCCTTTTTAATTTTCATTCCTTGGCATGTAGGACACATATGGCTTACATATGAATGATTAAACCTCCTTGGAGGAAATACTGATTTAATCAAGGTCAGTGGGAAAAAATCCATGGAAATTAACATGGTACAATTTTTTTTTCCCAGTGGCTGATGGTTCCATTAATTGATCATCCATTCTACATCAATTAGTGGCAGTCTCTGAGGCTGCAGGGTTCCCAAGTAGTTCTAGGTATTTATATGCTAATAACATGCAAGGGGGATTGTTACCCGAAGAATGAAGAGAGAATCAATCCATCTCTCCCTTGTATTTTTCTTTCTAAAAAAATGCAATTAACTGGGAGAGTCGTTAGATATATTGCTTGGACAGAGTCTGTTTGCTTTACTCAATTGTAGTTACGAGGCCTGCAAATACATAAGTCAGAAAGCTGACTTAGTGGTAGGATCGAGGCTGTGATTCCAACTCGCTGTTTAACCATTAACTGTTTCTTACAGCTCTCTGTACTTATTGGTGTTCGGTACCTACAAACAGCCATGAAGAATGTCCTTCTGCTCGGAGATCTGGAGGGTGAATCAGATGGTTGGTTACTAGAAAACAGTTTTGTGGAAACTGCCAAATACAACATCAGTATCATTAAGAACTTCGGCAAAAGCAACCAGATCTCCACTGTATCAGGCATGAATGACCCTAACATTAATGTTCAAAACACAGACTGCGGCAAAACCAATGTTACAACAAAATCTATCCCTGCAGCTAGGTAGGCAAACGTTCAAAGGAATGCCATCACAAGTGTAGCTTTGCTGTATTACAGTCCTACAGTTACCAGATTTTTCACTGGTGGGGTAAAAAAGATTAAAAAAAACTAAAACAATTGAACAAACCACAGACTGGTGACAGCTCCAAATATGCTGATACTTCTTTAGATGGATGCATTTTTACTTGTGAAATCCCTGAATTTCAACACTGCACAAAACTTTTGGAATGTTTCCCACTTTCTCTCCTTTACCTACAGAATTCTACCATGGTCTGAACATGCCAGAGTAATCACTATGCACAAGCAAATGTTCCAGAGAGGATGGGTCTACATCTACTAACATACAGATTAGTCTAATATGTACCAAAGTTTGATGTTACTGTCATTACACCTATAGAAATCCCAGCAACGTGGAAATCCCAAAAGAAATTATTATACTTGACAAAAAGATTCTTTACAAAATAGACAAAAACTGAAATGAAAGCTCTGTTAGTCCAAGATAGGAAAGGGGAACTTTGAGCTGAAATGCACCTATATTGCAGCCCTTCTAACAGAACCTACTAGCTAGGTGAAACTGAAGGCAAGGAAAGTTATCTTAATGTATTTATTTTTTCCCAAAAAGTCTGAAGTATGTTTTAATTTTCCCCCCTCCATAGTCTAGGGAAAACCAGCTGCCACACCTCCCTGGAAGTCAAAAGGTACTGTTGATAGGAGTTCTCTGCTTAAGAAAACTGACAGCTCCTGCAAGGATATTTGAAATTCCAAGTAGCACCGTGATAGCCCTAGTTTAAAAACAAGTAGATACTTCCCCTAAAACACTGATGGTCCTAGATGCTTACAAACTCCTCATTTCAAAAGTACTTTGAAATGTGCAGGAAGATAAGGGACTATGTGAAATCAATGAAGGCAAAGTCAGACTGACAGCTCTCCCATCACACTCCCAGTACAGCGCTCAGGAACTTTGTCAGTGCATGGACTGAAAGCCTCCAATGCCCAAGACACTTGTAGTTTCAGGATGCCCTATGACACTAATTCATCATTAGTAGTAAGCAGGAAAAACATATGGATACAAAATAGAGGTTAAAAGACCAAATAAAGTATTTTACTTGTTACTGCTGTGAGTGCATTCTTTGTGGATAATCAAGTAAAAGAAGTCATATCACTGGAATATTCAAGGCAGAACTATTCCTGCTTTTGAAATTGTGCAGAAGTAACAGTAAAAATTCCTTGACGTAACAACTGTTGTATTCTGTAACACTAGAAAAAGCAAGGATTATACTGTAAGGATATATTGTAAATAAACTGCAATTTTAGTTGATCTACATTTGGAAAAACAGATCTCAATAACCAAAAGCTGTAAGATAATCAGAAATAACTCAGAGAAAACCAGAAATTTCTCCTGTAGAGTTTTTTTTTTTAAGGAAAAAAAATGAATCAAGAGATCTAAGAATATGCAAATTCTAAAAAATAAAATGCTTTCAACAATTAAAAAAGAGGAATGATTCAGCATGATGAAAAAGGTTGTAAATCAGGATATCAGAGCATAAAGAAAGAAAATCTTACTTTGTATTTTAGGAAACATTTCTGTATTTCCTAATGGCAAAACACATTTAACTGTAGAAACCACTTAAACTCTTGGTCAAGTCTTGAACTTGCAGAATTACAAGAACAGTCAGCTTACTCTTTTGATAACTTTCTCGTTGGCGGATTTGTCAAGAATCTGAAAAAACAGATTTGGAAGGAAGAGTGAACTGACCATCCAGCCTGAGCAGCTCTTTAAAGACACAGAAACGTCAAGCAGTAGTTGATATAACACAATTATCATGAAGAGCAGAGGTGTAAGTGTCCAGCTACACATCTTCCCTGACCCCCACACAAGCTCAGTTATTTGCATATGAAGAAATAACATTTTACTATAAAAGACTAGTTAGCGTTTAGCAAGTTTGCCTTTGTCTCTCAGCCAACTCCCAGAAACTGCAGCAGTGGAATGTGGTTGCTTTTAAAATTAACTGAGTTTCAGAATACATTTCACAGGGAAATTGTCTCACCTATTACCAGTGATTATTAGTCATTAGATTGTTGATTTCTATCCTGTCTAGGTATTCAGAGTCTCTATCGATATAGATACATTACAACAAGATTATAACTTATTTCACACTAATTGGGATAAAATTTACTTTTCTTAAAAAAGGCTTTCTTCTTTGCTTTGTATTTACTGGTTTCCCCAGAAGATGGAAGTGCACCCTGTATATCCAGCTTCCTTTACAGCACCTGTCACAATAGTTTGGATTTCCTCAGTATTTGACATCACAGCCACTGGATCAAGACGACAAACTCAGGGAGCAGCACAGACTCCACCTTAATTCTCTGTAATTGTTAAAGACAAAGATGGCATTAGCGAGCCAAGCCTTTAAGCCAGGGCATGTGCTCAGATACAGAAATAAATACAACTTGAGGGACACTTCTTATCCAACTAGTTGTTAATCCTTAATCCAGTCAGAATGAATAACAATACAGCAACTTCCAGAGTAAGGCACTCATCTATGCATAAAACTATTTTCTTTATCAAGTTCTTAATCAAAACAAAATAAGATAAACACTGTAATGTTCATTTTCTGGTGAAGGTACTATGACACCTTCAATAGAAACTGCAATTACAATACTCTAAAGCTTTCTGATTACAACTGAAAACACTTACTCTACATTGATCATAAAGAAAAAATACTTAGCAACAAATATAAAAATGTGGCACATTTAGGGTTTTGTTAAAATGAACACTGAACACAACTCAAGCAGGAACTCTGGTACATTGGCATGAGCTCTCTAAGCACTAAGCCTGCATCTCAACACTTGTACCCACCTCAAGAGGCCAACATTACACTTCAGGCACACTTAAGGAGGAAACAAAAGGTTCTGCAGTCTACTGAAAAAGACTAACCATGGCTCTTCACAAATATGGCAAGGACTCAAAACAATCATAAAATCCACAGCCCCCTCCTTGTGCTTCACAGCATTTTGTTGCAGCTTATTTACTCAAGCACGAAGCCTCGAAACCTCCTAAAATTAAGTCTGATGGACTGTAAGTTGTTTGACACTGATCTCGTGAGCACACAAATGAAAAGAAAACTCAGGTCCCATTTTAATGTTTCATGTTTAAGTTCATACCTCGTCTCCTCTTACTCACCATTACACGAAATCACATATATAATCCCTTGGAATTTCAGCTCACTCTCCTTAAATGCACATTTCCTTTACATTTGCAATGTTGAAAGCAAAGCTGTGTAAATTTAAAGAAATGTAGCTAGGATTAAGAATAACTAGATTTGAGACACTTGTATGGAAGTGGATTTTCATTATTAGCCATTTGTTTTCTGTATCAACCCTCAAATTTAGCATACCTGCAAAATACTCGTAAAAACTAACAGAAGAGATTTGTGCCACAGAAGTGAAACAACTTCCATTTTTTAAGAAAGTATCTTCAAAGATCTTGGTAAATAATAGGTTAGAAGAATCTAAGTAACAAATGTTGTATCATGAATCTGACTAGTTTACAATGGAGATTATTCAATGATATTGGCTAGAAAATAAAGTGTATTTCAACCATAAAGCAAAGCACATGATGGCCAAAATATTCCTGTATATATTTTGTACATTGAGATTTTTACTATGCAAGAAATAGTGCTGTGGCTTTTTTTTTTTCCCTAATTAACAGGATTCTTGTTCTAATATTCTTTAGAACATTTTTACCAGGAGACTTTAATCTATCTACCTCTACCTTTTACCTTTTCAAGAATTGCTTCTTAAAACACATTTGCTTTAGAATAAGCATGAAGAGCAACACCATCAACACCCAAATTCTGTAAGCTTCATGGTGCCCAAAGCTACAACAGCAGAGGATGTGATGACAGTCAGCAGCCTGTAGCACAAGAAGGGGCAAGAAGTACTGGCCATTTCTATGTGAAAGATTTCTTGACTGCTTGCTTAGCTCTATAATAGAACACCTTTTTTTTTTTAACATGTATCACGCAGCACATCAGACCAACACCACAAAGCTTCCCTTTCTAGAGGTGGTTCTGACAAACAGTTCTTATTTCACAAGATACAAAACCAGAATCACTCAACTAAATCGGTTTTAGGACATCCAAATATTAAATTCTGCACTTAAGACTTATTTCACAAATTGAGGTAGACAGTGCAGGAATTTGCATCTACAAAATACCGGGACAAGTTTCAAGTGGCATATTTCTTTACGCAAGAAAAAGCACGGCATCGTTCCTAATGGTACAACCATGATACAGACTACAGGGGTAACTGGTATTGTCTACCAACCATTTACTAAGCCTTCTCCTTTTTCATACTGACAGACACCGCTATGATGCTCTTGTAAAAAGAACTGTGAGGTGTCAAATAAAAATTGAATAATCTATGAGAAGTTACTTTATTTCTTTTTTTTTTAAATATACATATACAAGATATTTTATTTCAAAAGCACAAGAACATTATACAAGTTTCAAATTTACATTTTTGCAATTAAAGATACCAGTATGTGCATTATCAAATAACTTCTGTCAGCTTGGATGGAACAGAAATCAGTGGCATAAGCGTCTTGCAATCACTAAATACAGATTATACTCACAGTGAACAAAACTGCATAGTAATTTATGAAATGAAAGATGACCACGCTAGTCCATGAATGATATGGGAGCCCATTTGCTAAATTAGTATGTGCAAACGTGCAGAAAGATGCAACTTTTTTCTCCCATTTCTTCAGCTACAAAGAGATTTCTAGAGCTTCAAATGAGCTCACAAGCTCATACCAACTCCTGTTCTTCTACACTACAGTTCAGACAGAAAACAAAGTGAGCTCGCTGCATATTTGACAATGGAAGTTTTGTATCAGTGAAGTGTGAGATAACTGAAAGTTTTTGATAAATGAATTAGTAAGTATCAGAGGGAAACAGTAAGAGAATACAGCTTGGCATCAATGAGGCATACATCTGCTACTATTAATTCAATATTTTTGTTGGTAAGAAGTGTTTTGATGACATAAAAATCACCAGTGCATGCAAGGTTTCATGACAGCTGTTCTAAATTCAGTATGTGAAGACCAACAGAATTAATGTTTGTCTTCAAAGAGTTTAATATTCAGGTTTAAAATCTGATAAAATCAAAATAAGGAGAATAGTCTTAATTTCAAGAAACAGAATACCTTAAAAATATACCAAAGCCAACTTTTTGTATCACCAGGCAAGAATTACAGCAAAAGTTTTTAAGAAGTATTTGAAACTAGAACAATATTTGAGTTCATTGGTATTCCATTTTTAGATTAGTTACGGTGCCGTTCAGTGCACTCATACATACATACTCAAAAAACTTCATTAAAAAGAAAAAACAGGACAAGAATGATATTTAAATCTAAATCATTATTTGTGATTCTACTGTTTCACATACAATTGTGGCAAAATGAAAAAGAAAAAAGACATCATACAAAAACACACTCTCAGACATTAATTTGAAAACCTCCCCTTGAAAGTCTTATTAAAATGGCACAAAAGAATCCAAACAGCAAAGGGGCAGGGAAAATTTAGGGTAACGAAAACTTCGAACTTTCATGTGGAAATGGTATTTTTCCTGTGAAAGCATTTTTACCCATCACATTACAAATTCTCTCATGTATATTATGGTTGAAATTCAGAAAACAGAACAAACATTTAGAACTAAAGCACAATAACGTATCATTGAGAGAGAGTTCAATCACAATGTGCTATTAACTGGAGGGTGAAGAAACAGATAGCCACCTTTTTTTCCCTTTTCTGTTCTACCTGGCACTGAACCACAGAACATGCTCCCCAAAACACACTATTTCATTTATGCAGGCTCCAAAACATACTCCAAACAATAGTAACAGAGGATGAAGAGTGGAAAATCCCTCAAATATTGGCAAACTTATTTCTGATTCTAGAACTTGCTGCTTTTGGGCCTTGATTTTAGTCCAGTGACAGCTTTGAAGGTCATTTACTTTACCGAAGTCTCTGGCTCTTGTATGACTTGCAGAGCTACACTACAACTACCCAGCAGCAGCATTTTCACATTTGATTCTTGGGGAAAATCTCAGGAGACAAACTGTAAAAAAGTAAAACTAACCCCAACCTAGCCAAATACTGTAGCCCTAGACCTCTTAAGATACACAACACTAACAGAGGACAAATTCTCTAGATAAAGTGCAGTTCTGGCAACGCAAAAAGCACAGACTTAATTTTTTGATGCAACAAGCAAGATGATAATTCCCACCATGCACTTTCTATCCCACACTCATTTGAAGAATTCATTAATGAAAACTCTTCATTAAATCCCAGTGTATAGCTGAACGCAGACTATTTCTGTAAAATTTACTCTTTATTGTACCTGTTGCTACAGATGACTAAAGGCCTGGCACCACTTCCACTCCAATATTATCTTGACCTATTTAAAGCTTCACTAAAGCTTGGGAAAAGAACCCAGGAAGAAAGTAAAGGAGGCTTTTCCTTGGCAACCCCATTTTGGTATGTTCTCAGGGCACAGAAGAGACAGAAGTGTGGTGTGTGCTCTGAAGCACAGCATTTGGGAAGCTGTCCTCACGAAAATACGTGAAATAATTACAACTTCTGAAAAAAGTGGAAATATTTCTGGACATGAATGTTCAGTAATAATTACTGAATGTGGTTTTCCTTTTAGAAAGAAGACAAAAAATACAAGGAAAACATATGACATGAGATTCTGTTTCATTATATCAGTGATACATCCAACCTAGAGAATCCATCAATTGTGTCTGAACTATAGAATTCACTTTAGTAGGTTTTTTTTACTGCCACCCTCCTTTCCTTTTCCAAAGCACTGCCAAAGGTAAGAGTTTTCACTAAAAATCAAGAGACTCAGAGCAGTTGCCAGTTGAATCCAAAGAAGATCTGATTGGTTTCTTGGCTCCTGGCAATCTCCTCTATGATGCAGTGTTGCTGCCATAACAGATGGAGCTTCCGGTAACGCTCCCGACATAAGTGCAAGGGATTGCCTCTTCTTCATAGAAGGAAAAAAGAATAACCAGTTAGCATATCAAAAGAGCAACTGCAAATTGTTCCATTAATAATCTAACATTAACACTAGACTATATTACATACTTGCATGAACACCAATTCCAACAAGTCTATTGGAAATGTAAAAAAAATTCTACATGTGACAAGCAACGACCGTCATTTCCAAGATGACATTTCAGCAATAGCAGTTGCTGCATGTTCCTGATGAAAAGCATGCGAAGTATTCTTGAGAAAAGTAAGAAAGTTTAAACAGTATCGAAAATTGGTTTTGCCCATTATAAACCATCCATTCATGACTGGAAACTGCCATCAGGAACTTGCAGTTAACCAAGTTCACAAGACACATATTACAGTGCTGTACACGACAGCAGGAAGAACGTGTTGTCCAGTGGGTATAAGAAAGAAAGACATACAAAAATAGAAACAGAGAAAGTTAAACATTTACTTACTTTAGACCCGGATCTGTTTCTCCATACTGATCCAAGTAGGGTGCAGGGTATAAGCAGCCTCTGGTTTTACCTTCAATAAGGACGACTTTGCATTCCCTGATTCTTAAGGGAAAAAAAAAAAGCTACATTTAAAACACAACTCCAAGCAGATTCTTCACTTTTTTGTTGAGCTATAATTTACATCAAAGAAATGCTTCTTCATCTCACACAAAAAGACAAGGTTGTGATTTTTGAATTTCAAATATTTCCCTTTACTCTTTAACACATTAAATTCTGGCCAGCTGCTTACTTGAGAAACATACAGACTCCAGCTCCACATTGAAGAGCATGAGAAGTACAGGCTCCCAACTCCTCTCCGTTCACCAGTTCTTGACAGCAAGTATTCTGGGAACACAACATAGCCCCACAGAATAAACACAATACTGGATGTTTTTGTTCATCATCAGAAGACCGTGGACATCTAAAAGAAGTGTAACCAGAATGTTACAGCAGGAATTAAAGTGTTAAAGGAAATGTTAACTATGGATAATGTTCCTTAAAAAACAAAATGACCCAGCCAACCAACGAAAAACCCACAATCAAACAAAAACCTAAGACAAACTATATCATAATCATTTCACATATCTGCCTCTTTGGGCTGTGTTTTTACATTGCTTGAAATATTTTATTTGCAAGATATCTGCTTTGAGCAGGAGATTGAATTAGATAATCAGCTGAAGTCCCTTCTGACCTGAATTATCCTATGATTCACTCTTTTTGGCATAAAACGGCGCCAATCATCTCGGCTTTGTGTCCAGTGCAAAAAATAATTTTCATGCCTATGGCCAAACCAAATTGCACTGCAGAAAAACAACCAGGGGTAAGCTATAGTAACTTTATATGCTATCTTATGAAACACAAGTGACTTCATTTACTAAGCTGTTGTGCTTCAGATTTAAAATGAACACGCGCCAGTGTCGGCCAGTACATCCGTAACAGTGCCTCCACTTCTACAAAATAATTTCTGGATTGATTTAACACCAGTTACAGTAACTGCAAGAATATAAAAGTCACTAAAAGTGGCAAAACACCTAGGAAGACAACTAAATATGTCACATCTTACCTAAACTGAGAGGCTTGGTTCAGAAGGCAACTATAGTCTTCAGGAAGCTCTATTAAATGATTTCTTTTCCTTGGATACCTGGGTAAGTGACAGATCAAAGCAAGTAACTATGAATTCCTGCTAAGCTTTTGGTCCTTTCTGGAAACTTCTGCAGTTCCAGAGCAATTCTTCAGTTCTGGAATCCCAAGTCAGAGGCTCCACATGGGAGCTTCAACATTTCTACATTCCAGAAAAGGTGTTGAAATTAAATTTCATATGTAACCTACAGGTATGAAGACATTCCAGATTTTAGTTCACTTTTGTTTTTGCTACAGCAGGCTGGATACTTGTCTAACAATGTTGTACATTCCCAATGGAGAGTCACTGGATGAGGAATAATACACAATCATTTAAAGATAAATGTGCTTTTAGTAGTAGAGCAGAAGGAACAAAAACACGAGCTCTTTAACTTGGCCACAACAAGCACTTCATTCTTTCGACTGTACTAGGTCAACAGCCGAAGAAAACAACCTTAAGCTTACCTTATTGCAATGCTTTTCCCCTTCAAACAACTTAATATCATTGGGTCAGCACACCACCTGTTTCAAACAAACATTTGCAGATAACAGCATTTGATAAAAATATACATTCAGGATCACTAAACTAAACTACTAAATGATAAGCAAACACAGAACACTTATAAAGCCTTGATAGTCTAGCTAAGAATTCACAACAAGAAACAGTTTTTTTTTTATGCTTTTGCTTCAGGAGAAGATTTTAAGCTTTTATAATACAAGAGGTAAAACCTATGTGAAAGAACACTTAAAATTATTATCAGCCTTCAGACATCTTCAAGTTCTCAAAGTGGGCTACAATACATACAATACCTTTTGGAAAATATGTGCTGAAAGACACAGCATAAATAAGTATCATACACTCTAATACGAAAACATTTGTTGTTTTTATTTAACAATCTTCACCTAGTGGTTATTTTACAATGGTTTATTGCATGTTGTATGCTTGCTTAGAATGGCCAAATGTGCCTACGAAAGCAATGGTAGATATTGGCCAGTTACTGAACCGAGGAATTGGTATGTTTTAGACATTTTTTTAAGTTATTTCTACAAAAAAGAGAACGAAGAAAGAACTGTAGCAGATGGTCAATCTAGTATGCTTCATTTAACGCATTTCTCAACAACCATCAAATTTAGTCTTCTGAAATAAGTTCTGTGAGAAAACATATGGGAACTTGCATGATGATTTGGCAACTGTTACTATTACATTAAATATGTAGCCTCCTACTTGAAACCTCTGTTTCTGATTGGGGCCACTGTAACTATTTGCTAACACTGTCTCTAATGATCATTTTCCAAGGTTCACAAGCACTTATCTTCTGTGTTCTCTTAGAAGCACCATTATGTCTTTGAGCAAACACGTAGGAACAAGACAAACTTACATATTTAATAATTTACCTGTAAAATTTAATTTATTAATTTATAAGTAATTATATATGCTACACAAGGAATTGATCACAGTATGTAGGCAATTCTTAGGTCAACTTTATGGACTCTAAGTTGGAAGTCAACACTACAATATGTCCCTAAATTGAAAAATCTAGACAGCAAAACAGAATAGATGTTAAAAAACCCAACCAAACAACAACACAGTAAAAGCTAGTAAGAGTCAGAGAATTCTGCCAAGAACCAGGGATTATTACAAATGCAACCAAGTGCTCAAACCATCGCATTAAATACACAGAGACATTCTCCAACACATTATGGCTGGATTATTCATAGTTGGGGATGGGGGAGGGTGTATCTTCTTTACTTCAGCTTGAGTTTTTGAATTAACAAATTCTTTCTTTACTGCTGCTTTCTTTCACAAACTGAAAGAGGGGAAATTTAGTTTAGATATTAGGAAAAAATTCTTTACTGTGAGGGTGGGGAGACACAGCAGCGGGTTGCCCAGGGAGGCTGCAGATGCCCCAACTCTGGAAGTGTTCAAGGCCAGGCTGGATAAGGCCTCAAGGAACATGGTCTAGTGGAAGGTGTCCCTGCCCATGGTTGGGTGGGGAAATGGGACTAGATGATCTTTAAGGTCCCTCCCAACTCTTAACATTTTTGGACTTCATGATTCTAGACGGCAATGTATGTAACACTCAAACTGTACCTTTAAACCATTAAGCCAATTTCAACATCCATCAGTCTATACTGGAAATGCAAAAAGAGGTACAAAGCCTCACTCTGCCAGCTACATAATTTTCCATATTCTAATTTTATAGCTCATGTAATCAGCACTTTTGGTGTAGACAGATTAAAAATAGGCAAATGCACAGTAAGTGGCATATCACACAAGCAAAGGTTTATAATAAGTTCTTTTTGTCTGTATGGTTTCATATAGGTCTGTAAGCACTAATCCCTTAAACTATAACTATTTAATACTGGGATTACCATAAAATACAGAACATTTTGTGTTTTTGGAGTGCCTTTAAGAGATTTGGTGTACCTACGTACAACAAACAAATGCTTAGAACTTCAGTACGAATTTGAGCTCAACCATTTACTAGCAGACTTGATCCAGAATTCCCATAGGGAATCAAAACAGAAAAACATGGCCTGTCCAGTCCCAGTTAGTACCTTTGAAGCAGTGGATTTACTGTGTCCCAATATTCATGGAAGAGCAGGAACAAATTTGTAGGTAGAGAGAGGTAACTACAAAGTGCCTTGAACTGCCCTTCTTCAGAATCTGTAAAAGAAAAAGAAAACATGAACAACTGTTTAAGTGTTCCATAATTCACTCAAAACTAGGATTCTCCTGATCCCTTTTCCATTGAATAATATGTATCCTACAGCTTCAGCATAGCTCCTAGCTAGCACCATCGGATGTTATTCCACTGACTTAATGAGAGCTATAGTAATTGGATTATCTGAGGCTATGCTTAAACAAATTTGATATATATATTAATTTTTAAATCATGTATAAGTTACTGTAATAACAGAATTCCTTGCTTAAATTACTACATAATATGTGACACATCTTAGTGCAGTAGATTTCTCTACTTGCATTTTAGCTTTTCACTATCCTTATGGCCTTCAATGATATTAAATTCAGCTATAATCACATCAGTGTTAACAGATTACATAAAGCTGGGCTAATTTAAAAGTTTTCTGGGTGGTCATTTATTATTTCTGCTACAGAAAATGGCATTGTTGGTTCACCAGAAAGACTCCTCCCTATAGAATCAAAGTTCCAGAGTAATGCTAAGGATAATAGCATATCCCAAAGTGCAGAGATTTTGATTCATATGTAATAATAAAATGCAAAGTTAGTTCACAGTTTATATAAACCAATTTTATATTTTTCTTGTATATGTTATATTTTGTCTCAGTTATTCATAGCAATTTTGTTCCTCATTTCCAATTAGTTGATGATTCTGTGTTTCACTGCATTTTGACAGAAGACGGGGTATTTTTTGTTTTAGTATCTGTAATGCATTAGGATCCTTTAAGCAAGAGTTTCAGTTTTATAATGTGCTTTATTTCTTCTTGGCTTTGTTTTGCTCAATCCCTGTATCTTTACCATTTACCATCATTAGCAACTACATAAAAAGGTTTGGTTTTTTTAAAAATATACTCCAGACTGCTTCTCAGGTGATGTAATCTAAATCCCTAAAACTATCCTTACATCAGAGAATCTTTTTATCCACAAATACTTACTATTAACATATCCTTGACAGTTCACATATTTGCACATACTCAAGAAGTAAGGCCAAGACAACTCAGTTCTCATACCTGTCCCTACCTATACAAATTAGTAATTCTTTACCTTCCGAGTCTTATTTTAATGTATTGACTATTGTTAAGTTATTGTGAACGTTTAAAAGTCTTTTAGAAAAGAATAACCAGTCACACATAGATACATTTGTTTTCTCATATTTACCTTGTAGTAGTTCTTCGGGTGGAGAAACTCCCAGTAAATAATGAAAAAATAAAGCAGCACAACGAAGGTAAGGCATGATGCCTTTTTTAACACAATCCCACACAAGCCAGCCTGGAATATCCTGACTAAAGCAACTGCAATACACAAGTGAGAAATAGCTGCATTAGTTCACATTGCAAATCCTTCTAGCACTTTGACAATTTGGTAGAATGGCAGCTGTGTAGAAGCAACACTGATGTACCCCACATTCTGTGAAACACAGCCATCAGCATTTAACTTTTAACTTCCCCTTTGCCTAAGGAATAAGTACTGAGTTTACATACAACACTTAGGTTAAGTCTTCAAATGATGTCAACTTTTATTTTTCTCAGAATTATAAAAAATAAATGGCCAATAAATTGCTATACATCTCTAGGTTACTCAAGATAATCTGATATAAACTGTGCAACACAGCATCACACAGAGCAATTGATTCTTACACCAGTTGTTTTTTTATTACCAAAAGTCAGCAATTTTTTGAAATTGTGGAAGTTTTTGATTCAGTTGTGTTTTGAATGCAGTTAAAAATGAGTAAAAATACCCTTCAGGAACAATAAAGCCAACAGAATAAAAAAATTAATAACTCACACTTGGTTATGGAAATCATGACAAACACTCAGCTTGTTTAAAATAAAGCTGCACCAAATCCATTTTTGACAAAAAATACTGGAGTGATACTCATCTCAGTAATTATAATTGTAGTCTGCGCAATATGAGCATTTAGTCTCAATTTCAAAGTAAATTTAACTTGCTTACAGTGTCATTGTTTTCTCAAAATTTTAAACTTTGTGAACTGCCTGTTCACATAAATGTGAACTTAACTCAAATGTTGACCAGTACTTGCTGAGGAACAACCTGTCAAGCCATATTATAACATCACAGACCATTGCAAACTTATTATGCGGACTGCGCTGTTCAAGCACAGATAGGTCAGAGTTAGAAGATAAAAATGCATACGCAGAAACTAAAACACTAAAGCTATCACAGCTGGGTTGCCTAAACGCTGGCATTTAATTTTGTACCTAGGCATCTCAGCACAGTGACCTAATTTTCCAAAACGTACAGCACCTATGATTCTAAGCTTCTGCCTCGGAAAAAAAATTCTTCCTGTTATTTAAATACCATATGTTAAATATTTAAAAATTTAGACTGAAAACTTTTAGACAAGTGGATAGCACTGTCAGTCAGTGAGAAACGCATCTTTGCAACTAGCAGAGTTTGCAGAGGGTGCATCCATATCTTCTACTTCACTTCACACAGATACTGAAGTACTAGACTCTGCAGCTATACCTGTCAGAAAAGTCTGAAAGATGGGCACCAACACTCAAATGAGCAACTGTGTTCAGCTTTACACTTTCTCCCCTTTTTATAGCAGAACCATTTCCTTCTTTCTTGATTCCATCTGTACTGTGGGAGATTTAAAACAAAATAATCAAAGCAAAGAAAATATAAATACTGTAGCTGGTTGTAGTTTTCTTCAGAATGGATACAGGTATTTTTCAATCCTCAGACTAATAATTTACTCAGTTGTCCTCAAAAAGTAGCCACTTTAACTGAAACTGTTTCTTTCAATAGTTTCAGTGTTCAGGAACGCTGGGAGAAAGCACAGGGCGTTGTGCTAACTCCCCATACAAAAGGGATCTTTTTTTTCCTGTCGTCTGTGTTCGTGCAGAAGACAGAAAGCTGTGTGGATTGCCATCTTTCCAGGAAAATGTAATGCTATAACTGAACTGCTACTTACCCACTGGTGTACTGGCAAACCTCTCTACAGAAAGACTGTGCCGACTGTGCCTCCTCACTGTTGTCAGGTGAGGAAGCAGTGGAGGATTCTGCATACAAAAAGATGAATCCACTGTAAATGCATTCCATTGTGGCAACTTCTCTTTTATATATACTGAACCCTTTTTATTTTATTGCATTACAAAAGTATTTCCATTTTATTTTGCTTAGTTATTTTCTATTTAATATTCTCTGCCTAAAAAACGTTTTCCTAAGACTGCATTCTACAAGGAAGAATCAGAATTACTCCCTCAGTGCTCATCCTCAGGTAAATCCTTTCCTTGAATTTTTGAAGTTGTTGTCCTACACAGCTGATGCTACAGAAATTTTTTAAAATTTTTAATTTTTTTTTTCATTCCCATCATGCTGAAGAGAAAGGAAAGTAGTACCTAGAAAGCCTACAGGTTATTGACAGTTTTTAACAGTATTATGAAATACAGAGAAAAGTGAAATTTTCTCCTATCAGTTTACAGGATTCTGTATTTCAGATCTGGGTATTTACTAGGTAGAAGGGTAAAGAAAAATTTATTTGCCAAGTGCATACTGACTGTCACTGCACAACTCAGGGATACTGCTCGGCAGAGCTTTGCTTCTCCTATGAGGAATGAAGAGGGGGAAGTTACCCCTCTGCGATGACTGACTGGAGCAAGTACTGACATATCAGTAACTGTTTTGTTTTCTTGGGCTAAGCACACAGAAGTAATTTAATAAAATGCTTTGAAAACGATATAGTGCTGTTTATTTTTTACTAGAAAACAGTTATTACTACCTAGCACTGTAGCTTATGAAAAAGTTGATACCTGGAAAACACTATCAGCGTCAATCCATTATTTTTCAGAAACCATGTAGAAATGCCAGAAAAATCCAACCCAAATACACATCTACCTGCTGCTGAAGAGATGACAATTTGCGTTATGTGTGCCAGTGTTGTCAGATGGAAGAGGTAGAGGTGGTTATAGGCTGAACTAATTGATGAAGGTTGCAAGTCTACAGCATCCTCCCAGTATAAAGATGGAAAGGATAACACAACTCCCACCTGAAAAGGAAGTGACAAAGGAAGAGGCAAATATTAAAGGAACTAAAATTTAGTAACAACTACAAGGGTAATAGAAATTATATTTTCACTATACATTTATATTTCATTTCTGTAGTCTATTTGAATATGTTAATTTATCTTGCTAGTTTCAATTCAAAGTGTAGCAAAAATTCACTGGAAAGCATTAAGTATTTGTGCCCCCTGGCATGTAGGAAACTCAGATACAGTTTCATTGTAATTGCCAGTTAAGAGATACACCAGGTCAGGCTGTCAGGTTCCTAAAATGCTTAATTTCTGTTCTTTGAGGTAAGACAAAGCACACTGAAAAAAGTGAGAAATAAGACCAAGCATTAGACAGAAAGGTAAAACAGATTTTTATTTGGTGAGTTTGGTTTTGTTGATTTTTTCTTTGTTGTGTGGTTTTTGCTTGTTTGGGTTTTTCAACAGCAGAAGAAACTGCAATACACATTTGTATTGAGAACTGAAAGAAGACGCTAAGAAGAGTACAGAAGGTAATAAGAGAGAATAGGAAGGAATCAGAATGTATGAGATACCAAGTAAGACAAAGCAAAAGCGAGAGAAAGAAGCCAAGTGGGTGCATTTCTTGGGAGTTTATGTTTAATAACAATGGAGAGGGTAAGAAGAAGATTGAGATTGCAAGCATGAAATTTAGTAAGAGCAAGACAGAAAAGACTTAAAATTAGAAGAATAGCAGAATGAGAAGTAAACATATACAGCAGTCATATGTAATCAATTGATTGCTGCTCAGATATAATCATTTGACTCACGCAAGTGAACAGATAATGCAGGACTATCTACAGGGTAAAGTACACAAAAATTTATGCTCAAAAGAAAAGTATTAATATGATGAATAAAATGACCCTGCTTACCAAAATGTGGAACATATCTACTTCTAAAAGTGATGGAGTGTCCTCCACTTTAAAGTTTGGTAGGAGAACTACAAAACAAAGATATCAGTTATACATCTGATACACATTTTCTTCTTCTGGATTGAACTGAACTCTCAGAATCTGATTTTAGAGCTCCTATAATTTCAATGTTTTCACCAAAAGAAAGTCCAAGTCTCTGAACTAAGGAAGCATCTCTTTAATGAACTGCTTACCACTAAATTGATTGTTTAGTTATTTCCACATGCCCAAACAGCTCACAATTTTAACTGACGTATCTTCAAAATTCTGATTCATAAATCTTTAATTTATTTCTCAAGTTCTAATAAAGCACATGGTGTTAAGGATGAATATACTTAGGCACTGTAAGACTAGATGCCTCACAAACTTACCCAATACAAAAGCCTAAGTACCACACCTAAGAATCTTATCAAATAGAAGGCAAATCCAAGAACGGGATTCACAAAAACCAAAATACTACCCTCATCAGTACAAAACATGGGTGATAGTTACGTGCCTCAAACTAGCTCTCCCTGAAACCAAAACATCTTAAACTAGACTGCAAGCAGCCTTTTGGAAGTACTAGAAATTACAGAATCGTTTGGGTTGGAAGGGACCTTAAAGATCACCTAGTTCCAAACCCCCTTCCATGGACAGGGATGCCACTCACTAGACCTGGCTGCCCAGGGCCCCAGTCCAACCTGGCCTTGAACACTTCCAGGGATGGGAGGGGGAAAAAAAAAAAAAAAAAAAGAAAGCCCTCTTTTAGTTTAGTTTAAAAACATTCCCCCTTGTCCTGTCACTATCTATCAATACAAAAAGTCCCTCTCCCTTCTTTTAATAAGCCCCCTCAAGATACTGGAATGCCACAATGCGGCCTTTCCAAGGACTTATACTGAGGGGATGAAGTCTCACAATTGAGAGAGAAATATCCATTTTGTGGCTTTATCCGCCTTTTTGGAGCAGAATTTGAGTAATTCTGAACACTGCCAGAAACAGTTTGTTAACCAGCTGTAAATATTCCAGACGCAAGTATCTCTAGGCCTATGTAATCTGGGATAGAGGACTTTTTTGGGGACTTCAGTGATAATAGTTAACAGAATTACTGATTACTCAAGTTCAATCAACACCTCATGATTTCAGGCAACATTAGAGAAACTGAAGCTAGCACTGTTGTCAAGTAGTCTGACCCCTGTTTCTATGCTTTATTAATGCATATGCCATTTTGGAATAGAAACTTCTATAATACAAACGTAGTAAATAAAAAGAATACAATACCTCCTAGAAGACGAATCAGATGTTTCTGAATCAGGACCTGTGGTGATGTTGTTCTCTGAGCAGCTGCAAACTGCACTAATGCTTTAAGGCCACTGTGCTAGAGCGCAAGAGAAAAGGGTTGAACAGGAAAAAAGGATAGATATAATAGTGAAATAAAACTGCACAAACATATCTACTTCTACAAACAGAAAACACATTGATAAATGAATTTAATATCAACTCCCACATGTAAGTAGAAATATTATTCTTCCAAAGTGTTTTTTACTTTACCAATCTAAACATTTCGGGAGATATCTCAACAGAGAACGATCTTGATGTCAGCAGTTTCAGCAGTTTTATGTATGTGAGTATATATAAACTTTTTTGTTTAAAATACATTGCATATCTTACTTGTCCATACCTGTCTGTTTTGTAGAGACCCAAATAAAGGCTTGCCCTCTGTTTCCAAGAGGTTTTCTTAAAATTAAACACAGAAAACATTAGTTGCTTTGTTCTACAGCACCTAATATTAATTTATTCATAGTAAACATACTCCTTTTTAAAGCTCAACTTCATACTGCTAAGAGAACTCTCTTGACAGAAATCTAACTTAAATAGTACTGCATGATTCACAGATAAATGGTTGTAGTGAGCTTTTTAAAAATTTTCAAATTTTCAGATCTTGCTATCTAAGGATTTAAAGGAACACTTTTTCACATCAATGAAGATAACACATTCATTCTATGGATTTAGTTTTATTTTCAGTTACCCTTATGCAATGCTCAAAACTACCAAGTTACATTTACAGAGATGCTGTACAGCCATCTTACCCTCAGGTTCAGCAAAGAATCATAGAATGCTAAGGGACTGAAAGGGACCCTCAACATCATCTAGTTCCCACCTCCCCTGCCATGGGCAGCGGCACCTTCCACTAGACCAGGTTGCTCAAGGCCTTATCTGATCTGGCCTCCAACACTGCCAGGGTTGGGGCATCCACAACCTCCCTGGGCAACCTGGCTAAATTCACACTACTGCATTTGACTGTAATTTAACAAAGTTTAACAAGTTGAAATACAATTTAGTCTTCCTCCCTAAGTGCATTGGTTCTGAAGGAATAATAAAGATAAAATAAGCCCATAAAAATAAGAAATCAAATTAACTCAATTGAGTAAAAAGGTATCCATTCAAATGTTTTTGTGCTTTATTCACTTCATAGATGAATCAGAACACGTGGAATTCTTTTATTTGTTTTCATTGGGAGGTTTTTGCTTGGAGGGTTTTTTGTTGTGTTGTTTTTTTTAGTTTGTTTCTCTTTTTTTTTTTAATCATTTCTAACAAAACATTAAGCCCTTTTAACTTTGCACTTCCATACATCAGTTTAACACATAACATGTGAGCTGCTAAGGAAACATGGGAAAAATCAAATTTATACTTTCAAGATTCTGGCTTTTGGGAGTAACACCAATTTACATCCCTTGGGTCAAACATGCTTTGAACTTCCTCTAGAGACTCCAGTAATACAGTTAGCTAAAGTTCCTTGTCCAGGCAGCTTGGCAAAATGCCTGTTAAGGGGTTTTAATAATGCACTATGACTAGACTCCAAATCAGCATATTGAAGCTATGTAGGCAGTTTCGCTTTAAAATTTCACAGAAGTCTGCTCTATTTGCAAACAAAAATGAATTCAAGGAAGTAGAGTGGCCTAGGATAAGTCAAACTGTCCTAGTGATCCTTCTAGTTTTAGAATTTGTCCTCATAAGTTACCTGAATTTTCTACTACTGACATAGGCCTTCAATATCACACCTGTGATAACAGTTCTTATGTTTATACACTTGCTGGCAAACTCCTCCCTGACAGCCACCAATGACTTTTTTCACACATCAAACAAAAACCATCTAGACAGCATTAAGTGCATTAATGCTAATAAAGCTAGGTGGCTTCCAGTATTTACTCGATTCATTTGAAAACCCTGATAGATTCTATCACTAAAAAGATGCAATCTATTTTCCTGACTATTCCCGCCTTATCAGAATATGCCCAATCTCCCTGAAAACCTTTTAAACTCTCAATATTCCCATTGGGCCTAGTCCACTATAGATTTAAGGTAGACTACCACTTGTATTTCAACAGCTTCCGTCAAGAAAAAATGGAACACTTGGCAGATCATACTTACAGAGATGTACAATTACATTCTCAATTCCTTCATCATCCATTTCAGACTTAGCTCTTGCCTCTCTCCCTGCCTGGAAGCTACTACAGATTTATCTGCTGCTTCATGTTTATTACACAAACTTACTTGCGTATGGAAATCAAATGAGATGAGATAAACAGGTACGTTATCCCCAAAAATGTAATCATTTTTCTGGTATCTTTTTTGCCTCCAGAGATTCATGGCAGAGAATGTCTGGTTGTTTTTTACGGTGGGTTTGTTTGGTTGGTTTTTTTCTACCAGGTACCTCTTAGCGATTTCAGAATGCATAAGAATTCCAGGAGAATTCTTTGAGAATACAGGCAAAAAAAAAAAACAAATAATGAGAGAGGGAGCACTATTTCTCTTCTGTTAGATACTTAACTGTACAGGAGATGCCTGCAGGTCAATGCTCTTTGGCAGCCTGAAGATATTAACTGAATATGTTTAATGCCATGATTAGTAATGTGGAACATGATCACTCCCTGCTGTCTTAGATTAAACTCAATGTTGGTATTCCATACCTTATTTCATAAGGTACTATCTAATAAAAACATCCAATTATTTATATTGGATTATAGATTATAACAATTCTATTATTATATATGTAATTATACAGAATATACTTTGCTATACTGTTCTTATTTATGTAGAACTATTATTTATACAATCAGATTGCATAAAATTATACAATCAAGCAACAGTAAGATTTTCAATTAATGAGAAAGAATAAGCCCAAATTATGCTTTACCTATACACTGGATAGTAAAAGCACATGTGCTCCAGGTCATCATAGGAATCCGGGAATCAGCTTCATTTGGAGCAACTTTTAGCCCAACTCTATAAATGGTGGTGGCAAAGAGAATAAGCATCTCCTTGATACTGCTTGAGTACTTGGCTCTGCAAAAGCAAGACAAGATAATTTCAGTCTCAATTATTAATAGTGCTTACTCCTTACTGGTCAATCAATCACTAAAGAAGCCCACGTCCAAACCAGTCACTTACGAAAGAAATCTTGAATACAACAATCCTTTGTCTGCACAGAGGACAAGTACCTTGACATAAAAGGCTCTACAAATTGAGGGATTAAGAGCTGCCAGGCTGGGAAGAGATTATTTCTGTATATTACCTTATAATTTGCATATGAAAAACACAGCCACTTAAAGCCAAGTAAAATACAATGAAAACAAACATTTTAAGAATTGTTAAGTGCTGAAGCAGAAATAAGAAGGCACTAAAAATGGAAAGAAGGACATTTCATTTTAAAACATTCAAATTTATTTTAAAATATAATTTTTTAGCATTTAAGCTAAAGGGAAAAGTTTTATGTAGAAAAGCATTTAGCAGTTTTAATGGCTTGTGGGTTTTTGTCCAAGTCACACACAGAACTTTTTAACAATAATGTTTGACATTTGCATGAAATCTCCACATGTCTACAGACAAAACAATTGCACCACAAAGTCTGGGGTGTAGTCAAGTTCATACTTAAACACCACACTGTTTAAGTTCAAGAATCTTTCCCATGGAGATCAGTTAGCAAGAAAAAATCTGATACAACTTTCTGAAGACATTTTTGCAAGTAACGGATACGTGTGAGTACTTCGCATAATCATGATGTCAGTCAGAAAAGTAGCAGAAGCAGAGTAGTCACAGCATGATCTAAAAGGAGGCAGCTGAGCACACTTGAGAAGTACCTATCCATTCATTCTGTTTTAGTGGGCGAGTGCTTTTGCCCACTGGCATAGAAACAGACAACACAGTCCTATTCCTCTGCGTAATCCTTATTACACTGTCGCATCCAAAACCAAGTGAAATCTATGTCCGAAACAGATGCGTAGCAGGAAAATTAAGGCAGACGGGGGTAAATAACTTGCCTAGAGGCACAGGAAGTAACCCAAATCCCTGGAACGGTGGATTAGAACATTTCAGACTTTTAGCTTTGTACCAAGAATATAAGAACTACCAGACTGGATTTGACCAAAAGATCCACCTTACTCTGTAAAGACCTGACATTCAGTGAATGCTTACAGAAAAGAATAAGTAAGCCACTATTCAGACCAAACAAATTCTATGTCTTTTCTTTGATACAGATTCTGAAGTATACATAAGTTATTTAAGAGAGAATTAACATAATGCAGAGAACACTTCCAGTAACACTTACGAGGACTGAACTCCAAAACTAAGGATGGAATGGAATTCCAAAGCAGAGTTCCCCATTCCCTTGTTGGTGAAAGCTGGAAGATTTTGCTTCTCTCCTTCCAGAAAAAAAAATCCAAATAAATACATCCTCATTAAAACCCAAGTAAGTTGTTACAGTTTTTATAGCAGTCTAACAGAAGTGAGTCTTCTTTTTACTTTAAATTGATTAGAAAATAATTGTAAACATACCTCACCAGCCAGACTACCTTGTATGATTCCTACTTAAGTAACATTTGCTTCTATTCCCCAAAACAGTAGATTCTCTGTATCTTCTGTTTTCTAAATACTCATACATATTTTTATTTTGGCCTTTTTTAATTTAGTTTCTCTTTTTTACTACATCAAAGTCAATACAAAAGTTTAATTAACTCTGAGAGTTAGTTTGTTGATATCCTCTCCAAATGCAAATAATTTTTTCTACAGGAAAGATGGAAAGAATTTCACAGAAACCAGAAAAATCGGTGAGGACACTGTGATATCAAGACATCAGCTGAGAAAGGGCTATGACTTTATCCCCAGCTTGATTTGATACTGTCTCAATTGACAGCCAAATGTATTCTTTATTTTAAGTTTTCTGTTGGTATTAGTCAAAACATGTACTGACATATATCCCATGGAATAGCTTAAAAATTAAGACAACAAACCTTTAGCATTTTTCACACTGTAGCCTGATATCCTGACTGTGACAATCTCCAGCCACCTAGCTAGGGACAAGATTTGAGCTACTGCCTCTGCATCCTCACTGCAAACAAAAACAGAAAATCAGATTTTACCTTAAACACCCACAAGAATCACATGAACTTTAAAAACAGAAGACATAATTAGATCCAAACACATGAATTCAGTATTTGCTGGGCTTTACTGGCTTTGTCCATTTTGAGCAAACAGCACAAAATGAAGTGTTAGGCTAAATACTAAATCTAGGTACTTTTTCATTTGATATCAACTCCAAAGAATAGCCAATGGAAAAATGCTTTTTTAAAAATAAAAAAATGACTGCCAAAAGAAGTAAATTTGGCTAAATAATCAATAAGGAGATATGCAGTCTTTTATACAGATTAGGAAGCTCAAACCAAGTTTTCCAATCAAAATTTGAAAGGCCAATCAGTCCCAAAGTAATTTTTACTTCCTTTCTTTACTTTTTTAATTAAAAGTTATGCAATCTGGTATTTCACCTGTTTATTTTTTGAGCCTGCAATGGAACAATAGGAATCACAGTATTGCACAGAGATTTGCAAAGTGGACAGAGATACTCTCCATTCTCCAAGTCAAATATCTGTTCGACGTGCAGACGTTGCCGAAAGTTCAGCTGCATTGCTTCGAAGTACCTGCAACATTGAAAAGGAAATTACTAGAAGTGGAATGGCTCAAATGCGACACGAAAACAAATGTTCAAAGTGTTATTTTACAGCAAACACTTATTCAAGAGAAAAAACAAGTCTCTTGTTGGATGTGAAAATAATAAAATCTTGGAGCACACAGATGAACTTGCGCAAAAATGCATGGTATATCACGGACGGAAAAATGATGGCAAGTTTTCCTTGCTTATAAAATCCTTTTAAATTTCATTAATATTTTACAGACAAGCAGTTCTTACGTTTTCTACTCTTCCCTATTATCTCCAACACAATGAAATGTTATATCTAGTATCTTTCATATGCAACTCATTACAGTAAATTTGAACAGGGATTGCACACATTGTTCTCTAATTTTAGGAAAAACTACTGGTAACAATTCACAAATAATTGATCAGCTACTCATTGCAACAACTGAGTCTCATGACAAGATGATGAAACCATAGCTTCTTTTGACAGGAAGAGAAGAAAATTTATATTACGATATCACACTTCAACTATTTTAAACTCAACAGGAAACAAAGAAATAACTATGATCTTTTTACAGGTTTCATTATCATTCTGCCCCTTCACTGGACGCAGTAAGCCTTCAAATTTCATTAAAGTCTCAGTGGTATTATTATCAACAAAAAGATCCAGCATTTAAATCTTCTTGTCTGGATATAGGCAACTGAAGTCCTAATGTTCCAACTGGATGTGTAGCAACTTAGAGGCAGATATGAAATAATCTAACTTGCACACCAAGGTAATACAAGATTTATTTTTTTTTTTTTTGCTTGAAATCATGTATCTTAAGAGAGTAAAATAAAATCCCATTTACGTAATAAGAGAAAGTGTGCATGCAGGGGCATCTGCAGAAGTTCTAATAAACACAGATTATTTAGGAATGTATTCTGTGACAATCAATAAAATGATACCCTTCCTCATACATAACAACTACAAGGATATTCCATTCATTTGACCTTGCACTGTTTTAGAGGGTTGGCAGTATTTTTAGGCTGCACATAGAGAGGTATGGCAGGCATCGTTTGGAGCAATATTAGTAAGTTAGAATGTCTGTTATGTAATAAATAAAAGACTATACTCAAACCTTCTGTGCCATCCCGTATGAGAAGAGCCTGTTGTCCATTTTAATCCCATTAACCCATAGACCAAGTCATCTTTTCTTAAAAAGAGCAAGGGAACTGAGCTCCAGTGTTGCACTACTTAGATCTACGCAGATGTAGATGGATCTGCCAAGAGCAGATGTATTATACTCAAGGAACATACTTCCGTATCATTTTAAGTGTGTGCACCTATTATTCTGTACCGATGTTTTATGGTAAAAAAATTATATATACACACATACAAAAAAGTAAATGATAAGCACTAGAAGTTTAGTAAACTTTTTGAAGTAAAATGGCACAAGTACGAACAACAAACCTCAAGAGATTGTTTACAACATACAACAATAAAGAGTAGCTGTCATTGCATGATCCAACTCTCTACCTGTTGATAATAATTCACCAGGATTATTTCTACTATTATTTCACACTATTTATCTTGTTTAGACTTGTGAGACCTTTGCGGAGTCAAATGTAGGATGACTCCATCCTGCAAGCTAAGGAACTCAGTCTTCTAATATTCAGGCTGCATTCTAATCCAACACAGTCTAAACTGTGGGTCCCCCCCAACCTATAGAAATCTAGTAAAGTTTACACCCATTTTATCAATTCTTCGCTCTTACCTCTTATTAAGGGTTTCTTCACTGATATGGGAGGGGTTGCAAAGAAGTACTGGTAGATTTCAAAGTACTGTTACTCTTGAATGCTCACCTGTAGGAAGATTCCTACTGGTTCACACTGGACTGCTAAAAGTAAACTCACTAAATATGGTTTCTTATTCTTGACCACTTTTACACCATTGGTTTTATTTGCATAAATAAGTAATCCTTAGAGATCCTTCTCTGGGTCATCGAGGGGCCTAAAAACTTTTGATGATGATTTTCTTCATCACATCAAAACATCTCTCATACCATATTTCATTTTTAGATGAGTACAAATAGTTGTGATCCCTTAATTAAATATCCACTTACTGTACTGTGTTTTCAGTGTGCACAGAGATGATTTGGAAAACAGATTAATTAAAAACCATTAAAAGGCTGCAAAGACACATCCTTACTTCTGCCAGCAGGCTGCATGCATCACATGACCACAGCTTCCTGTGTGGGTCCCACAAGGTAAGTCAGGGTGCATGAAGAGAGGATCTAGTGTATCTAGAAAGACATGGCAGAAAGAAATTATTAAAAGAACAATAACATAACTTCCCATCAGTAGGGAGAGAAATGAACAAGAATATACACAGAACATGAACCTTTATATTTTCCTACAGTTTGCACAGTCACATTAAAACTCCATTTGGCTAACTCTTCCAGACCAATAATCCAGCAAAGTAATCATAAAACAGAACCCACTTGAACTACTGAAGGCTTTCCGCTAATGATGAAGAAAGAGACAACAAAATTCAAAAGCAACAGCCAACTGGTTGAACAGCAAAAAGGGCTCTTCCCTCTACAAGTATTGTTTTAACTTTTTTTATCCTATTCTGGACTGCATTTCTCTCTTGTTAAAATTAAAAGCTGACAGCATCAGATCTTGAAATTATTTTTTTTTTTTTGCCAGAAAGAGAGGAAAAATGCAAAAATGTCAGTGAGTACTTAAATTTCCCTTATACTTCTATTTATTTTCTTCTTTCCCTTAAGTAACTGACCAAAAGTTCTATCATGTTTAATCAACTGCTACTTACAAAGAAATTGTGGTTGGTCTTTGTGTTTCCTGCTACCAATAATGTTACTATGCACATCTAACTTTTTGTGTTTGTATAATTTTCTTGTATTCTCTTTTTTTTTTTCATTCATCAGATGATATCAATTCTTGCTTACACTTTTTTACTTTTTTATATTGTTGCTTTTATTATTTCCTAGACATAGGAGGAAAAAAAAAAAAAAACAGAAACAAACAGCCAAACCCTACTTGAGCTGCCATACTGGCCTCTGATAATGTTAATTTATTTCCTCCATATTGGGAAAATTCGCTGTCGTACTTAAATAAACACGAACTGTGAACAGTCGTGGATTTTTTCCAGGGCAAGTACTCCTACCAAATCTACATGTTTGATTAAATCTTCTTGTGAGACTGAAGCATTTCTGATTTCCCCCAGCAAAAAATCTAAACCTTCATACACTTCTCATTTAAGTTTTAAAGCATGGATTTCAGAACAGTTTAAAAATTTTCATCTTCTTTTTCTTAAGTAGGGTAAGCCATTCAGCAACCTAATCAAACACCAGAGTTTAACTGGTTCAAAGGGTATGAGCTCTAGGTACAGAACTGCTTGTAGTCTAAAAGAAGGAGAATCACATACCCCCTGAGAGTTCAAGAATTCTGCTTCTATTCTGGGTTAAGGCAGTTGATTTCTGGACACAGGCAGATAACACCATGGCAGCACTTTCCAACTTTACTTCTTGCTCCTCCTGACAAAGAATACAGGTCAAGACTTCTTTCTCAGCAACAGATGGACCTCGTTTGGGACCCAAAGCAATTTTGGAGTAATCAATTGCCGAAGACATGCTGTAAGATCATAAATGACAAAACCAGAAAGTAATCAGATGGCTTTTTCTACATAAACTTAATTCTTCCAGGCATCTAACAAGGTCATACACTCCTAATAATTCTGGGTTTATACCAAATTGCTTTGCAAAACCAAATTATGACCAAGCAATGAAGAAACTCCTCAATCCTCACTGAAATGCTCACTAGTATTCTTTAAAAATAGAAAGTGGAAGTCAGCTAAGATAGAATAACACAGTGAAAGAGATTCAGACAGCAGGAAATTCAAGAAGCTGTATTCAATGTAGATTGGATTAAATATATTTCAATCTCACAGACATATTAAAATTGTTTTCCATTATTGAAGAAAACATATTGAAAATGAATGCCACTACCTTAAAACAATGCTTCATGACACAATAAGCTTCCACTTATTTTTTATATATTCCCTATTTCAGAGTCCAACAACGTTTTTTAGAATACAATTTATTAAAGATCAAAGCATATGGAGGTGATCTGTGCTTTTCTTCCAGCAGCTATTTTCCAGATTAGTTTTGTGAAGCCCCAATTAGACAAAAATTATGAGCTCAATCACATATACTGTATTTTTGAAGTATCTCTAGAACAGGAGCAATCCATACCAACAAAATTATAGCCAACAGAAACCAAACATCTTCAGTATGAAATAACATTTTAACATCTAACAAACAGAAATATCAGTGATTTGAGCTACAAGAAACATATTTTCTTCTTGCAACTTAAGCTTAAGACACATTGGCTTTCAGATTCTTTCCAAATAAAACACTTAATTTTTCATGTGAGGTTGACAGTCACCTCCAAGATTACAGTGGTGTCAGCTCAGCAAGTTTCCAATTATACTTTTTCCAATGCTAATCAACATAAGTATCCACCATTTGAAGAACTGATTTTTTTTATAGTTTATCTTATGCTGCTCTACAAAGCAATCCACTGTTCTTACATCAGCATACACATGCTATATAATATTCTTTAACAGAAGATGACTTAAAAGTAAATAGAGACACAAGTTTGTTGACTGGAATGACACAATCTGTCCCCTGAACCTACTTAAGTATTTTATGGAGCATAATGAATTTATGTAGCAGGTAATGAACTCTTCCCACCAGAACTCTGGATGTCTTTTTTCTCACCTTTCTTCCTCCATAATAGCATCTTCTTTCCCCTGGGCCTCCAGCGTGTTTTCATATAGGAGCTTATGGGTTTCAATGAAATTCCTCTGAAGTGCAGACATCTGGGCCATTATTTTCTGACGGTGCAACCTTGCTGCTTCTGCCTTTCTCTTCCGCTCAGCTTTCTCTTTATCCTGGGTGCTCTGTGTCTTACAATAAGAGAATAAAGAAATCACAGGCAACTGAGAACATCAAAAAATGAGAAGACTCTTCCCCCAACTACAGGCATTCTAACCACTGACATCAAATTCCTTAACTGACAACACTTTAATGAGGAAATAGCTTACTGCTATTTGAAAAATAAACAAAACTCAAATCTTTAAATGTGACTAGGTTAATGAAGACTATACTTTCGTGGTCCACAAAAGTACACTTCTTTGTGGTCGACAAAGGGTCACTAGTACAATCCTTAGACCAAAGACAAGATCAATAATACCTGAGCCATTTTAATTAAGCACTTGTCTGTTCTTAAGAAATTTTAGTGAGGTGACCATCACAAGCCTTCGCCAGTATTCTGTTATTCTCCCCATAAGCAAAACCCCTACCAAATATTCGGTATCTTCCTTACAAAACTGAAGAAAATTTTATCTTGAACTATGGCTGACACAACAAATGTAGCAGCTTTTTATGTATCTGTGTACCGTATTTTCACTATTCTTTATGCTACACTGGAAAACTATTCTTTTCCCAGTATTTACTCATCTATATCATGTTTTCAAAAACTATAAACAAGGTATTTCTATGCTTTAGAAATGTAGAATTCAAGAAACATGGGTAGACTTAATTAAAACATATAGAATCTAACTCCTCCTCTTCCATTATTTCAGGGACAAAGTCAACATTATAAACATTGCTTCCATTAGCAATACCATTACTTTTTGAGGAAATCAAACAACAACAAATTGCTCCACAAGCAGTGGAACTGTAAGAGATTAATTTCTTACTGACTTTTTTGTTTGACACCTTACCAGATACCATATGACACCTATCTCAAAAAGGAAACACGGCATATGCTGTGATAAGTTTAGAGCTATGCATGCAATGACCAGCCAAGAGATTGTTTGGCAGCAAGCTGTCACCAAACAAAATGCGTAAGAGCAAACTGACCCGTCTTTGCATACGGTCTAAGGGTAATTAGATTCTCTTCTGTCCAACTGCCAACTGCAAAATGGGACTGCAGTAATCTTTGAAATCTCCATTTCATTGTGTCACTTGACCACTGGATTAAAAAGTTATTTTGAGCGAAGTGCAAAGAGACTGACAGACAGAATAAATACTTAAGCCTCATGTCTTTACACAACCAGGCAAAGCAGATTAACCTCTTGACAGGGCACGTAAATTACAAGACATCACTTTAAGTGGATTTGTATTTCTAATTACTGTACAATGACAATATAATAGAAAAGGTGGTCCAATTATAAAGACAAGAATTGGAAAGATGAACACAAATTACTTCCTTCACCTCCCTCAGTTGTTTCACTTAACTTAGAAGTACAACCAAACCCACACACTAGCTGCTGATAATTCCATGAAACATGCTTAGCACATATTTCATTTATTAAAAATACTATTATTGGAACTAAAATCCTATTTTCAGACAAGATATCAGAAATTAATTTTAAAAATTCTCATTTTAGGCAACAATAAATTTAGTCTCATTATTGAAAATAGCCATTCAAAACATTAAATAGAAGACTTACACTGAACGTTTATTATTACCTCATCACCTTTTGGAGCTTCTGAGGCTGATGCAGCTGCTACTGTCGTCAAACTAGATTTTTCTCTCAATCTTTTCACCGTATCAAACATCTAAAAATACAGATGTTAAAAAAAAAAATGCAACTTAGCTCTTATTACAGTATAGATTAATACAACTACAATATTGCAATACATAAGCACTGGAACAGGTTGCCCAGAGAAGCTGTGGATGTCCCATGCCTGGAAGTGTTCTTCGCCAGGTCGGATGGGGCCCTGGGCAACCTGGTCTCCTGGAAGGTGTCCCTACCCATGGCAGGAGGGTTGGAGCTAAATAATTTTTAAGGTCCATTTCAAAGCAAAGATTGACCCATCACTTGAAACTAGCAATAGCAAGTACAGTGACTTTTAATTGTTAATAAAGTATTCAAGAAATCACCTGGTCTGGAGGGGAAAAAACGTTGCAATAGATTAAACTTCGAGAAATCACTGCAGCTGTAAACACTGGATTGTATGTACGAATCATAACATCTTTCGTAACAGCTTTCTTCATTACTGAAATCAGATCATACTTATCTGTCCCTTGTGTACCTGTAGTATCCAATTGACTGTGTCCTTCTGTGCCTCTAACTGAGGAACCCTCTTCAATTTTTCCAGAAGCATTAATACGTTCACAGCATTTAAGGCTGAGCTTCCCATTCCTTTACAAAGTGAAAAATAGAAAAGGGACTTCAGGTATTTACAACCATGGACATGCCTTAAAATATTGCTAATTATATAACATACATACATGAACACAACCTGTCTAGTTACTTTTCTGCTTTAATTTCATCTGTTTATTCCATTTATATAAAGTATAATCTATCCCCTTGTAGATCAGTAATTTCTGCTTTAGAGAATCTTTGCTTAATAATTTCTGCTTAAAAAAGAATTGCTTTTCACTTCCAAGGGAAGTAGTAAAGTTCTTGTAGCTTATCTAAGTTTGCTAACAGCTTAGCACACATAAGTTTATTTCCATCCCACAAACTCTTATTACAGGAATTATTTCCTTCCTTACACCTTGGTGACTAGCTCATAGCATTCTAGGCCCTTCTCTAACACGAGCATGCTTTAAAATTGAGACTATTTCCTTCAACAACATTTCTACTGCAGCACATTCTAGGAGAAATTAATTCGCACATTTTTAGTAGGGAGGCAAATACATTACAAACCCAATTTTTTTTAAATTACATCACTTCTATGTAAGAGCCTTCTTACAAACATACTGATTATTTTTGCATCCTTTACATGTATTTGGGGTTTTCGTTTTTCCAGTTATGCAAAACTAAAGGTGGCATTCTCTAGCATCTAATTAATTTGAGTTTATTCCTAGAGTTGACATGAAGCTTCTTAAATGGAAATATGTTCAGTGTCATGAAGATACTTCTCTTTGCTCAACAATAAGAAAAAATTAAAAAATAAAGTAAAATGAGAGTATTTTTGAAACTCACATTTCAAACACAACATTTTAAAAAAACTAAATTAAGGCACCAGTAGTTTTACGTATTTATTCATGTAGGAGGTATTTAAAACACACATAGATGTGATGTTTGGGAACATGGTTTATCAGTGCATTTCGCAGTGGCAGGCTAATAGTTGGACTGAATCATCTTAAAGGTCTTTTCCAATCTAAACAGTTCTTATCTCTTTTGCATCTCACAAGTGACAATTATGTTTAGTTTGATAATGGATTTTTTTTTATTTGTTCTTACACAGAAAATCAGAAACTGGGTAAGACAAGAGATTATTTAGAAAATGCAGATTTCAACACCTACTCACTAGTCTTGAATGTAAGATTAGGAAGTGCTTAGTAGGGATTTGAAAAAGAAAAAAGCACAGTCCACAGCCACTAAGTTTCTGTTTCTATTATCACTATGATAGTAAAAGAGTAACTTGCAGGTAATTCAATGTTTGTACAGCTCAGGAATACAAAAGATGGAGATAGTTTACTGAAATCCACTGACATTTTTCAAGGATTTCTTAGTTTCCATTTCAGTGGTGTTCTTGTGAAAGAAAAATCATTTTCAGTTATGTAACACTAATACTACTTTCAGTTTCTTTCCCACACAGAGAAGCACATATCCGCTTCAATATACCTGACAACTGGGAACAAAGGAAGCTAGTCCAAACCTGGTTTCTTGATTATTTTTAAAAAATATTTTATCAGGTTTTAATAGAAAGCAAAAAGTGAAATCTTTCTGACTAAAACCACTAGTTTCCTCAGTTTATTTATTTTAGAAAATAAAACATACGTGTTGCTTTGTGATAAAAATCAAAGGATACTTCTTCCTCTGGAGATTTCTGTAACTGCTGCTTCTCCTCTAGTAACCCTAAAGAAAGGAGGTGGAGCACCTGAAAAAAAGAGAAAAATACCACGTGTCATCCAATGTTAGAGATAAGGAAAACTGGCGTTTATATTAAGAGTATTTAATATAGCTCTGTACTATATGCTGATTATATCCATGATAAAACACCTGAAAAAGTGCAGAGATCAAACATGGTAAGTGAAATAAAAATGCACAATAAAAATTTTCTGTGTAGTAGTTGCACTACAATTAATAAACTTGCACACGCTTCATATTAGTAAAATGTGAAGCTTGTCATTTTGCTGATATAAATCTATAATTGGTTAATTCCAAAAATTAATTCAAAAATTAGCAGGTAAGGCAAAGCAACTAAACAATTTATGCACTCTAATGAACAAAACTGATTATTTCAAGTAATCTGTAAATTCAGGTCTATAATTCTATAAATATTATAACTACAACTTCCAAAAACAAACAAACCAACCAACCACCCAAAAAACCACCTTTTAACAATGTCAGTAATTCCTTTTTTTTTAAAGCATAAAGTGACTGTGTTAAAATTCTATGCTTAAATACTTACAAAAATTACTTTATTCCATCACTGAAGCCCCAAAGACATTTATGTGCTTACAAAATGAAGCAACTCCAATTTCTTTAAGATTATCAAAGAGTTACTTAATTGCACATAATGTTTCAAGAAAAAGATCAGGTAAGCAGAATGACGTATTGAAACAGCTTCAGTGATCAGGCAACAAAGGTAGGAAGGAAAAATAGAAATTGGAGAATATTTCCTATTTAATACTATTGTGTAGTATGCTTTCATTTTACAATGGAGATAGATAATTAGAAATATTTTCTTCATCATTAAGATTTATAAAAGCAGGTTTGGGAACAAAAACTAAATCCTTATCATTCAAAGTTACCTTTACGTATTTTGATCTTATCATAAGCAGTTAACATGGTCAGTACAGGAATGGCCATAGGAAGGTGACTAAGGCCGACCATACCATTTGGATCATAGCCTCAGTCCACAAGTGGGTTTCCAGTTCCACTGCTCTCTGAAGAAGGGTCCGCAGGATGTGCATCATAACATCACAGTTCAGAACCTTCACCACATTGCTGAAGGCAGGACTGAAGTCTGGAGGAGGAGGTGGAGGCAGTGCTAGAAAACAGAGAAGTGCAAACATATTACTGAGCTGGCATTCCACTCAAGACTGCAGCCAAAAAGTAGAGAGAGCAAAAATACTACTTTCAGTGAAGAAAAAATGGGACTTTTGAATTAATAAAACCATGACAAACACAACTGTTAGGTTACCTAAGACAGACGTCATCTTTAGCAAAACCAAGTACTTATATAAACCACAACTAAGTACTAATATAAACCAAAACTAAGTTCTTATATAAACCACAGGCAAGCTAAGCTAAACTAAACAATCAATCACAATGTCTTAGTTGTTATCTGTAAACACAAATCTTAATATGAACACAAATTTAATATGAACTCAACTATCCACAATTAAGTCACATCTTCCAAAGCTCATTATACACATACAAGTAAATACACTACCAAATTATCACATTCTTTTGAGTCATCAGTTTCAAAATTTTACCTTCATCCCTGTTTTCTTGTTTTCTTCTTTTCTTTTGCGTATGCTCAGCCTACAGAAAAAGCAGTGTCGTTGTATCAGCACCTCTATAGAAGTATGCCATGAAACAATGAGAAACCCTACACTAGAAATTTAGCAAGATATATATTGGATACCTGGTTGTCTAACTAGAATTTTGTCTGAAATCTATTTAACAACATTGCATTTTGCATTTAAATTTGTAGTAGAGATAAATAACTGGACATATTTGCTTTCTCAGTAAGAGTTACAAAAGCAAAGTTTGGGGTTTCCTAGTACAAAGATAATTCTTATCATATTTTGTTCTTAGCATAAAGAGTTAACAGACTTAACATAGGAGTCACCATAGGGGAAACACTAATGCAAGCCATACCACATCAATCTGTATTGACAATCTTAACTTCATTAAACATTTAGTTTATATATACTTTAAGTTTACATATACTCTTTACTGAATCAGTTTCTTTACATTCCATTGCTTCCTTTGATTCGGTAAAATTCTTTAGACATTGATAAGTGTATGTTATTTTTTAACCTTTGAGAGCGAATCTTACACTACTTACCTTGCTGTGCTGGGTTTTAGTATAGTGATAAAAGAACATATTGAATTCCTTCAAGCACTCATCTTTCAGTTCATAAACTCCATGGCCAGAGACACCCGGTTTCCTTACAGAGAAATATTTCATGACATACAGATTAGTAACGTATGTCCAGCACATCTTTAAATGTAAACAAATCAGTAACACAATTTATTTTTTAATGCAAGTGGAATAGTGACGGTTACTTCATTAACTTACAAAAAGCAGGGAGTGAGTACATTTATTAGTCTTTAATTTTCAAGACTGTTTACTACTGTAAATCCCATCCAGCAGCAAAACATTTCTAATCTATACATCATCTACAGTACACAATATAGCCTCTGAAAATTCTTTTAGACTTTATGGCTTAGAATTTCAGACACTGGATGTTATTGTATAAAATTCATTCCTTTCTTTAACCAAACTACAAAACGAGTAATACAAACAGCTACTTTCCAGACAAGGGAGATTTTTTGAACCATACGTATAAGTCTCAAAGTAAAATTCCTAGGTACATCTATAGCTGTTCTTAATTAAACATAAAAAAGCAAGTCACATGAAATCTAAAATAAAACATACTAAAATAATTAAAAGAAGGTATTTTTCTCACAAAAATAGCAGACATTTGAACTAGTTTTTCTCAACTACAATTGATTGTTCTGTATTTGCATGCATATATATACGCACGTGTATATAAAATTAACTCCCATCTGAAAATAAGAGAAAGTTAGCGACTAAGTAACATTTAAACCAATTATTAGATGGCAACTGTCAAGGGTACAATGAGTGTTGTTAATGTTCCTAGCCATCTTTGGGGAAAAAAAACCCCAAACAACAACAAAAAACCCCTTTTGAACACTCTAGGACATGAGATTACTAAACTCCTGAGACTCCTCAAAATGAATTTGAGGAGAAAGGGTGGCAAAAGAAGAGAAGCAGCAGTAGCTTAGGATACTCCATACACTTTTCTTTCCTGTGCATACTTGGCACACATATATACTTCAGGACAGCAAAATATTAGCTCAACAGAGACTGTACAGTTCAGCTGATTTAACCCACATAAACTACTTCACGTACAAGCTACTTATGAAATAATATTAAGAACTTACTTAAATGTAGCCACTTTATCAATTACATTCTCCAAGCCAGTTTCATTGTTCTCCTGGTAAAAAATTTAGTTTGGAATAAATATATAAATATCTTCAGTATTATGCTATGTGTAATAAAAATAAGCAAACAGATTTAGATAATTCCATAATTCATGAATTAATATATTTTGCCCGCTGTTAACCAGAAAGCAGATATTCATAACTGACAAGTTCCAAGGAAGTACCACAAATAATTTCAGTTAATCATGTAAAACTTTATTAATGACCAAGCTGATCTCTAGAAACAGGGCAGCACTTACCCAACCTCAATGAAGGAAAAAATGGAGGTTCAGTTATTTTAAAACAGTGAAATGTGGATATTATTCTAATATTCCAGGGTATTTAATTTACAATAAAACTGTAGCTTTTTGCATTAATTGCCAGCCCTGAAAACTTGCACAGACTATAAAATCTAATCCACCTCTCTTTGCTTTGCTTGAATTTTCAACTATTGGAATAGAATGACCAGGAAATCCGTGTTTTCAAATAAACCTGTACAGCACGTGACTTTGATTTGATCTGCACAGGTTTAAATGATCAAAATTATAGGATCAAATTTACTGATGGCATACAGGGCCAAATGGAACTCAGCTGCATGGTCCTATAGGGCCAACCCAGAAAGTTTTAAAACTTTTCTTTCTGAATCTAGGAGAACTAGTAGGACAAGAGGGCATGGTCTTAAGCTGTGTCAGGGGAGGTTTACGTTGAATATTAGGAAAAAATTTTTTACAGAGAGAGTAATCAGGTTTTTAGGATGAGACTAGATATGGAACTTAGTGCCATGGTCTAGTAACCATGGCAGTGTTGGATCAAGGGTTGGACTTGATGACCTCTGAGGTCTTTTCCAGCCTGGTTGATTCTATGATTCTATGAACTACAGCTGAATATTCTAAAAAATTCCACCTCTTAACCAAAAAACATAATTCACATATAAGCCTTTCCAGATCCGTCCATACTTGAAACTGTGACATTTACCTTTACATCAGTAATGTGTGTAGGCTCCTTTATCATGTTATTTTGTAATTCTGAAACCAGCATTTAAGCTTTTAATCAGAAATAAAATGCTTCCATATTAAGATAAGGAAGCTAAAGAAGAAAGACAAACCAAGAAAAAGTAAATGAAGGAAAAAAGTAAATAAATCAGGACTCACGTTTTCAGGCAAAGACTTAGTAATTGCACTGTGAGCCATTGGTTCAATACATAGCAGATGGATGATTTCTCTCATTGTAACATCTTCTTTTGTCACATTGCTGATTCCAGGAACATATCTTTCCCCTGTCAGAGCGAATCAAAAGGAGAACGGCAAATGTGACAGGTATAAAGCAAATCTGAATTTTCTGCAGTGATAATGCTCTTGCTGGAATGTTTCAGTATTTGCATTTGTCAGCAACCTGTCCCAACTGTGTGAGAGTAAAAGAGCCTAGCTTCCTAACAAAACGGGCCAAGATGGACTTTATCTTCATATTCTACTTTAATGTCAATTATGATGTTATCTAACAACTTTTTTCACTATGCAACCCCTATTGCTTCCAGTTGACAAATATTTCTGTTACTGAATCGTATATTTAAAACAGGCACTCTCCAGTATACTCTCCATACCATCTATGTTAGAGAAAGTCATCAAGCCGATTTTGTCAAATTGATAAGCCATTACTACAACAAGAGAAATGAAACTTACCCACAACATAGATGAGAATCTGCAGCATCTCTTCTATTAAAATGTTATATTGTTTGATTAAATCCTACAACAGTTAGAGAAATCAGTTTAAAAAACCCCATAAAACTGCAGGAAAATCCATCAAATGACACTGAGCTCAGCCTTCAGATCTACTACTTCAGTGAAGCACCATACTGTAAGAAGAAACTTCCAACAAGCTGGAAAAAGTGTCTGCACATGTAGAAGAGATTTTACTCAGCAACTGAAGTGCAAGATTCACAGCCAGAAAAAGAAACAACAGCTAAAAAAAGTATCCCAGATGAAGGATTATGTCAAAGTTCAAGCCTCAAGAAGCAGCATAACAACCCAAGAAACTTCCAGCCAAAACAAAAGCACGTAACATAGCCTAAGAGACATGGAAATTTTATAGTGAAGTTATTTACATGGATTTTGGTAAATTCTCTATGAAATAAAGGTCAAAGGGAAGCAAAACGTGTTTGCTAATTTTGAGTAAGCCTCTACAAACTCCAAATACAAAATCATTTGTCTAACCACTAGTTCCAGTGTTTACTGACTTCTACTGTGGTCATAAAAATGCGCTTATCAACAGTAGCTAGTTCTTCTTATTAAGGTTTCATATACTCGAAGCTGACAAACTACCCATGAGGAAAACTTGCTATTTACCTGATCTTTGGTGGGTTTGATCTTTTTGAAAGCATCAGCAAGCTCGTATCTTTGCAGCACCAATAGGAGGAACTGGTTCGGATCCATAAGAGATGCACCTATCTATCAAAAACACCAAACTAATAAGAACATCAGTTACTATTACAGTTATTCAGTCATTAAAAAAAAAAAATTGCCTTTCACCAGGAGAAAAAATTCTAAATCATACAAATTTAATTAATATAAATTTTTAAAATTACATTTTTTAAAATTCCATCAAAGTTTTATAAGACAAGAAAGCAATGATTCAAAACATTATACCTGGAGCATGATGATGTCTTTATCATACATCTCTTCCCTGCATTTAACATCTTGGTAATAGAATACCTGAGAAACAGGAAAACAAAATTTAAGTAGAGATATAAAGTAATGCACTATCAAATATGCACCAGTTAATTTCTGAGGCTTTCTTACACTGTACCACATCATTACTGAGAAAAGGAAAGTCCATATTTCTTTCAAAATAAATGTGTAGTTTGATGGAAGTGCTAAATGTTTTTTCATCTATGCAGAGAAAGTCTATGGCTTATTTCATACCCCCTTCCAAGAGAACATAATTCTAATGGCTGCTACTGATTAAAGTAGAAACATCCTCCTCCTCCCCCAGTTCTCAGAAAGACAATATTTACTTTGATTTCACCAAAGGGTCCTGTGCAAGATCAGCAGAGAATTTCTGCCACCAAAGAAAGAAAAAAACCCAAAGTCAAGCCAAAGCAGGCAAATGCAAGCGTAGACTCTTCCTTTTACATTTAGTCTTGCAATGAAAGTCCCAAGTATTAGAAAATGTTTGCATGTCCAGCTGCATGGCTCTCAAAACTATGATACTAAAATAGTTAAACTTTTGCATGTAATAATTTCCATACACCAAGAGAAACTTCTAACAACAGTACTAACAATACTTATGCAGTGACTACGAGATCTGAAAGTAGCTTACAAGTAGACACCAGTAACATTACCACTGTTTCAAAGAGTAAGAAACAATCATAACAGAGATGAAAATACTTATCTAATGCAGGGTCCAGGGAGGCAAGCCATTGCTGAAGCTGGAAATAAAACCAAGTAATCTAAATTCCCACCTAGAAACCTTTCTATTTAGTGTAGGATTAACCCCTGTGACCCCTCTCTGCACTAGATGAAATCACCCCTGGGAGCACTACGGAGAAACCCTTGCATATATACCTTAGGACCAACCTGCTACTGAATATGGTAAGGGAGTACCTGGCTTATCAGGGAGAGTCCATTCCTTCTCCACATCTCTGCAGCAACCTGAGCCACCAAGACAAGACATCGCAAAGGATATTCTACTAGCAGCTCCACTTGAAATTCTTCCTAGAATTTAAAAAAAGAAAAAAAAAGAAAAGAAAAAAAAAATCAAGTAAGAATAAGTCTGTTGATTTCAGAAGGGTAAATTCTAGTGAAAAAAACGCATATTGACAGCTGTAAAATAACTTGTGTGTGAGCCATGAAGGTTACAGGATATAATTTTAGGCTTTTTCTTCCCAGAGCATAAATCACAAGAAGCATTTGAGGGAGAAAAGAAAATAAAAAAATCTTACAGGAGAAACAAACTCGTGCAGTCTTGAGATGGCTCCAGTCTTGCTTAATCGTACATGAAGACCTACAAAAACCAACAGGAAGAAAAATTAGAAAATAAATCAAAATCAGTGAAGGTTCTCCTCCAACCCTTTCTAAAAGTTAGCTAAATCATCTATATCTCAGCGAATTACAAAAAAGAAGTCAGTTTATTGAGGAGACTTCATACTTTCCTTTTTTTTTTTTAAGATAGATCTACTACATTATCACAACAGTTCTGACCAATCTACTCATTGAGTGAATTAAGTAACACCATTTAAACTGAGGTGCTAAATAGTATTAGCAAAATTTTTATTTCACATTTAAATCACATGACAGTAGTAAATGAATTTCAAGACTACAAGGCTTAACAGATGGTATCTTGATATCAAATGATGTGATAAAGAATCTATAGCTTAATAGCATACGATTTCATTTGTTTTCTACAGAAAGCGGTGATCACCCACTGCTGTAGTCCTTTGTATTCTGACTGGAAATCTGTCCTGGCATGGTGCAAACATATGTCTTTTAGGAGGAGCATTTTAACAGTCCTAAGATATACATGGCTGGAAAATAAATTTGAGATACAGTAATAATGAACATGCATTTCAACAAAGCAGGTAGAAATAGAAACAGAACCACATAAATTCAAATAGTTCAGAGAAAACTGATGATCTCATTAAAAAGGGAAAATGCTCCCTCTTGTCTGACTTCCTTCTCTCTCTCCTGTTTAAAAAAAGCATCTTCTGGCCTCCATGGCAAATGTTTGTTTGAGAAAAACTTTCCCATAGTGGGACATATGGAGATCACATTTGCTTGATTACGAGAAGGTCAGAAAGTCAGAGAGCAATTCATCTGTGAAACACTGAATCCAAATGCCTTCTGGAGTAAAGAAATAGAGATGGATGATAAACACAATTTAAATAGCAATCAAAATACAACACCTACCAGCAAGAGTCCTAGACAGTGGCAAATGTATGCTGACAGGATCTGCAGACACTCTGTAAGGTCTGCTCTCCAGGGTATGGCCACATAAGTGAAACACTGTCTTTTCCCGAGAGCGGCCATTTGTGCTGCACCTCATCACAGCTTTATGGCATTCTCTGTAGGCTCTGAGCAACAGCTCTTCCTAGAATTTAAAGTAAATGCGCACATTATATTTAAAAAAGTCATGCACTCCATCCTTTCTCTCTTTGTCACACCTTAATTAATTCTCTCAGACTCATTTTCTGTGGAGAACTATACTGAACAAGTGAGCTTTCTAAAAAGCTTGCCTTTTAAAAAGCCCTGAGGAATATTCACAGAAGGCACACTTGTAAGAATCCCAGAAATCTGATACACTTACATCACAGGCACACCACTCCTGGAACATCAAAAGAATGTTCTTCAGCTGCATCTGTATAGCAATAGCTGCTTCCCAGTCAGGGTCCACCTCAATGTGCTGACCAATCTGTCTTTTTATCTCTTCCATTCCCTGAAATGGAGATTCCACAAAATACTCAAGCTAAATCAGTAATCACAGGCCTAAAACAATATAAAGTCCCACAAGCAAATGGTAAAATCCAGGCTGTTTGGATACATGTAGCTAAAACTGGTAAGTATTCTTTCTATAAAGTAAACATGACTTTTTCACCCACCCAAGACAGGGATTGAAGAATTTGTCACCATAACTGCATGTCTATATCCACAATATTGCTACGGACAAGAAGAGGAGCAAACAGAAGAGCTGTAACACCTTTATAACAGAATATTAGAAAGAAATTATTTAAATGCATTGTACCTGCATGCAAGTTAGAATCCTTAGGAAAGAAACAAATCCTTCCAAAAAACGCTCCCTCAGGCGGTCTGTCCATAATGTAGGCTTGCTGACTAAGACATACCTGTCCCCAAAGAAAACATTATCATCCTTTGCCCAGACGTTACTTCTGCTTATGCTTGTATTTCAAATGGTTTTTTGGTTTAATACAATCAACTCCATTGTCACATACATCACCCTTCCCACCTCAAACTACTCAGAAAACTTTCACCAAATGCTAGAGTTGATAGTAATTTGGTGTGACTCCATAATTTGAAATTAACAGACTTTTTAAATTTCAAGGTATTTGGGGTGGTTTGCTTTTACATTACTCAATTTCTTAGACTAATTTGGTAACTGTATGAGTAGAAAATCCTATGCAGATAAGGATTATACAGCTTTCTCAGAATGATAATGGATAGGAGCCAAATTTTCCATACTGTCTTAAAGGTATTTTGTTTATTAATGTAAATGTTACATATAACTGTATCAGTGAAAATCAAAATATGCCTTTATAGAATAAAATTTTGGTATTTTAAGTTTCCACTGGAAAAAGACTCACTAAAATTTCATATGTGTTTTTGAGGGGTTTGATTTTGGGTTTGTTTTTAAAGCAGTTTTATCATTAGTTTCTGAATTGAAACACCTCACCCTACTACCAACTTTCTTAGAATTGCTCTAGCTTCTCAGCTTTACACGTACCTGAGGTCATATATTACTGCATATACCCGATTCAGTTTATCCTGACTGTAGCCTTGGAAGTTGAACTTGTCATTTTTGTCTAGGTACTCTGGAAGCACTTCTAGGAGTGTCTCTGTAATGGTGGTGATTACATTTTGCTCTTCAATAAGATGTCGGGCCTGCAAGAAGAAAATAGAAATTTTTTCTTCCAACTACTCTGTTGAAGAGAATTAGCAAAATATTTTTTCCTTTGAATTCAGTCTTTCTGATTAGAAAATATTTTAAGCATTTGCAAAGAGTCCCAGACAAAAAAACTCCCCCCCTCAGGATTTAACATATTTCACCCCCATAAAAAGACTTCTAACCATTTTTTAACCCCTTGCCCTGTTTTTAAGGTTACATAAGAAGGTAAATGTGAACAGTAAATAAATACAGAGAGTTAATGCAGACTATGATGTGCCTAAAACTTATACTTATTTGCATTCCCTCTACATTCTGTCATGAATTTTCACATCAACTGAAGCTCCTGCTTTCATACTCGCCTGCAACAAATCTCAAAATAATTCATATTCAAACTCAGCAAAGCATAAAGACTCTCTGCCAAGCATAACAGTCTGCAAAGGTGGTACTGCTAGCAATTCTCGAACTTGTTTTGCATTTCTTGCAGAGACAGGCTGAACATACCAGAGTGGGTACAGTAAACATCTGAACTGAGAGTGCTGTCACAGAGAGAACTCTGTCATGATCATCACTGATGTATTCCTTTTGCAATGTCTTGTAATACTAGAAAAAGATAATATTGGGGACATAAAAAAGTAAGCATTTTTGTTGACATTCGTTTAATTTACAAGAATTACATCTCAATGTTCTTCTTGCTATCTAATAGAAGCACTTCAGACTACAAAACCACCACAATTTCCTCAATGCACCAAAGCAATTCAGTATAGGTCCCACTGCCTTAATACTGAAGATAAGCACAAATTTAACTGATTTGTCAGACTGGAACCAAAATCTTTTTTTTCCTACAACCAGTATTCCCCATGAAAAGACATTAAATATCTGGAAAAAAAATCCATATAGACATTAACTTATAAAACAAATCTTCCTCCTGCAGCGAGCTGCATGGATAGTTATTCAACAGCTGTATATAAAAGACATGTACAATGAGTAATGCAGGTCTTTGTTTGCTTTGTTTTAGTCCAGAGAAAACCATAACGTATCAATCCTCTTTATCAGAATTAAAAGGTCTCACCATAAAACAAACAACACTTTGTCTTAGGTTTTGTATATTTATAAACTATTGTATCTAATTTTCAAAAAGAAAGGCCAGTTTCAGTTGCAGTTCACTTGCCATTTCAAAAAATACATGGAATACTAATGGCATTCAAGTAAGTATATATACCTACAGGATTCTAAGCAAAAAACCAGTGACATGGGAATTAATTAATTGCATTCTATAAAGGCTGAGCTAGTTATTAAAGCTCTGCTTGCTGAAAATTCATTATTTATATTGAAACAATTTTCAGTTTGGGGGGAAATTTTACAAAGCTAGTACAAATTCATAGTGTAAAAACTAAATAACCATTTACCTTCACAAATTCCACAGCAAAAAGTTTTTTGTATTCCATTTCCATGAAAAAACTACTGAAGATAAGTTCGTGGAGAACCTTCCTTGCCCCTGCAAAAAGCCAATACAGTGCATGTCACTTTGTTGTACTAAGATGCAGCTTTTTGCGGTAAAAAGGAAACAATTACTAAACTATAATTAAAAATCATTAAAAGCCTTGAAATGGTTGCAAAGTATGTAAGGAAAGTTATTATTTTCTCCTGGTTTTGACATTTATTGGTATGCATTTAAAACACTGAGTAAGCACCAAGTCACTCAAAAGCTATATCTTCTGAAAAGATTTTTCAAAAATACATAAAGCAGGAAAAATTGAGGGGGCAAATACATACTCAAAATATCGATTAGCTGAGCCGTAAAAAAAAAAGGCTTTATAATAACCGTAATGAAAAAAATGAAGACTATGAAGATACGTAATTCTACCTGTTTAGCATTTAATTTTTCATGTGTGTGCAACAAATGGATAAAAGTAATTTGCCTCTTCAGTTTATAGCAACATGGATACACAAACCTTTATGAAGTTTTGCATCCCATAGCATCAACTTGCTTATAAAGCACGGCTTTTCAGATCCAGCTTCTTCTTTGAGACATATCTGACAAAAGATCTGGCGAAAGTCACCTATAGGGAGAAAATTATTCATTTGTACAAGAATGCTTTGATAATTAAATTATATGGCCCAAGAAAATGAGAACTACAGAATTCTGTTCTTTAAAAAAAAAGGCACTTCAGTATAAATTATTTTTAACAATGTTTTTCCTCAATGAATATACTCCCACATACCCTTTCCTTTACTAATTTCTCTCTATTATTCTTACCTGATTAATTTAATAAATCCTGTGATCTATAAGAGTATTTTAAAATTAAAATCATTTAGACAGCTTTGCAAAGCAGATCCGTAAGAAGAATTTGCTATGTCTGCACAGAAATGCACAGGCTAGGCAAGTCTATGCTGGTCCCTGCCTTGGGCCTTGAAAGTCAGTCTTTTCTAGAAATTCATAAATTATTTTACATTTTCTTGCACCTATCACTAAATACAGTACTTGCTAAAGCAGTTTTGGGGATCAACAGTTGCACTCAGCTGTGGGTCACTAGCATTCAGAAATGAAGCCTTATATTAGTAATTTGAAAAGTGTCATGCATCAAGTTCCTGACAACCTGGAAACAAACATTATAAAACGTTTCTTGATCCATATTCTACCACATCCATAGTCTATTCTGATTTCCAGGAAAAAGGGGAAAAAAACCCAGGAACTACCAGACCACAAAAAAAGTTCCAGCGGAGTACAGAACCCCAGGCTCTTAAAGCCTCTATGTATATAATCCAAAACAAGGACAGGAATGCTTGACTTCAGCTTTCGTACTTAAAGACTCTCTTAAAACATATTAGTGTCCGTTGACCTACAACAATTTCCTAATCCAAAATGCTACACTCAACATGGGACACTCTTTTTCAGTTTTAGTTGAACTGATAAGCTAAAAAGGTAATGCTTAAAACCCTAAAGTTTTGGGGATTTGCTGGAGCACTGACACCAACTTGCCTGTAATCATACAGAGGCAACAGCTGTCAGTTGCCATTTTAGATAATGTCATGAAATTGAAAATATAAAAAACTATCCAGGAAGAAAGTTGTGGATAAAAATCAAACTTTCACTAGAAACCTTCAAACAAACCACATAGTCAAAAACTTACACTGACTAAAAGGACTGAGGAACTCAGACTAGTAAGAAAACATCATCGGTGAAAAAAAAAATTTGAAAAGAACAGAAAGCTAAAATTTGTAAGCTACCAAAAAGAATTACAAAAAAGGACAATTCTAATCTACGTATTTCAAGGGAAAGATTGGCAAGTGTTCAGACAAAAAAAAAAAAGGTAAGAAATTCACTCTATTATCCTTACAAAGGAGGCTAAAGACAGATTTACCCTATCAAGAAGGGTGATAAGCAGTGAGTAGAGGTTAATCTATGCATATTTGTACTCTGAAGAGAAATTTTATAATGGCTTTAGCATGGTAAAACACAGGTATGAAAAAAACAGTAACAGAAATCAAAAGTACATTGATTCAGAAATCTTCTTTAAAACGATGAGCGTCATCAAACACCAGAACAATGTCTGAAAGCTTAAAATAGACTTTCCACTACCAGATAACGTTTTCAATTAAGGCTTTACTTTGATTATTTTACTGACGCTGTCTAATTAATCACAGCTATCAAATCTGAAGCAGGAATTAATGCAAGCAGAGGGCATATGTTTTCACTGATGGAGATGTTCTGCAGCTTTCCACCAGCACTGGGGATAGCGGCTTTCAAATAACAGGGTGTGTGATGCTGAAACTGAGAATAATAAAACTTCTAGAAGAACAAACATAGCTCAGGCAGGGAAAGACATTTATTTCAGCAAGAAGGAACTGAAAAGTACCACTATTCATAACCATGCTACAGTATTATTTATTTACTACTTAGAAGGAATATGAAAGTATTTTAATTAAGAGAATATCATATACAACACTGCTAAAGACATTTCTGAGAGCATAAGTCATTAAAATACTGCTATGGCATTATTGTAACAAAAATGAGTTACACTTACTTGAATAGCTCATGAGTTTGTTCAGCCAAGATCCAAGGCGCAAAGCAAACTTCTGGTGTGCCATAACATCAGCGTGCAGAACCTCCACGTGAAGTGGTCGTTGAGAGACATTTTCAGAATGCCTCTAGGAGTCAGGTAAATATTAGTACATATAAAATCAAGATAACATTCATTTCATTATTTATCTTCATCACCCAGTATCTCTCCCAACCAAAACAGGAAAACAGTTTGACGTTTTATTTCTGAAGATACCTATGTATCTATTTATCTATCCATCCCAAATGTGGTGGGGTAAATTAAATTTTAAAAAGCTCACAGACAAGTTTTAAAACCATGGCAATACTAAGTCAAAGACTTCAAGGCAGACAAAGAAGTTTTCACTATTAATACTGATAAGGCTGATTTTTTTTTTATTAGAAAAGTATTTTAGGAAGTTACCTTAATTTCTTCTTTTGCTTCCTGACAAGAAGCATAATGTCCTGCCTTAACAGCTCTACGACCCTGTTTAAAAAAATATTGAGACCAATATAAAGCAAACACAAAATGTGACAAGTCTGACCCTTTCTATTATGTTTTTTTTACATAACAGAAGAACAGAGACCAACATCACTCATGGTGCTATTAGATATCTAGAAGCATATCAAAATTAACATAGTTGTCTACAGAAAAAAGCTATTTAAATTAACAACAGAACAACAAAGTAAAGTCTAGTTATGTTCATATTATTAGATAAGGAAAATTCATGCATACATTAAAACAGACGAGAATGATTTCTACATATTAAACACAAACCACATCAACTTTCTTCCTAGCACACAGTACATTCATCCTGAATTGCTTTTCTACAATCTTGCCCAGTATTTCTCACCTCTGTATATGAAATACCATGGTATATTGAAAACCTGGGTTTAATAGCTCTTTCAATAAAGCCAAGAACAGGTCCAGCTCAGACCTCAAATTCCACTCAAAGGAAACAAAAAGTATGTGCTTCCTTAGCAATTTCTCCACATAGCAGAACTTCACACCAGAAGAGAGGAAGTAACTCTATGTTGTGGAACTGTTAAAATTAAAATGCTATAACCTAGTCCTGTACTGTAGCAAGCACTTTGTAAAATGAACAGCCTGATAAATTCTTGATCCAAAATTTAGACTTCAATCAAAAGGAATCTTCATAAGGAAAACCTTCGAAAGTTATTCTATAAACATGCGTGTATATACTTCTTTTTACAAAACCTGCAGCTACAGAACAAGACTTGTAATTACGTACGACTGACCCTGCTAACTAAATACAACTAAATTTTCAATACTTGACAAAGAGAAACAAACAGAAAACAGTTTTTACAGATTAAAAAAAGATTCTGATATTAGTAAGATGTTTCATATGTCAATATACAACAAATACATATACAGCTTTAGATAAAGTTTCTCCATGTGCAAACTTTTTTTTTATACTTCTGTGAGGTGAAAAAATATGATTACAATTCCCACACCACTGGAAAAAAAGTTCACATTACTAGTATAAGGTCTTTATATGGGATATTAATTCAAAAAATGAAGCAGTAAAATTGTCAGGTTCACCCATATTCCTTCATGGATTCTTCCTGGTTTTATTTCCTTAATATGAACTTCTAAAATTTTCAAATAAGTCGGAGTCAGAACAAGCAGTAACTCTTGCAAAATGTAAGGTACATTTCTGATTAAATGTACCTGAATATGTGTATTTCTGACTTGTATATTTTTCAGAAACACTACTGAAATAAAACAATTGCAGCTGAGAAATAAAAAAAATTAAGAAAATATACTAAATATGAAAGGAGAAATTTCAGATAAATCAGCTCTTCCTTTTCTCAAGAAACTGGCTTTTTGTCCTGAAAAAAAAAATTAATGTGGTTTAAAAAACCACTTGCTTGAAGCAAGTGCTGACTAATAGTTACTAATAATTATTCTGCAATGTGCCTTTCTCTCCTCAAGCTCCAGCAACCAAGAAACAAAGATTCTATAACCAAGTGACGACAGTGACAATTCATAATGGTTAAAAGGTGACTTTCTCCCATATCCCAAGGCACTAACCTCTTTATCTATGGCAGTAGTATGCAACTGGGCTTCACCAAGTTCGCAGCCAAGTGCCCTTTGCAGGCTATAGATGACATGGTCGTAAGAATGGTGTTCATCATTGAAAAGGACACAGTAGTAGCTGTCTACTTGCTCTCTACTGGGAAAAAGGTAACATATCACCACACAAATAAAAATAAAATTGTAAATAGTGTCCTATCGAATACTAGCAACAGCTTACTTGATAGCTTGAAAGGAATGTCAAACACACAAAAAAATCTTAGAAGAAAAATCAAGCATGTTCTTCATGACAATGACATGCCCCCCACCACCATCTACACCTGAAAAAGCCACAAAAACCATTCATCAAGTACAAAAGAGAAGTTTTTAAGTTATTTGATATTCTCAGCTCTGTTCTGCTCCCTTGCCCCTTAGGACAGGCCTCGTCAGTGTCTCCTACTGGCTCCTGGCAGGTCTCTCCACAGTCCTGGCACTCCCTCCCCTGGGCACCAAGACCTGCCACTGTACTACAGATCAGGCTGGCTCAGGAACAGTTCCCTTTGGGAACTGATGGAGCACAGTTCCACACTACTTTTCCCATGAAGCATCAAAAGGTTTTCTCTATATAACTCTAGGCCAAAAATACTACAGTGCTGTTTATAGGGATTTCAGCACTAATATGTCAGCACAAGGGTGAGAATGTCCCAGCCACAATTATAATCAAAGTTTCTAATGCCTTGCAGAGAAAGTTGGAAATAGGTCACTACCTAACGGTGAGCTCCGGAGGCAGTTCCTTCTCTTCTTCCCAGATAAGCATATCTACAATGTACTTTATCACAGAGGGAAACACCCTCCTGGAGTGCTCCATAATTTCTTCATTCAACTGACATTCAGAATTCTGTAAAACATGAGATAATATTAATACAGAAAAGAACACTAAAAAAAATTTGAAATGGCATTGAGAGAATACCTTATCAGTATATTTGTTTCAGGAAATTATCCTTTTTATGATTTTCAAGCAAATTACCCTCACCTAATTTCTTCTCTTCGAAGTGTTTTTTCATCCCAAGGGCTCTCAGTAGTATTCCAACACTTTCACCTACCTTTTTTTTATATATCCATGTTTTATCGAGGACTAAACTACAAAAGGCATCATCAATTGTGTTAGAAAACTTCACTTCTTTTTAAACTTGCATTTAAAAAAGCTGTTTAACAGCTTTCTGTACACATGCAGATATTAAAAGTTTGCAGCACAGATCAAAATTTTTCTCCTGCACTGCTTTCTTTTCTGTGGGGGGGATTCTGTCAAACACACACAACAATCAAACAGAGTTATCCAAGGAACACTAACTCTGTTTTCTTCAGAGATCCCATCCCAAACCCAGATATCATTCAAAATATCCCTGAGAACTGATGAATTTCCCATCCACTCAGACAAAGCTCATCAAGTGAATTGTCTACATCTTATAACATTATTAATCATTTCTATAAGCATTTAAGCAACCAAATCCAGTAATTTCACATACAGCCATGACACAGAAACAGAAGCTGACTTCTTCTACAGTATTTGCATGAAGTTTCCTATCATTTTAGGTTCATCAAAAATGCCTACAAAACCTGAATATGCTTGTTTTTGTCAGAGTGAAAGACGAGAAACACAGATGCTTTCCAGGAATAAAGCTTTTCAGACATGACTTAAATCCCAGAGTACTAAGGGCACTCACTTCTGCAATAAACAATCTGACACAAATATTAAAGAACAGAAAGAGCAATGTATTTAATACAACTAAGACCCATATTTTCAAAAATTCTTAAATCAACCTACAGTCACATTTATCAATTTATGAAGTAAATTCATGTTGAATAATGCACTAGGTATGATGGAAAAGCTTAAACTGTAGTGGAAGAGAAGTAAGAATGTGTTAACATGACCAATTACTTCTAAAGCTCTGAACAAGTTTTCTGAGCTGATAAGCATCAGAAGAATAATTTAGAGTCAGACATGCAATCTAAAAATGTCTGTCAATGAAATCATGGTCTACAAATATCACTATGGGTACATACTTAATTTTGGATAAGCTCATGGTAGATCTTGATAATTAAGAATGTAAATGTCTGGGGTAATTATTTTTTCCCAGACTGATAAAGTTATCATAATCTTCATGCTTGGAGAAGAATGAAAAAAACTATAGTGCTAAGCATAACTTAATTGAATCGAGTCATAAATATACTAATTTTTTTCCAGTTTTTCTTAAGAGTTTGGCTTTTTAAGCATTAATGTATATTAAGAAAAAACAACAGAGCTAGAGAAAACTCAGAGCTGTGCACAGGTACTCCACAGTAAGACATGCTGCTCTCCTTCAGTCTGTAAAAAAAAAAAAAAAAAGTGAAGGAAAAAAAACCCAAAGGAAATCACATCAAAAGATTTATAAATTATTAAAAATGGGGCTTGCACTCATACAAGTAGTGAAAAGTTAAATGATGCAATGCCACCTCCCATGCTATCCATATTAATATAGAAGTCACAGTCAAATGAAATTCAGATACACCTAATGTAAATTGAAAGGGTAAAAATAAAATTGCCTCAGAAATATGCCTAAAAACATGCAATTGTTTAAGCTTCAAGGTAAAGCTTAAAAAAACAAAATTGTGGAAGAATGAACAAAGTAAATTCAGGTACCAACGTTTTACAATAATTAACAATCTTTTTTTTTTAAAAAAAGTGCCTGGGAAATACTGTTTCCTTATCTTAGACACGAATCCTTCAAGTTTGCTGTCTTAGAGACGTATTTAGGCAAAAAGATTTTTATATTTCTGGCATACGGAAGACATTAATTTGAAATCGATAGGAAATGGATAACTCCTAAAAGCCTGGAGTGCGCTTTCTAAAATTATATATTCCCTGCACTTAAGAGTAATTACAGGAATACTGGTTAGGATCATCCAGCAAAAAGTGCTTTTTGTTTGACAAGCATGGAATAAACACTTCCACACTACCAAAAAACGTGCTGGAAAAGAAATATGCAAGACATCTGCACCAAATGTGCTTTGTCACTCATTTCTTTTAATAAGCACTGTATGCTGAGAAAATTCCTACATTATGAATGTCCTTGATTCTCAAAACAGAGAACAAACCCTGAGGTAATCCAAACATTCACAAGCCTCTTTGTCATAAAGAATCCATGACAGACAGGTCTTTTATTAAAAAAGAAAGATGGTCATGCAATCTTTCAAATGGTTACACATAGGATATAATTAATATGCTGATGCATTGCATTATTGTAGTGGTTGTATTTCTACTCTTTTACTAGAAAGTCTGCATATACTGACTGCATAATAGCTACATATATTGACAACAAGAACTAATAAGCAACCTTTTACTTATTCAAATTCAAATAATTGTCTCATTATATGTTTTCTATCATTTACAACTCTCAGGTAGCACTTAATGGAGGAGTATGTTCCAGTTTATTTGACAGCAGTTGTAAAATAGCTTTGGACTTTCAGAGCTCCATGACAGAAGTGATGATCAAAACAATTCACTGCAAGCCAACCAAAGACCTTATCAGAGATTGGTAGAGAAATATTACTTGAAGAAGATGGGAGGTTCTCTGTTTCCTTATGATCACAGGTATGATTACAGTTCTCAATTAAGTTAAAAACAAAGAGATACTGTGTTAGCTGCAGTCACTATTGATCCAGTCTGTCCTTTAACTTTATTTCCATTGTATACAAATGCCCCGAAGAGTATTCTGAGCAGTTTATTTTCATCCAAACAAACAAAATGCTGTGGAGTCCTGAACACATGCAGTTTCCTCTCAAGCTTTGTTTAAACTTGGTTTTGAAAAAAAGCCCACAAAATCTGGACAGCATGATTTTAAATAAGAGTGAAACAGCTTTTTTGGTAAAATTGCTAAAGGTTTCAGTGTTTTTCTTAACATTTGTTTTTTATTTCATTACTATGAAAAAGCTGTTCTAAAGGACAGGGAAGTAAAAAGCACAGTATGCTGTCATAGATGCCAATACCAAATCTGTGAGATCAAAATCTATACCTTGCAGAGAAACAGCTTCCCCTGAAGGAAGTAAAAAGGACTCTGGTCAGAGTTGTTGGAACCAAAAGTAATGTTATTTTCAAAAGTAAAGTGCTGAAACAACTGTTAGGAGAACTCATGCAGACCCAAATTTTAAAGGCAGGAGATACAATCTGTGTTGTATTTCTTGAGATGTGCTTCATAGGCCCATGTTCACCCAGGTATCTGTGCAATTTCTTTTTGTGAGCCATCACAGTTGAAATCCACAATGAATACAAGCTACTGTCTGTAAGGCAAACTGGTGATCTAAGGAAAAAGTAGTATCACTTATCTAGGAGCAATGGAGAGTTTTTGGCTGGAAACACTTAGTTCTCTAATGGAAAAACAGTTAATTCTCAACAGAGACATGAATATTGTGTGTTAAGACTACTGCTAAATTCTCTTTGTGATATGATACAGACCTCCCCACACTCAGCTACAAATCTAATACTGAGCACCTTGTACCATCAATTTTCCACAGTATCTACAGGTGGCTTTGAAGCTGGTAGAGATGAGTTCTCTACCTTCCTGTATGTCTTTATCAACACTACCAGCAATCCACCACTCAGAAAAATTCCTATTTTCCTTCAGAATACCAAGCACTACTGAAGTAGAAGCAGGTAAGCTCCAAGTGATAAATAGATGACCCCTTCATGGAGCTTCAACTATTTTTATCTTTGAAATCCATTAATTATCATGGGTTTTTTGAAGGATGAACAAGTAAAGGAAATCTTTGTCTCATTTTTCAGTAAATCCAGAGCTCTTTATTCATTTTCCATTTTATTTTTTCACCAGATAATAAATAACGGCAGTTTTGCAAGAAAACCATGAGGAATTAGGGGTCTGTTTGCAATGAAAATGCTAAGGTTTTTTGTCCTGATTATCTCAGACTGTAGCATTCAGGAAAAAAAAAAAAAGAACAAGACAAACAAACAATTTTACCTGAAGCAAGTGATATGCCTACATTCTCTTCGAGAATTCCTTATAAGATAGCACATTTCTCGTTAAAATGCTGCTTTATGAGGTACAATAAGCATGAGACATCCCAGCATAAGAGGTTAGTTTCAAGGCATCGAAACTTATTTTAGTCATAGTGACAGATCACACACCAGAAGTAACTGACAAAAACAATTGCTCAGTAATGTAAAAAAGAGAAAACATTGTTAAAATCAAGTACTACATCTAAACATTTACTAACCACTGGGAAACCAATTATTTCCAAATAAGAACTGAGTAACACGCACAGCAAAGAAAAGAGCAAGTGACTGCAATTTTAATGGCAAATGAAAGACTGAAATGCACAAGACAGGTAGATGAAATTGTCTCCAAACAAAAATAAAAAAAAGGGGAAAAAAAATCATTAAAGGACGCCCAATATGTATGTGTTTGATCCCAAACACCTTGACCAAAGAAATCTTGATTCAACTTGACTGAACTTGCTACATGACTTATACAATGCACATATAGGAATAAGCATTTTTTAAAATAAAAAAGGCAATATTTACAATCTATTCTTACTTCTTTTGGAGAACTTGATGACCCAAGCTCATGCTTAGTGCACAGTGGTCCAGCCTTCCATGCCTCTGTATCCCCACAGTCACAAAATCCACCTCCAGTGGAGCTATGCATCTGTAAAAACCATGTATTTCAGTCATGAAATATGCACGTAAAAAGCAAGAGAAAAACAGAAATGCACATTATTTAAGTCAAACACAAGTATAAATGCCTACTTAAAAAGTAGAAGAGATGCTGCATAACCAACAGACTTACCACAACATTTTTCTTTTTTTAGATAAAAGGAGATTTATCAGAGGAGCAGCAGGGTGAAATGTAAACTTTGAGAAGAAAATAAAGGAGGAAATACAGTTGCTGCTGCAAAAAGGTATGCAAGTCTTAAATAAATTTAACTAGAAAGTAGGTGAAAAAGCCTATGACTGATGAATAAATGCTTCATAAATGGCAAAATAATAATTTCTGGGTTTATTCCCAAAATTATAGAAAAGCTGCTTAATGCCTTTTGTACAAATTACTTCATCAAGTTAGAAAATAATATAAAGAAGAATATGCACATATTAAATAGACATACATTAGTACCTTCACTTCTAACCAAAGAAAACATGATCATATCAAAACACATTCTTGTAACTTTAACTTTGGATTGCACTTTCAGAAAAGTACAAATTCTGACCCTTCATTTTGGCAAAAAGTTCAGAAAAAACTCAGGCAAAAAACAATTATCCTTGGCTTACTCCAAATCCCCAATCCTGAAACAATTATAAAAAAACCTCAGTGACCCAATAAAAAGACATTCAAAAATCTGTTATTTACTTGAAACATTTTAAAATAACCTCATCTAATTAGACATGCTTCAAGCAGGAGGGTGGACTAGGTGACCTCCTTAGGTCCCTTCCTCCTTAGGTCCCTTCCATCCCTTCTGATGTCTTGCCTGAAGCAGTTGCTGAAAAACAGGGAAATAACACCAGCTTCTCAGGTCAGCTGTGGTTCCAAACTGCTCTGTAATCACTCCTGCCTATATTCCCTGGGTTTTCATCCTACTTCTCTGTAAACTGTGCATGTGCATGCATATGTACAGAGAAGTTATATCCACATTATCCAAATACTTTTGTATGTCTTTGAGTCAGTATCTGCAATACATGTTCAGATCAGTGCACAAAGACTTATACAGAGGGGCAGAATATTGTACTTTAACACCAGCCATTTTTGAGACTGCTAGGACCCTCTTCCAAACTCTGTCTTGTTGAAACATACCCACTTCAAGGAGGTTTATGAACTATGGATAACAGGAGTAAGACAAATATCTTTAATGAATATCATGCCAACAATACTCATTAAAATCCGAAATGAAAAAAATCTATCCCTCTTTTAAGTCATGAAAGATAATTAAATTGAATACATAGTGCTTCTGTACATTTTCTTGTCTCTTGCAGCAGACTTAGTCCAGCTTTAAAAATGACACAATATACTGTTTTCCATTTCTGCTTCCAAGGCTGTTGGAATTAAGAGTTTTAGTGAAAACAGCATGGAAAAAAGGAGGCCTGGGAAGGATTCGGGAGATGACAATTTAGGCAGTAAGTTATCTAAGAATTATTTTGAAGAACCTTCTTTAATTAAAGCACGAGAATCTCTCAAAGATAACATGGATTTGGTTCAAAGCGAATCAAAACGATATCATAAAGAAATGATCCAGTTCTACAACAATCTCCTCAAAAAGAAAAAAAGAAGAAAAAAAAAAAATCGATGCTTAACATTTAGTTTATGCAAATCTAAATGGAGGGTCAAAGTGGACATGTAGAGACTGCATCATANGGTGTAATTTCATCATAGTCCACACTAAGGCACTAAGTAGTTTATGCAAATCTAAATGGAGGATCAAAGTGGACATGTAGAGACTGCATCATAAGCGCTGAAGTGATGGCCCTTGTATTTGCACACTCATTCTAAATTTGTCAACACCACTAACCGGGACTTAGGACGTGACTGCCATTTTCAGTCACAGGTTTTGCTCTGACTTACACTTCTGTGATACTGCCAAAGAGAATAATGATGTATGCATTCATAAACACTCCTTTAATCCTTGATTCTTCAATTAGAAAGTTGCTGTTCTTAAAACAGGTTTTACATAGTTAGAAAGATGAGAGAAAGGATATTAAGTAATTCATAAATCCCAGAATTTCTTTTTAACAAGAAAATTACTAATGGTTTATATACAGTTTATTATATCCTCAAAAACACTTCTCTAAAGCTACAAGTACCATTTCTTAAAATAATATTTTCCCACCTTGTACCGGTGATTCTTGTGAATGCTGTTCTGGAAGCAGTCAATACAGAGCACACAAGTTGGATCAACTGCACAGTCTCTGCAACAAAAATGGTAACTGTAACTGGAAAACTTTCTAAAACAAACACATGGAATTTTCATGTACAAAAGAAAATGCTGCTCTGAAAAAAAAAGTTGAGATTAACAATACTTCAAGTTATAAAAACATTGGCTACTCCACGTCACACAGAAGGACAATAGTCTTGTTAGGTTTGAACTATGTATTCAAACTGTTATATCAAATTCCATCAAAAGCACACTCATTTTCCACTTCTAAAACTTGCTGCTAACTTTCTCTGGTTTTGCTAAGAATAAGTAGCTACTAAAACCCATGAGGACTCTGAATTAACCTTTATTATTGCTTCCAACATCTGTAGTCAGTTTGCCAATTAAACTTCTGCTACACTTCTTCTAGGTTATGTTTCTAACTTTTAGAACAGTTAGAAATTCAAATTTAAAGAGAATTTCTTTATTAAATGAGCCAGGGATATATATTTTGAAATTTAATCTCAACAGTTTCAGTCACGCACTTAAATACCAGAAAATCTGGAACTACACTCATGGGCAATCTAATTCCATTTGTTTCTGTTCCACATTCATACTTTTTTTATATTGCATTTTTCCTTAAAATATGGTTGCTTTTTTCTTTAAATGCTGTTTCATTCTATGCAAAATGTGGATGACAGGTACTAAATGACAACATATCAAGTTTTTTACTTTACATCATTGTTCAAGCCTCTTTTACAATACAACTAAAATAGCATGGTAATTCTGATTACAGAAATAACTTCCTTTCAAACCTTCAGATTTTAATAATCATTACAATAATTTAACACTTCAGTCACATTCATTTATTACCATAAATCAATTGAAAGGTGAGTTAAAAGAAAGAAAAATTAATTTAGAACTGCCTGCTAGATTTGAATGCCCAATTCATGATGTTTAGGCTTTAATACTTCAGGGTATCTATTATTTTTAGCATTTTAAGTCTAAAGCAAATGTATACCTAGCTCCAGTTGCAGGAATACAAACATACAGTAGCTTGCATAAATATTACTACATTTTTGCAAGACGGAAACTCAAAAAACTAGGAAAAACAGACCTTTTCTGAGATACGTGGCTTTGTTTTTTCCCTGCTATCAAACAAGAACTCCGCAGAGGCAGGAACAGAATTATTCCTGTTACAACAGCACTAAACTGCCTTGCCCATCCTCTTCCTTCATACAACTGTCACACTCACTATACATTCCTAGTACACACAGAAGGACTTCTTCAAAGACTATTCTCCTTTCATACACAGCACTAACTTATTCCTAGAAAAAGCTGCAGAGTATGTGACTGATTAAAACTTCACAGTATAATTCATCAACATCTGTTTACAGAAAGCTTTCATTCTGACATTTCCTAAATTCTAAGGGCTGGATTTTTTAGCCACAATAATATTTTTCATCCTTAATAATATTCTTCCAGTATTCCTGATTAAATTTTCTAGGTTTTTAAAATAAATTGAAAAAACAGAATAAACTATTACAATAGCATCATACTAATGCTCATGAATTGCCAGCACAGTTGGAATATTTCCATTCACCACAAAGACTGCTGGCTTTTTTATATCAGTGTTTTAATTATACTCATTGTTTATATAATTGTATTAATAGGAATTAACAAAGTTAATTCTATCAAATCAGCAAGCTACTATCTTTAATATACTCCAGGATGAGAAAAAAGGTGAAAAAATGACCACTGTCACACAACTTTCGCTTAAGCAAAGGACTGATGACATTCAGAAATGCTGGATTCTGTTTCAGACTTTTAAAGAGTGAGTACAGTACTGTACACAGATTGTTATGCCTGTTCTCCCTCAGTTCAGGTACAGACCCCATACTCATACCCTATCATCCAACATCATTAATGAATGGCTTTCAGGACTTTTAGTATCCTTCCCATTTCCTTTCCCCTTTCTCTGCCAGAGCCTTCTTTTCATATGCAATTAAATGACTTTGCTGTATTAATTCACATAGGAACATTTAAGATAACACAGCTTCATTCTTACCTGCAAGAGTATGTTGTCTCCCCTCCTTTGAACACCTTTCCACAGAGCTGGGAGGTTCCACTTTGTTGTAGTTTCTCCAGGAATATATCTGGGTCCTCCCCAAACAAATAACACTCCAGAGGATATAATATTGCTGCCTGGACCATTTCTTCTTGTTTCTCCAGCAAGGGGTCCATTTCAGCCGAGTAAATATTTGGCACATGTTTTGCCAAGCACTGTAAAAATGTGGCTCGGAAGTCCAATCTTTCATCACACCACTGCAACAAAAAGTACACATAAACATAAGAAACACAAATAAATAAATATGAAGAAAATCTTCTGATGCAGAAATTACTTCCGAATTCATGGTAGAAGTCAGTTCTGTGAGCAATAAAATCCAAGAAGCCATGGTTTCCCAAGAATTTCTCTCCTATTTTCCTTTTTTAGTACCCACACAGTAACCTCTGTTCCTTTGAAGTCTTCTGTTAGAACACTCTAAGGCAAGAGCTGGCAAGTGCTGTATTACTGTAGAGCAACCTGTGCACTAATGAATTTCCAACTACATGCTTCCTAACAGGCCAATCAATACACAGATCTCAATGTCTGTTCAGCTGCAAACAAATGGAAAGAACAGCAGCCACAGCTGGAAGAAGTTTGGGATTTGTTCCTTAGCCTGCTTATAGTCACAAAACATGTACCAACTTAATGGTCTTTGAAAGTCTTGTTGAACTGGTCATCAGAGGTCAAGTGCCACTGAGGGAGAAAGAAGCCCAAATGATTATACAAGCTTAAAGTCCTTGGCAAACCAGCCAAAAATGCAATTTCATTTTTATAAGACAATTAATGAAAGCACTTGTGTTCCAGCTTGAAACTTGCATCTTCTCTTCTTCTCTGAACCATTCTCTCTTGACTGCCCTGTTTCTGTCTTTCAAGTCTAAATAATCTTTCTTGCACACTATTCCCATTATTTACAAATACCTTTTGGGTTTTCCCCATTGCAAATCAGATAATAAGGCTCCTAAAGACACCATTTTTTCATACATGACCTTGGTTTATGTCAAAAAATCAGAGAATATCCTAAGTTGGAAGAGACCCACACAGAACATCAACACAGGACAACTCCAAGAATCACACCATATGCCTGAGCACATCGTCCAAATGCTTCCTGAACAGTGGCAGAATTAGAGCCAGGTCCACTTCACTGGGAAGCCTGTTCCAGGGCCCAATCACCCTCTGGGGGAAGCACCTTTTTCTAATATCCAACCTAAACCTGTCCTGATACAGCTTTGGGCCATTCCCTTTGGGTCCTGTCACTGGTCACCACCAGTGACTAATCTCTCTCAGCGAAGAGATCAGTGCCTGTCTCTCCAACTCCCTTCATGAGGAAGCTGTAGAGTGCGATGAGGTGTCCCCTCAGTTCTCCAGGCTGAAAAGACCAAGTGACCTCAGTCACTCCTCATATGGCTTCTCCTCATGGCCCTTCACCATCTTTGTGGCCCTCCTTTGGACACTCTCTAATAGCTTTATATCTTCCTTAGACTGTGGCACCCAAAATCGCTCAAGGGACTCAAGGTCAGTGGGGAAAAAAAAAATAGTACGTAACTTCATAAATAGCTTTAAAGAGAATTTCCTCTAGGCCAGCAAGCAGGGAATGAGCAAAGCAACCACCAAAGAGTTCAGACTGAGAACAGGCTCAAATAAAGTTACAGAACAAAAATGTACATCATGTTACATGAAATGCAAAAAATTCTCAACTCTGACTTAAAACGAAACCTACATCAACTGACTCAAGACAAGGATCATAGAATCACAGAATGGTTTGGGTTGGAAGGGATCTTAGGGATCATTTAGGTCCAAATCCCTGCCATGGACAGGAGCGCTTTCTTCTAGTTCAGGTTGCTCAAAGCCCTGCTCAAACTGGCCTTAAACACTTCCAGGGGTGGGGCATCCACAACTTCTCTGGGCAACCTGTTGCAGTGATAACTGACTAAATAATAGAATTCTAAAACTACAATAACATAAATAATATAAGGCTACAGCTCCCTAATTTACTGCCTACATTAGAAGCGTTCTTCAAAATCAGAAAGGAATCCAAGAACATATGCAGACAGAAGTGCTGCAATCCCGGTATCCTGAAAACCAGATGTGCAAACATCATGTAAAAGCCTCATCTTTGTTTTTTGGAAAACTGTATGTCTAGCTCATACACAACTATAAAAACTGTCTACACAGAAAATCTAAAGGGAAAAAACAAAAACAAGAGACCATATTGAAACAGCCTAGATTAACAATAACATCCATCACCCAAAAGTAATCTGTTAGAGGACATTTGTTCCACATTGTAGTCATTTTAAACACTTCCTTTATGGCTTTAATAAGACACACTGCATTTCTAATAGGTTTTAGCCTGAGGCTTCCACGGGTATTTTGGCCATCAATCTTCCTCAATATTACTTCATTCATCGTGGTGAAAATGCATAGCAGATGCTGATGGAAAAGATAAGCCAGGGAATAATGTTGTCAAGCAGGAGAACAAATTCATCCACAATCATACGAGGTTATCCTCACATTTTATAAGACCAAGTTGATCAGCCTAATCAGAATCCTTGAATCACAAAGCATTCAACCTATCCGTGAATATCTGAAAACAAAGATCCATCCATGAAGCAAAACAAACCACTCATTTAAATTCCAATGCTAACAAATAAATCTGGTTTTGTTCTAGAATTTTACCTGAGCAGTAAGCATCACTGTGATCACCATATTGGTCATAAAAGCTTTAGCACACACCTGTATGTAACACTCTACTCAGGGTGGCCCACAGACTGTAGCTAACAGACATGCAATCTGTATACATATATGCATTCAAATATATAGATACATATTTATTTTCACATATTCAGACCTAAGGAACAAAAGGAAAAGGAAAAAAATTAACCAGCTGCCTTTTTATTTTAATTAACTTGTTCAAATTTTTCAAGTACTTAGCAACTCTTTTTGTTAAATTAAAACCATGTTTACCTGGGGCACCAATTTGTAAAAAGGAACTGAAAATTAAATCCACATTTATCAAATACTTGTATATCAACACTTAAAGAAAAATATTACATTTAGCTGGTGGTTCTGAGAAAGATACTAAATTGTAAAAGGTAACTGAAAAACTAATTACTTGATCACAGGTTTGTTTATTTATTTATATGTCTGATTTAAGATGACTGGAAGTGAATTATTCCTTTCATAATTAAACTCCATAATATAATGTTCTTCCTTAAACATGTTTCCTCCTGTAGTTTGCTTTTGTTTTCTCTCACCTATACTGTACTATGGCATTAGCAAATTCCCCTCCCAATTTGGATACTGTATTTTTCAAATGTGGGAGGGTGGGATGTGATCCTTTAACATACTCCCTTTCCAAAGCACAAGAGAACCCCAGTCTGTAGCCCTTCTGTCTTAATAAGTCATATTCCCAAGAGATGGTGTAAGTTTAGATTCTGCATTGCTGGTCCAAAGCACGTCGCAGCTTCAAGAAACACAGGGCTACGCTTTCCAGAAACTCTGCCAGAAGTGTAGAATGGGTTCTCACAGTCTAAATCACAAGCATTTCAAGCATTCCTGTGCAAAGCTTTTAATTCTGCTTAAACGTTGTCCTGAGAAGGGAGGACAGGAAGTAGAGAAGGAGGGGGAACAAGGGAAGAAAGAGAACTCTCTGAAGCAGGCTGTTTGTCTTCTGGTGAACACACTAAAATATATCCTCAACCTATACATCAACCAGGAAATATCCATTATATTCACAAGAGAAACAAGAACATTATTTTTCTTATTTCTAAAAGCTGCACCAGGGTAAACATCAGACCTATCCCATAACCTCTGTGCCCCCTAGGAGAAGTAACTTATTCCTTTCATAAAAATCTGTTTAGCATACTATATTCAACTGCATAAAATTACATACAAAACTATCAACAATACAAAAGCTGCCGAATATAGCACACCCCTAAGTTATAACTGACCGTCCAATGCCAGCTTGGTCCCCTTGTACCTATATATAGAAACTCAAGTTTGAATACCCCAACTAACAGTTTGGGTAGTCCCACTTGCCCTCTCCTCACTCACTCCTTTACCTGAGCTCATACCTGTCAAGTGCTCAATTGCTACAGATATAAAAACCATAAATTAATAAACTGATAGGGTTTCTTGCTTTTATTGTCAGGATGGGCTGGAAATATAGAAAAGCATAAGAGCTGTATAACACAGATGCAAGCCAACATGGGGCTTGTACTGCAGCTTTCTGCCCAGCACTGTCATAAGCTGCCCTGGGAGGCTGTGGAGTTGCCATCCTTCAACACATTCAAAAGCCAACTGGACACAGTCCCAGGGAATTTGTTCTAGGTGACCCCCGCTTGAGCTGGGAGTTTAGACAGAATGACCTCCAGAGGTGCCTCAATCATTGTATGACTCAAATGCCTTCATGAAGAAAAATCTTTTTTCTGTCTCAATCTCTATTAATCTTCCAATTTCTGCTACAAATAACCCCTACAGAAAAGTAATTTTCCAGATTTGATTCCACTCAAGAATAAATTTGAAACAGAGTACTGAAAGAGGCAGATGCCATGAGGTAACATAATTAAGGAAGAAACACTATCATGCAACCAAAATACTACTATCAGTCAGCTCTCCACAGCCCTCACCACTCACACTCTACTCAGGGTGGCCCACAGACTGTAGCTAACAGAGCAAATCCCAGAGGAAGCAGGCTTGAATACACTCTACTCCAACTGACACTACTCCACTGGAAAACAGTTTGAATTTAGGGAAAAATCACCTCCACATACATTTGAAGTAAATTAGAGCTTCATCTGAAATCTGAATTCTGAAATTTCTCAGCTTTTAATATTTGTATTAGTGACCTTAACAGAGTTTTTTTGATGGGTTTCTTGCTCTTTTTCTCACTTTTAATGAAAGTTAGCCAAAGAAACAGCCACGCCATCACATGGCCCATACACACATACACATGGCCCATAAATAAAAGCCCCACAACCAACCACCTGAACGAGCTGAGGGAGTTATCACTGCAACAGCACACTACCACCTTTCCTGCAGAAGGAGCAACATCCACACCATGTCCGTGGGCATTCCCAAGTATCAAAAACAGTAGGTAAAGGTGGCATTCAGGAACCTGAAGCTAGTGAAGAGTGTGTGTCAAAGACATGCTTTGGCTCCTGTCTCTTCTTTTATCCTCTAACCTTCTTCAGGCCCATTTCTTCTCCTCCTTTAATCACATGTTCCTGTCACAATCACCTTTTTTAAGATGATAATCCTCAAACTGCATGAAACAGGAAGAAAAAGGGAGACAGAAGGAGCTGCACAGCTATGTTTCTCAAGTGTAAGCAGTTCTGTCAAAAGAGGAGACACAGCAACCACTTCATCCAAGACAACCGATTTGTGCTCTATAAGAAAAACTGTAACCTGTGATCTTTAATGGCTCTTCAGAAGAAAACCATGAGAGAAGCACTACCTCACAGTACCACGAGAACGAATCATTAGGTGATAATATCATCTCGCATGGGAAACACATCCTCATCTGGGGGATCAGACTACTGCTATTCCTTCCCATGTGTAAGCATATAGACATCTTCCCCAAACTGAATTCCAACCAGACACACAGGTTTCTTGTATATGTAAAAGGACAGTTAGCAGGCTTTTCAAAAACCCTTTAAATAAGCATCATGCCAAAAGGTCAGAGGATGAGGAATTATATTTGCCTACACATACTGCTATAAAATATATAGAATATCTGTCACTGATATAGCAAATATATCCATATCCAATTTTGTCCTTCACAAACACATTCATTTATGAATACTACAAATAATAACATGAATGAGAGCTACAGAAGTATACAAGGAAAAAGAGAAAAAAGTTAACAAAATCTCTCAATTCACTTTTCATCTGCAGACCAAGCATCAAATGAGATTTCTTGCCACTATGACAGACTTTCTTTATCATTGCAGAGGTTTATTATTTACATTAATTCAGTAGCCATTGCTTCCATGACAACTTCTGATTTACCTTCTAAGTACAGTTCCCTTTGAATTTTAAAGTCTTTTCAAACTAACAGCTTGCATTAGGCAATACTATAAAAAGCAGCTCTACTTTAGCTACACTGATTGACAAGCTGATCTTTTAGTGCACAAGCAAATGCATAAATTTCAAACTCGTATTTTTAGATCTATATATTAATCTAATCAGTAAAAAGAATGAATGTTAATATTTATAAACATTAAATAACAAATCATGAAGGAACAGACACCACCAGTAATATAAACTAAAACCTGCACCTGGTCCAATATTCCAGTTAAAAAGAGGAGTAAAAAAGCTTAGTTTTGCATAACATAAATCTGTCAAGCATGAGATGAAAATACCAGCTGCCTGTCATAACAGCAAGTAGATGAAGCATTTTAAAAGTAAATACTTAAAATGCTGGGGAAGTACTGATTTCAAGCAGATGCCATTCAACATAAATACCAAATGCAAAAGGCTGCTTTACTTTAATGCACAGAACAGTTGTTACTAGTGAAACAGAGGTTAGCAGGACAACAGATCGCAGAAAACTTTTATTCTGATATTGTCTAAGCAATTAAGGAAACATAAAAGACATTTTTAAAGGACAAATACACACAAATTCTTTTATAAGTATGCAGAATACTTAAAATTTCTTTAGGAAGGAACCTTCAAAACATTCTTAAACTAACACTTGCATATCAGGTTCTGCTTTTTAAATTTTAGTTCAGTTTTTCCTTCTCATTATTTTGGTTTAAAATTATCAGTTTTCTAATGCACTGAAAATAAGATCCAACTAGAGTACAGAACACCTAGGCATTATTTTTAGTAAAAATAACAAGGAGACAAGGCAATCTGTTTCAGCCTCAAAGATATATATTCCCCAAAGAAAAGGCTTCAAAAATAAGTACTAGAAATTAATTGGCATATTTCTTCTTCCCTGCCTTAAATCAAATTGAACTGGTTTTTTTAGGAGCATAAATTCTACGATCTCTGGAAGGGCATGGTTCAGGGAGTTAAAATGGAAACTTGCTCATTTGTTTTGTCACATTCATAATGTGTTTCACATTCTTCAACAAAGTATAGCCAATGTTTTAGCAGATAATCTAAGCTTTAAAAATGACTGCTTAGAACTCAAATACAAAATTTCTGTTTTCTGACACATCAGTCACATAGCTTCTATTTTGTACAACAGAGCTAAAAAACCAAACCATAGTACCAAACTTTGGTCTGCTCTGGATATCAGTAATTACACTGAAGGAAGCAAATTTGGTTTCAAAAGTTATTTTCTATTGCCACAACATGGGTAACACTCAAGATTGCCTAGCATTGTCCTAACAAAACATCAACTCTACTCTGAAGACAAAAAAGAATTGTTTGATCACTATATTCATTTAAACTTCAGCCTCTAAGACAAAGCAGGGTTGCCAATTCACGTTAAAAGATGCTTTAATGACGCAGGTGTTTGCCCACTGGGAATAAGACTCAAAACCAGTGCAGACTACTAAAGCTTTGTCTACAGTAGAATCTAGCCCAGTTCCAGTAGTCACCACCGAATTCCAGCTTTGCTGAACCACAGCAGATCAGTGACAACCCAGAGAAGGACAAGTAACCACCTGCACCATCCGTTACCATTTCAGCTGCTGGACAGCTAAAACTAGTGTCTGCTGCAAGGTAAACAGGCACAAGCTGCAAAACCTCTTGGAAAATGCAGGTCCCATGTCATTTCTAAATCACGGACATCTCCAAAATCACCCAGTGCAGCTGCAGTTCCTGGGGGTAAGCACCGGAATGCAAACAGGTGCCCAAGCAGACCACTGGAATTAAACCACAGTCTGTAGTTCTCCCTGCTGTGCTACAGGCACCTCTATTGTACCTCCCTACCCAATGGACACTCAAGCCTAAATACGCTACAAAATTAGCAGGATGCTACTAAGCAGGTTCAAAATGCAAAACATAGCCAGAAATTCTGGAGCCGATTTCCAAGTCTTTGAGGTATGCAATCTAATCACCTCCCATGTTCTAATTTTTTTGGTCAAACCTGCATGTGGTAGATAGCAATGTACAACAACAGAGAAAATTCAGTATAACAACAGGAATTCAGTATCACATAATAAAGTAAAACAATAGACAAAATACATATTTTGGGGGAAAAGTTATTCTCCCTATAAAAATAGCAAAATCATCATCTTTGAGTTATTTGTAATATTCTGTGAGACAAAATTTGAACTTTTTCTTTAAGTTCTGACTATAACTATTCATTTATAGATCATTTTTGTTTCTAGAGAAACAAAGGAAAGAAATACTTTTATTCTTTCCTTGTTCGATCCTTAACACCCATGCTGTGGTCTCCTACCCTTAAAGGAACAAGGTATCTATGAAACGTCTGAGCACCAGGCTGAACTTCAAAACATGCATCTACAGTGAATATTTACAAAGAAGTAATTCACTAATACGGGGAGGGACAATGACAGAACACAACAACAATAGTTTTTTTTTCATTAATTTCTATGTATTCAAACTCGTCTTACAACCACCTAATTTCCCAATTATCATTCATTTTACAATCCACTGTATACATAGTCTAATTCTGCAGTGGATGAATGTGTAATAAAATTCAGGTGACTCTATCCGTATTTAGCACTTACTCAGCATCTCTCGAACACTCCCTTATACAGCAAATCCAACCTGTTTATCCCTAACTTCCCTACTGCTCTAGAAGACACAAAGTCGCATGCTATCAGGACAATCCACTTGGAGCTACATTCTCCTGGAGCCGCGTACCTCTCACAACCATAGTACTCTAACAGTATTGCAGCAACCGAACTTTGGGCACTTCATGTGGACTTGAGCAAAGGTAACAGCTTTACAATCACAGCTCACCCCTGCACTAACAAAAGCCACAAATATTACAAGAAGAATGAGTAAACATGAAAGAGACAGGGAAGAAAAAAACCACAGTACTTCTCGATACCATAATAAAGAGTGCTAAATATATAGGGATGCAACCAAGATGTGGGCAATGCTCTACTTATCTTTTGCAACTTTCATGGGCTCCACTTCCTGGACACCCACACAACTGTACAGCTTACACTGTTCTGCTGATGTGTTGCACTTTCTAAATACAGTGGTTTTGACTAAATGCATTTCAGGGCTTAATTACACTAAAGGATGTGCTGGTTTACCTAAAGGTGAGGTTTTAATCAAATTTAACTCAACAAAGTGATGTAAAATTATATAGACATGTCATCTGGTCTGAGCAGGTTAATTCAGTTTAGGACAATTTTGATTTAAAACTGGAAGTCATTTCAATTCCAACTCAGATGCCTGGCTCACATTTCACTAAATTCAAGAACCTGCTCATGAGCATGAATATCCTCTCCATATTACTACTTAATTACAACACATCTACAGTAGCAAGAGTCCTCATGTGCATTTTCTCAACTATATAATAGCACTGAACAACCCAAAAGATCTGAAATACTTCAGAATGCACAACCGCCTGTATTGCGTTTTACTTCCCAAAACTGAAATTCAAAATATTCCTGTCTTTAACGGAAATATCCTGATAATAAAGCTTTTCTGTTCTTGTACACCACTTGCCCACTTACATCTTATCTTTTGTTTAGGAGTACTGAATGATGGCAAAACATGGGACTTTCAAAAAACAAAATCCCTTTTCTTCACAAATATTACTAAGAAGATACACATATATAAAAATTTGAAGATTTAGTATAAATAAAATCTTTGAAATAGTTTAATATCTAAGCTCTGCTCATATATTCCAGCTAGCAGCCACCAAAGCAGGCAGGAGTCAAACTGGAATTTGTTTAGAATACAGATGGATGAACAACCGAAGGGCTGGATTCAGCCTGCAAAGCAGGCTTTTGTTAGGCCACCAGCAGTGCCTGCTAGCCAGCTACTAGACAAGCCAAGTCCAGCCCATCAGTCAGCCAAGCAAACTGTGGATCTTGTGGTGAGAGAAAAGCAAGTAAGCTTAAGTTTGGTAGACAGGGTGTGTTAGTAAGTCAGTGCCCAAATTCAGCCCACTCTCCTTCAGGATAACCCAGGAAGCAATACAGCCACCATGGAGAAGCAGGGGGCAGAGACAGGACCTGATTTAACTAAGGCAGTGAAACACCAACTCAAGTGTTTCCAACTACTGTCATCCAACCTGAAGAGCTGGACTCAAGGACAGAGAGGAAACCTTGGAGCAGGGCTTGGTTCAGAAGGGTTTATTACCTGAGTCATCACCATCCACTCCAGAATCAGGCTGGCTCCTGCAGAATCATTCAGGTAATCCTGCATCATGTGCCCAGTGCTCTGGGAAGAGTTGCAGCCAGATGGTTGCAGCCAGATGTAGTGCTGCACTGCAACCAACAACACCCAAAGCCAGAGATGAACAAGGAGAGCAAGAGACAGTCTGAACAGGCTGACACTGAGACAGATTTGACAAATTCAGGAAGGCTAAAGCTCACTCTATTCAGCCAGTTTTCTGCTCCACACTCTCTCAACTTCCCAATTCTAGCACCACAGCAAAACGACATTTCAGACCAGCTGTGCACAGTGAGCGCACAAGTCAGCCGGGATATGTTAGTTCCACCTAACTAGGACCATCTTTAGTACAGCAGTGAATTGGGTATACCGCTTCCTGATTACCACTGTCTCTGGCATCACTATAGCCAGGTTTGCAATCTAACATCATGAACGCTGTCAGACGCAACCTAAGTACATATCCCAGGCTCCTCTTCTCCCTTAATACACCCTCAGCCCATACTACCTGTCAAAATTCCTGCAGTTTGCTCGGACATACAGCAGACAACATGGTCTGGGTGGCCAACCACCTCTCTTGGAATAATGGTAATTCTGGCCCACAGGCTCTCAGTTGGCTGAAATAACATAAAAACTAAGACAATTCAGTGAAGCAACATCATGTTTGAGCAGCAGGGGATCTCTTCAACATCTCTGAGCTTTTCACAATACCACAATTACCAGTTTTATGCATTGCTTAGGCAAACTCAGTCACTCATGCCCCCAGATAACAAAAGGTTGATTTCATTGCTTTGCTGGTGATTGCAACTATTACCCTCAGTACCACTGACTCTATATACATGGCTCTCAAGCTTAAGAAATCACCTGACTCAGGTTGCAATTTTTGACACTGTAATGCAGTCAAGCTACATTTTTCCTAATTTAAAATTGGAACATTTCTAATATAGAATAAAACCCCACACATAGGCCTGTTATGGCCACAGAAATATACTTGAGGATGCAGTCTGTGACAACTGGGCCATTTCTAATGATTTGCAGATACCCTTACAATTCTGAGGAAAAGTGCAACAAATAATGGCTGCCACATGCAAGACAAGTTCCATCAGTAAACACCTTCCAACTTTCATTAATGCTGTGTACTATCATGCAAAAAGCAGTTGTTCTACAGGCTTGCCAGTGCCCAACTTTAAAACATCTGCAATCAAGAATTTCAAAACTATACTGTGTGTGCAGATTGCTACAAAAAAATGGAACATCAAATGTTAAGTTTCTGATATACATCCATCTGAATTTCTTTCTTAAAGTCCCAGCCTTCGGTTTTAAAGTCCTCTATCAAAAGTGTTTTGAACATAGTAATCACTACACAAGGTTGTGAAGGAAAGCACAGAAAGCATTTACACTAGACAGAGTCAACACCAAATTCTGTTCAATATTGGAATATTAAATGCATAGGTGAACAAAATAACTCACAGAACAAAAAAAAAAAGAGGGTGTTTCTGTTCAGCAAATAACTGTCTTCATCTACATCCTTTCTAAATAATACTATTTGCTGCTCCATTCACATTCTGCAAAACAGTAATTTGTTATTCGGTCTTTTTTGTTCCATAGTAAAGTCACCTTTAACTAAGAAAGGTAAAGGCAGGACCAGCACAAAAGATGCACATACACACCACAACGCTTTAAAGACGCAGGAGAGTCTCCGAAGGTTTCTAAAGTTTGATCTCACTTAATTACGTAGAGGTCAAGTAAGACACGGGGTGGGAGATGCTGCTGGGCCGCCTGACAGCGGCTGTCCGGGCCCGGGGCAGGGCTGGGTCTCCTCTCCCAGGGCAGACCCGGCGGCCGCCGGAGCCGCAGCCAGCGCAGGCCCCGGGACCGTGTGCGCCCCCCCAGCCTGCGGCGGGACCGGGGGGCAGCGGGCCGCCCGCTCCGGCC